>CM042151.1:79459626-79518983 GCA_023376005.1 Doryteuthis pealeii | reverse complement strand
ATATTCCATGGACACATTAACAAATACACCAAAAGTTGTTGATTCCTGATGATATTGGAGACGCCCTTTAAAATAATAAATCCAACATATACACTCATATATATATATATGATACATAACAAATACATATATATCATATACATTATATACTTATGTAAAATACGTATACACACATATGTATATATGTACATAATGTAAGTATATTTACACCACACACAACAGAACATATACTATATAATATATATATATATATATACACACCACACACACATTCAAACAAATTTGATTTAAACAAAAAAAGAATCCTTATTATTTTTAAAGTTTTTATTCTTTCTTTCAAGCTTCCTAATAATTCTTTTGATCATACAATCTTGAAAGGCATTATGGTTTCTCCGAAAGGCCTTTATTGCAGACCAAGTTACTTTCGGTTCTTATCCAAACCATAATCAAGGTAGAGTTATATGTCTTCATTATTAAAACTGTTTAATATCTAAATAAACATTGTGGTTTTTATCACTAAGG
The DNA here is from genome assembly GCA_023376005.1 of Doryteuthis pealeii. NCBI lineage: Eukaryota > Metazoa > Mollusca > Cephalopoda > Myopsida > Loliginidae > Doryteuthis > Doryteuthis pealeii. Next base: position 79,518,461 of record CM042151.1, on the reverse strand, counting down.
TAATGCTAAGCTACAGGCAAATTTATTTTTAAAATATTTCTATTAGCTGGTGATAAAAACAAAACAATAGTTTATTAAATATTCAAATATAAAAGTCTCACCAAAAATTTAGAAAAATGCATTGCATCAAAGCTCAAAAAGATATTTGTATGAAAATGTAGAAGAGTGAAGGCAAGTTTTTATCCTGGCACTGACTCTTTTCAGACATCAATCCATTAAGTCCACTTAGTTTAGCCATTTCGACTGATAAGAAATCTGCTTTTCATTTCAAGTAGTACACAAATTTTGCTGAAAGAACACAGCTGAGTAATTCCATGTCAAATCATCCAGAAAAAAGGAAAAAATTGTCACCAACCCACTTCAATTTCTGAAATTCTGTACAAGTGTGGACCATGTTAAGGTTAGATACTCCCAAAATTTGAGCTTCCAATTCCAAAAATTGACGACGTTATGTCGATTTTTAACTTGACAAATTTGGTGAGGTTCACAAAAAATGGCAACCTTTTGCAAATCAGAATTCTTAATAATTTAAAACTGGTTAACTTTAAGACTTTTTTATAGCATTTTTGGATTCCTGAGGCAAAAATACTTTAATAAACCAATTCTTAGTAATAAGGAAGTTCTGAAACTCATCTTACAGACACAAATATATTATTAAAAGTCGCAATTTTTCACGACCCCCTCAAATTTGGAGAGTGAAAAATCAACATAACTCCGCCAATTTATGGAATTGAAAGCTCAAATTTTGGGAATTGTCTAAGTTTAACATTGTCAACACCTGTACAAAATTTCAGAAAAATTGAAATGGGTGGGTGACATGGCCTGGATGATTTGACATGGAATTACCCAGCTGTGTTGCAACCAGAGGAGACATTAGGGTATTCTATGAAGTGCTGTACAGCCCTACATATCATGTCTAGAGGTATATGTGCATTCTGAAAATGGATCTTGATTTAGAAGCAAGGATGACTTGTGGCAGGAAATAGACAATTCATCTTATCAAATTACATGAGAACAGATTGAGATGTTGATTGTGTTTTACAGCTGTACGTATCATGTCGATAGTTGTATGTGCACTAAAGACAGCCAGGTGCTGGCTGGAGCATTCCAAGGCTTTCTTCATCACTAACTGTAGTGTCCTGCAATCAGCAATTCTCTGCATTTTCAACAAAATGAACTAGAGGCCATCAGAGACATAGAGCAACTGAAAAGTGGCAAAGCCCACTGTTGCATCCAAAGGTTTAAAAAAATCTTTGTCTGAAAATGCAGAAACTAACATACTTCATACTTTACAATGTTTTCTCTCGTGTGTGCTTTCACATGTGTCTTTTTGAATTGAATCACTGAAAGAATGCTGATCCACACACTTCACAATGATATAGATTCTATCCAGTGTGTATTTTCATGTGTCTTTTTAAAGAGGAAGACATTGAAAATGCTGATCCACAGATTTGACAACAAAATGGTTTCTCCCCAGTGTGTATTCTCATGTGTCTTTTTAAAGAGGAGCTATTTAAAAAAGTTAATCCACATACTTCACAAGAAAATGGTTTCTCTCCATTGTGTATTTGCATGTGTCTTTTTAAATAGGAGCTAACTGAAAATGCTGATCCACATACTTGACAAGAAAATGGTTTCTCCTCTGTGTGTATTTCCATGTGTCTTTTTAAATGGGATCTTACTGGAAATGCTGATCGACATATTTCACAAGAAAATGGTTTCTCACCTGTGTGTATCCTCATGTGACTTTTTAAAGAGGAAGACACTGAAAATGCTGATCCACATACTTGGCAAGAAAATGGTTTCTCACCTGTGTGTATTCGCATGTGTTTTTTTTAAATAGGAATTTACTGTAAATGCCAATCCACACACCTCACAAGAATATGGTTTCTCACCTGTGTGTATTCGCATGTGTTTATTTAAGCTGGAACTCACTGTAAATGCTGATCCACATATTTGGCAAGAATATGGTTTCTCACCAGTATGTATTCGCAAGTGGTCTTTTAAACTTGAGCTCACTGAAAATGCTGATCCACACTCAGTACAACAATATGGTTTCTCACTAGTGTGCGTTCGCATGTGTTTATTTAAGCTGGCATGCTCTGAAAATGTTGATCCACACACTTCACAAGAAAATGGCTTTTCGCCTGTGTGTATTCTCATGTGTCTTTTTAAATTAGAATTCTCTGAAAATGCTGATCCACATACTTCACAAGAAAATGGTTTCTCACCAGTGTGTATTCGCATGTGTCTTTTCAAATCAGAATTATTTGCACAAGTCGATTCACATACTTGACAAGAAAAATTTTTTCTCTCCTGTGTGTATTCGCAGGTGTCTTTTTAAAGTGGAGCTCTCGGAAAATTTGGATTTACATACTTTGCATGAAAACGGTTTTTCTCCTGTGTGCATGCGCATGTGTCTTTTCAAATCAGAACTATCTGAAAATGCTGAACCACATACTTCACAAGAAAATGGTCTCTCACCTGTGTGTATTCGCATGTGTCTTTTTAAATTTGAGCTCTCTGCAAATGCTGATCCACAAACTTCACAAGAAAATGGTTTCTCTCCTGTGTGGATTCTCATGTGACTTTTTAAATGGGAGCTCTCTGAAAATGCTGATCCACATACTTCACAAGAAAATGGTTTCTCGCCAGTGTGTATTCTCATGTGACATTTTAAAGAAGAGCGATCTGAGAATCCTGATCCACATATTTCACAAGGAAATGGTTTCTCACTAGTGTGTATTTCTCATGTGACTTTTTAAAGAAGAGCTATCTGAAAATGCTGAACCACACACTTCACAATCAAAAGGTTTCTCACCTGTGTGTATTCGCATGTGTCTTTTTAAATGGGAAGTATCAGAAAATCTTGATCCACAAACTTCACAAGAAATGATTTTTCACCTGTGTGTATTCGCATGTGACTTTTTAAAGAGGAACTTTCTGAAAATTTTGATCCATTTGATCCACATACTTTACAAGACAAGGGAGTATCTCCTGTCTGTGTTTGCATATGTTTTTTCACACTGGAATTAAGTGTTCCACAAACATCACATGCAGTTGATTTGTCTCCAGTATGTGTCTGCATGTGTCTTTAATTTTAAACTCCTTGAAACTGATGATTGGAAAACTTACTAACAATAAGGTAGCTCTTTAGTGACTTTTTGTATGTGTTAATAAAAATTTTGACATCCAGACTTTTCCTTTGTATGATTTTAGGGGAATATTAAAATGTTAAGTCTTAGAATAAGGATCAGTGCATTTGCCAGAATACGTTTTCTCTTCAGCATGAGGGTCCTAGTGATTTTTCAAATTTGAAAAATGTTTGATAATATTATAATTGATATCTGTGAATAAAGAAGAAATATTATTTTAAAAAAGTTATAATTGTTCAATTTGTATTTCAATAAACTGCAATATATTACATGATTCACACTTTTATATTAGTTTACAAGAAATAAGATTAAATGCAATTAAAATACAAGAACTTTTTATTTTTATTTACAGCAACCTAAACACATGCCATTACTAATATAAATTGTTTATATTCAAATATTTAATGAACAAATGTATTTGTATCATATCTATTATGATCCTTTAAAAAATACACTGAATGAATAATTGGAAAAATTGATTTTTATTTCTAATCTTTTTATATTCATAATTAACAAAATTTGAACTTTCTTTTACTGCACTTTTCATTAGGCACTGCCAAAAATATTCTCATTTTCACTTAAATTTTTTTAATCAAAACTAATCAAATCAATTATTCAAGTCTAAATTTTAGTTTTAGTAAAAAAATAAACATAATGAGCATCAGTAAAAATTTTAAAAAGCCAAATATCACATTTTTAATGCATTTTAAACATTAAATTTGCTTAAAAAATATGGCTATTGTAAACAATTTTACGTACTTAATGTAGAATACTGTTAATTGTTATTCTGTGTTACTTTCACCCTTAGCCAGGATTGAACCTGCAGTCTGGAAATGACTGTTACAGATTGTTAACTATTGGACAGTGGAACAGTCAAACACCTCCTCAGCTTAATGGACTCTTCCTGGCAGTAGTGGCAGTAATTATTTAAGCTGTTATAGTGGGTTCATTGGAGAACTAGTAACTGCATGGTTAGGCTTGGCCAGTCACATTGCTCAAACCAATTGTTGACTGTCTAACTGACTTACTTCAATACTTAAAACATAACATTATTAAAAATTCTAAAAACTTATAAAAGCTTCTTCTTAGAAATCAATAAGAAAAAAGATTAAATATGCTATATGCAGAAAAATTGCTTACATATTTATATTGTATATCCTTGTAATATTCTTTTTTTTTTTGCTGAAGAACGATAGAAAAACTCCACTTTTTGAGTTCTAAGAAAATAACATTTGATTTTCAAATAATTTTTCAACACTTGGGTTGCCATAGTTTCAAAATATTTTGTGGGAAAAAGTAAAAAATTAAAACTTTTGTATTTGTGAAAAAGTGGAGATAAGTAAAAAGAAAAAAAAAAAGTTTGTTTAATAACATGTTTAGATTTGTCAGCAATGAAAGAACATTAATTCAAATCTCAGTTTTAACTGCTCCCTCACCTATATAGACTGAAAAAATAATTGATATAGAATTCTTTTTCTTGTGATAAGAAAGAAAACTATATTTTATGTACATGAGAGTAATTAAAAAATCTGGAAATAATTCCAAAACTTCTTTTAAATTTAAGTTTTTCGATCATTAGTATTTATTTTCTTACAAATGAGTTCAATTGGAAAAATTATTTTTCATTTCCTTCATATCTTCAGTCTTTTCTATTTTTATTTATAGAAAAATTTGAGCCAGCCTTAAATACTCAATATATATGTTTAGCCTCAAATATGGATCTGACCTAAAAAAAAAAAAAAAGTGAAAGTCTTAAAAAAATAACTGGCGCATTGTAACAGTCATTTATAAGAAGATGTTTGATACTTATAATATGTTGGAAGGCTCAGCGTAACCTTCCAAAGTAGGTATATATGTATACATAAAATAATCCAGACAAAGATGTAAAACATGACAACAAATACAGACTTTATTGTCTGAGCACATGGATGAATGAACAAATACAATGACATACATAAGAAGATACAACATAGATATAGAAGCAGATACATATACAGATATGACTAAAGTCCTAAAGAAGTAAGAAAGAGTTCATGAAGAATTCACTTACTGATAGTTCAGGGGCAAAAGCCCTCACTTAAGGGACAGAGATACCAAGTGTCTAGCCCATGTTTAGTGGTTGCTAAACCAAGAGAAAAGAGAGAGTATTTTCCTGGGCTGCTGTTTAAATACCTAGCCCCCTATTATCGAAACCTGGCACCAAGGGAAGATAACCCTTTTGGAATATGTCCATCTCAGCTGAGGCAGACAATCGCTATATGTTCTTTGATATAACACTGAAAATTTCATCAAAATCGGTAAATTCTGTATTTTTTCTTTCAGGGGAGTGACTTCCATACTGTCAAATAAGTTAACACTTGAATTGTTGGTCCCTAATTTAAAATATGAGCAGCAGTAGGTATCCACAGTGTGAAAGTAAGTTCTTGTTATGAGAGGAGACACTTTCAGTAACAAATTTATATCAACAGTTCCCGTAAAATAAAATAAAAAAAAGAAAACCATTTTACTTCAAAAATTATTTTCAATATTTTTTTCATAGAGACTAGACAAATGAAATCTCATTATTTTAGCTATATACTTTTAATACAATCTTTTTATTGTATTAAATATATATGCCTTTGTTAGCCAGTGAAATGGGAAAATTTATTTTACATTTATCAATTTTAAAACATCTCTAAAATAAAACAAAATATTGATAAGCTAAACACTTAATATCACATTCCTTAAAAAAAGAAGCTAACAACTATAAAAAATAAATAGAAAAAGAATAAATATATTTTCTCATTTATGAGACTTAAGTTTCAAAATGTAAGATGTCCTACCAACTTTATCGAAACATTGATTTTTTTTTTCAATCATAGAATTATCTTTCCAAACATGTAAATTCCAACTTATCAACAGGTGCATGAAATTGTAGCACCATCTAAATCCATAAAAAATGAATATTTTTTAGACCTGACAAATTGCCTGGGCAGAGGTAGGTATTCTGTTTGCTAGAATTTAAACTAGGTATAAACATTCGTGATGTCATAGATGTATTCTAGAAAATCAAATCAACACCCCAGATTGAAAACAATTTAAATTTTAAAAAATTAGGGAATTATCTGATTTTGATTAAATTTTCAGTGTTGATTTATCAATAAATAAGTTTTATAATGCATCAGTTATTTTATTTCAAAACTTTCTAATTTTTTTCAGGTCACTTAACTTTGACTGTCCCCCTTATTTTGAGGGCGAAAAATATCAGTGGGGTTATATAAAGTTGAACCTAATTACAGTATAGACAAAAGATAGAAGGTATGAATAGAAGGAGAAAAAAATTTCAAGGGAGATATCCTGGTAGAAAATAAGTACCAAAAATCAGAAAATTAAATGTAAATTGAGAACTAAAAAGATAATTTTTAAAGATGTTTTTTTTTACTCTTTCGATAATTACTATTATCTTATAAAAGAAAAAATTATACATTGATATTTGTTCTGTTTAAAAGGTGGGGCCTAAATTTTCAATAGATTTTCTACAAAAATTATTTTTTTGGTAACCTTAAATTTCAATTGATTATAAACGTTGTTTTCGTTTATAATTTTCATTATTTCCCAAAGCTGAAAAAAATTTAAAAATTATCAGGAGTTTGTTCAATGTTTCTTCTTTTGAATGGACATTTTTTTTTTTTTTTTTAAGATAGTACTAACTTTTATGCAAGTTTCATTGTGTTAAAGATAGGGGGTGGTAAATTTCACAGGGGAAATTAGTGGTAACTACAGAAATACCTAATCAAATCAGAAAGTTTTGAAATAAAATAACTGATGCATTAAAATTCATTCATTGACAAATCAACACTGGAAATTTCATTAAAATAGGATAATTCCCTGATTTTTGGTGGGATTTTTATTCGGGGGCGGGGTAAATTTATTTTTCAAAATACGGACTTTACGTCATCATTGGCAGTATTTACAGCCATATTTGAGCAAAATTCACCGAAAATATAGTTTAAAATATATTAAAAATAAATTACATGTGTAATATTATTTTGCTAATTTTACTGATGCTCATTATATTACGTCTTTTCGACTTAGACAAAAATTAGAGCTCGAATAATCGATTTAATTAATATTCATTCGTTTTGTAAATGAAAACAAATCAACATTTTGGCAGACCCTACGTATTCGATAATTTGTAAACAAACAAACTAAGCGAACAACGTAATACTTACTTTTCTCTGTCTCGTTTCGTTTTTTTCTTTTTCAATATGGAAATGTGATATTCAACGAAAAAGAAAAACAAACTAGAATACTTTAAATAAACTTTTTTTTTTCGAGTTAAATCAAAATCAAAACAGTCGTCATTTCTAATCAATTCAGAATGACTTATAAAGAGTGAATCTCAAGGGATATAACTATGCATTTACCTTAATACCACAACCACGGGCAGAATGTGATATTATGTGACACGAGGCAAGACCAGCTATTGGAATTATGTTGGCAATGGAAATTTTGTTATCTGCTACGAAATTTAAAAGCGAAAAATAATTAAATCTATTATTTAAGTTCAAACTTTGTCAAAATCGATAAGTAGTAACATAGGTACTGGCAAAATGAGTCTAAAATGCGTTTTTGACAAAATGACTACAGAAAATAATTTACCAAAAATTAGGGAAATATCGAATTTTAATGAAATTTTCAGTGTTTATTTATCAATGAATAATCTTTATAATGCATTATTTATTTTATTTAAAAACTTTCTCATTTTTTTCATGTCACTTATTTTTTAAACCCCCCCCCCCCCCCATTATGTTCGGGGCGTAACATTTTTTTCAAGTTGGTCTTATATTGTACTAATTACAGTATAAATAAAGAGATAAAGGACCAAAGTTATGAATAGAAACAAAAAAAATTTACGGTGGCTTTTCTATGAGAAAATAAGTACCGAAAATTGAAAAATAAAATGTAAAAAAATAATAAATAATTAATGTTTTGGAGATTTCTTTTTTACTCATTTCGATAATTATTTAATTGGCTATTATCTTATAAAAGAAAAAATTATAAATTGATATTTTTTCTGCTTTCAATAGAGTTTTTCTTCAAAACTCATTACTTTATGTGTCTAAAATAAGGTTAGCATTAAATAGATATTTATTTCTAGAATCTAAAAATATAACATTTTAAACTGAATATCAGGCTTTTCACATTTTAAATGAATTTTATATATTAATTTTTCATAGCAAAAATACTAAATCAAAGTTTGAAATAAAATAACTGATGCATTATAAAATTCATTAATTGATAAATCAATACAGAAAATTTCATTAAAATCGGATAATTACCAGATTTTTGGTAAATTCTTTTGCAATCGCAAATGTTAAATTAAAATTGTAAACAAGCGCGTAAAACCATAGAAAAATAGATAGAATGGCGGATCGCGTCGAAATGGGCCAAAACAAATAGTTTTAAATCTATTAAAAATAAACTGCATATGTAATGATATTTTTCTTTTTTTTAATGACGGTTATTATGTTACTACTTATCGATTTAGACAAAGTTTGACCTTAAATAATAGATTTAATCATTTTTAATTCGCTTTTAAAATTCGTAGCAGACGACAAAAATGCCAGTCCCTACATAATAACCATCATTAAAAAAAGAAAAATATCATTACATATGCATTTCCAGAAAGATCAAAACCAGACGACAACATAATTTTTTTTCTGAGAATCAAAAAACTTCAACACCGGAAAATAGTTATTTACAGAAATCTTGCACACATTTACATTTTATTCCAATGTAATATCCTTTTTTTATTAAAATCACACAGAAAAAAACCTGTTCAGTAAATATACTCTTGTTTTTGTTCAGATAATATTCCCTCAAAACCTTTTAAAACTATGGTAGCTGAGATGTATCATTATTTTTATTTTATGGTAACAATTCACTAACCCTGATTGATAAACAAAAAATTACCAAAAATCAGGAAATTATCAGATTTTAATAGAATTTTCACTGTTGCCTTATTAATCAATGTATTTTATAATATATCCCTTATTTTATTTAAAAAAATTCAGATTACTTTCAGGTTACTTGCACCTCCACCTTTTGAGGACTGAAAAGACTCACAGTATTTTGGGCTATTTATATATATATATATATATATATATATATATAAATATATATATACACACATATATATGAAGAAAGATTGGTGATTTAGAATTTTATATTTATTTTATGTTTCTGTATTTCTGTGATTTTGAGCTTCTTGTATTTTTGCAATTTTTGTAGCTAGCCACAAAACTAGCTCTCATACTAATCACCCAATAAAAGTGTTTTATAATTTCCTTGAATCGCTGTTTATATTGGATTGGTAATTGGTTTTGAAGGCAATCACAATGCAAGTGTAAAGAAAAATAAGCCAACTATGGTGTTGTTTGTTAACCTGTGATCTGTTTTTTAATAATTCTTAATATTTCGAGATAAAAATCTCATCTACAGAAGATATCCAAAACTGAAGTTGTTGCTAGTGGCTGTCCAGTTGGTTTTGTTTCATGTCTTCCAAACTCTGTGTGTTTGTGTGTTTGTGCATGTGCCTGTTCAACAGAGTCTGATTATTATTCTAGATTTGGCTCACCTTCTAAGCATAAATTATTTTGTTTATTAACAGGACCATCTGGTTCTCTTTTTTCTAAGTGTGTGTATGTGTCTGATTATCATTCCAGATAGGTTAGGCCTTTTTTGCGGTCTGTTTATTTATTTATGGGTGTGCGTGTGTGTAATTTCCATGCTTATCAAATTCACCTGTTGTTTTGTGGATTTTGCCTTTGTGTGTTTGTTAAAAACTCTCAAAGTTGGTCCGCTCTGTCGGCTGGGTCGTTAGAATGCACCGACTGCACCTCTACAGAGGGATAAGACTCCCCCAAATAATAATATTTTGAAATAAAGGTCTGTTCATCAGAAGTTTTCTGAAAGTCTGAAGTTGTTGCTAGTAATTGTTCATTCTGCTTTGTGTCTTATATATTCCAAATTCTCTGCATGTGAGTCTGTGTGTGTGTGTGTGTGTGTGTGTCTGTTCAGCAATGTCTTATTATCATTCCAGGTTTGGCCTACCCTTTTTTAGTTTTATTATTTAGCAGTAGTTGTTTTATTTGTATGTGTGTGTGTGCATGTTTTCTTGGCCCATCTAATTCTTTTTTTTTCCCCCAATTTCATTACTTTCACCTATTAGATTCTGCATGTGTATGTGTGTGTGTTCTTAAGACCCAACTCATAGCAGCACTATAAGGCACACTGTTAATTTCCTAATCATTTAGCCCAGTGCTTAGCTATAATGAGGGGAATATTTGGTCAGAGTTTACTTCAAGGGAAAGTATCCTCATGCCAGACACTGACACACCCCTGAACAGATAGACTGACAACACTCAAGGAAGTATCTAGTAGGCTTTTTCAAACTGTGTGCTTTCACGTGCATTTTTAAATTGAATCACTGAAAGAATGCTGATAGATTCTATCTTTTTTTAAATTTATTTTCTATAAACATTTTTTTAAAGCCAAGGAGCCCATGTCCGGGGCTAACACTTGATTCCTTTATAAATAGTATTTGTATCCTAATGATCATTTTAGGATGAGCATGTTCCTTTGATAGCTGCTATTTGTACTTCAAAGCAGCTTGATTTACCTGGTATTGTTTCTAGGTATTTTTAAAGTTTTGTTTCACCAACCCAGTTGCCACTACCACAACTGGTATGATATTGATTTCTTTCAATGACCAAGATCCTTTTTGAGGTCTTGATATTTTGTAATTTTTTCCCGCTCAGCTCTATTTAGGCCATAATCATTTGGGACAGCTACATCAATAATAAAAGCAGTTTGTTTTTTTTTTGTTTATCCCAGATGACAATATCTGGTTTAATAGCTTTGTCTTTTATATATCTACCTGTCTGAATAACTTTATCATAGAACACAGTCACCTTTCCATTTGATGTTATTTGCGTAGGCTCATGTTCCCAGATGTACTGTGATCTCTCAAGCAGTACTTCTTCACAGATTTTCCAGTGGAGACATTTACATACTTTGTTATGATGGGCAGAGTAGTGGCCATCTGCCAAAAGGATCTGGCAACCAGACATTAGGTGGCTTGGATTTTTGATGACTGAGTGGCAGAATCTGCATTGATCCTTTTTTTTTTTTTGTATTCCAGCCATTTTCTTGAATCCATTTGTGAGTAGGCCTTTGTCTTTTCCAGCTATAATGATTTGTTCCTCATCAAATGGTAGATTGATCTCTTGAGCCATTGCAGTGAAGCCTCCTTGTCAATGTATTTCTGGTTAAGTTCTTCCATAAACTTCCCTGCACTCTTATTTTGTTGCCATCCTTCTTTCCTTGTCTCCAGTTCCCACTTTGAATATTCCTCCTTTTTCTTTCTTGTCATTGTCCTCTCTAATGTTCTTTAATGTGTCTCCACTGAAGTTTTCTGCAAGTTTTTTTAGCTGAGGTCTGTTGTGATAGACATTTATTTTGATGGTCATTTACCATTGACATTGTTTTATACATCGAGCTTTTGATATACTGTCCCATGCTTAATATTGTAGCTCGATATGCATTGTTGATTTCAATGAGACCTAAACCGCCCTCTCTTCTTAGTAGGTATATCCTGTCCATGCACTCATGTTGGTAGGTAACCTTATATAGGGTTAGCATTGAATACTCCTCCCTCATCTTTCTTGCAATTAGGGTTGCCGGGTAGTCATTATCCTCTGTAGTGTTCTTTAATGTGTCCCCATTGAATTTTTCTGCAAGTAGTTGAGGTCTATTGTGATAGACATTAATTTTGATGGTCATTTACCATTGAGATTGTTTTATCCACTGCCCCATGCTTAATATTGTGGCTTGATATGCACGGTTGTTTTCATATCAACCCACAATGTATTTCCATATGTCTTCTTAAATTAAAGTTATTTGAAAAAGAATTTCCACATTCCAATAAAATAGCTTCTCTCCTGTATATATTTGTATATGGGTTTTTAAAGTGGAGCTCAATGAAAATGCTGATCCACGCACAGTGCAACAATATGTTTACTTATTAGTGTGCTTTCGCATGTGTTTGTTTAAATTGCAGCTCAATGAAAATGCTGATCCACATATTTCACATGAATATGGTTTCTCACCTGTATGTATTCTCATGTGTTTTTTTAAATCAGAATTGCATCTTGATGCTGATCCACACACTTCACAAGTAAATGGTTTCTCTCCAGTGTGTATTCGTAGGTGACTATTTAAGTTGGAACTCGCTGAAAATGCTGATCCACATATTTGACAAGAAAATGGTTTCTCACCTGTATGTATTCGCATGTGATTTTTTAAATGAGAGCTCTCTGAAAATGCTGATTCACACTCAGTGCAACAATATGGTTTCTCACCAGTGTGAGTCCGTATGTGTTTTTTTAAGCTGCAACGGTCTGGAAATGCTGATCCACACACTTCACAAGAAAATGGTTTCTCACCCGTGTGTATTTGCATGTGTCTTTTTAAATTACAATTATTAGAACAAGTTTTTCCACATACTTTACAAGAAAATGGCTTCTCTCCTGTATGTATTTGCATATGAGTTTTTAAATTGGAGCTACGTGAAAATGCTAATCCACACTCAGTGCAGCAATATGGTTTCTCATTAGTGTGTGTTCGCATATGTGTTTTTAAACTGCAGCTCACTGAAAATGCTGATCCACATATTTCACAAGAGAATGGTTTTTCGCCTGTGTGTATTCGCATGTGTCGTTTTAAATGAGAGCTCACTGAAAATGCTGAACCACACACTTCACAAGAATATGGTTTCTCACCTGTGTGTATTCGCATATGTATTTTTAAATAAGAGCTCTCTGAAAATTTGGATTTACATATTTTGCAAGAAAATCGTTTCTCTCTTTTTGTTTTATTTTCCTCTCCTGTATGAATGCGTTCATGTCTTTTCAAAGCAGAACTATCTGAAAATTCAGAACCACACACTTTACAAGAATATGGTTTCTCACCTGTGTGTATTCGCACATGTCTTTTTAAAGAGGAGCTATCTGAAAATGTTAATCCACATACTTGACAAGAAAATGGTTTCTCACCTGTATGTATTCTCATGTGTGTTTTCAAATGAGAGCTCTCTGAAAATTTGGATTTACATACTTTGCATGAAAATGGTTTCTCTCCTGTATGAATGCGTTCGTGTCTTTTCACAGCAAAACTATCTGGAAATTCAGAGCCACACACTTTACAAGAATATGGTTTCTCACCTGTGTGTATTCGCATGTGTCTTTTTATATAGTAGCTATCAGAAAATCTTGATCCACATATTTTACAAGAAAATGTTTTTTTTCCTCTGTGTATTCGCATGTGACTTTTTAAATGGGAGCTATCTGAAAATGCTGATCCACACACTTCACAAGGATATGGTTTCTCTTCATTAGGTGTCTGCATGTCTCTTTAATTTTAAACTCCTTGTAACTGATGATTGTAATAATTACTAAGGCTTCACTCCTGTGTCTTTTCGTATATGCTGATAAAAATGTTGACATCTAGACTTTTCCTTTGTATGATTTTATGGGAATATTAAAATATGAAGTCTGCTAGAATAAGGATCAACAGATTTGAAAGAATATGTTTTCTTTCAGCATGAGTGTCCAAGAGATTTTTCAAATTTGAAAAATGTTTGATGATATAATTGATATCTGTGAATAAAGAAGAAATAATATTTTTAAAAAGAAAACCTGTGTGCTATTTGCATTTAAAAAGTTATGATTATTTAATTTGTGTTTCAATATACTGCAATATATGATATCATTCTTGTTCAGTCATGATTAAGATTTTTATAATTGTTTTCAACAAATAAGATTAAATGCAACTAAAATACAATATATATATTATGCAGAAACTTATCCTGTCCGCTTGGAGATTCTCAAATTTGAAGCTATTAAAAGGAATTTGAGGGAAAAATATTCCAATGAAACAGTTTACAATATGGCGAATATATACATACATATGTGTATATACGTATATGTATTAATACGTGTATATATGTATATATATATATATATGTTTGTGTCATATCTGGTATGATCCTTTAAAAAATACATATAATGAATAATAGAAAAAGTTAAGTTTTATCTCCCTCTCTCTCTATATATATAAGTATATACTACAAGTGGCTATCTGGCATTGCCTTGGTAGAAGGGGGGGGGGTAAAAAAGGTACTCTCACAGATTCATTATTGTTGAATCGCAAGTTGAATTCTAACAGGATGCCCCATTGAAATCCCTATGTATAAAAGAACTTGTGTTGATCCAGATATTCTGAAAATAAAAATTAATGTCTCCTATTTAAAATACTAATTGCAAAAAACTGTATGGTGATGTAATAATTAATGGAGGAATCTCAATTTAAATGTTAGGCCATCAACCTTTTAAACAGAACAAATATTTATGTATAATTTTTTCACTGATAAGCAACAGAATTTTTTTTTTAATTTAAAAAAAGATCTTTTATAGTTTTTTTTTTTTACATTTAGTTTTTACATTTTTGCTACTTATTTTCTACAAAAATTTCTCCTTTAATTTTTTTTCTATTCACACCTTTGGTCTTTTGTCTTTAATTCATACCGAAATTAATTTCATTTATATATAACCCCAACAATATTTTGCACCCCAAAAATAAGGGGAGGTCAAAGTCAATTGACCTGAAACAAATCAGAAAGTTTTTAAATGAAATAACTGATGCATTATAAATTTAATTCATTGATAAATTAACACTAAAAATGTCATTAAAATTGGATAACTGCCTGATTGCTGGTAATTTTTTTTAAATCTGGGGTATTGATTTGATTTTGTAAAATACATCTATAACATAAAAAAATGTTGGTGCCTATTTAATAATCTTATTTAATCTTTTTTAATTAAATAATTGTTTGCCAGTGAAATGGGAGGATTTCTTTTACATTTATTATTTTAAAACACCTCTAGAATAAAAAATAAAAAGATTAGTAATTTAAAGACTTAATGTCTGCCGCTGTCGGAATATTGCTTGTACTTATATGTACCCACACTGGGAGGTCCCTAAACCTTTCAACCAACTAAATATAACACATATAATATACCAAAATCCAACAAGTGATGACCCTGACTGTTGAACACACTTAAAAAAAAAGATTTTCGTTAACAAAATGAACATTTCAAAACTCCCAGTGATCCCCAAAATATATATGTTTTTTCTTTTCTGACTAAGAAACAGACCTTTTTGAGCATTGGAATTAAATAAGAAATTTTCTACAATCTAAAAAAAAACAGTTTTCATCTACCGAGAAGAAACTTCTTTTCTCCAGACATTACTATTCATCACCTGGAGACAGTTCTGTTACATTTCCTCACTAACTGATCATAGCAGCACCCATGTGACCTGGATTTCACCCACCAAATGGACTGCAACACATTTTTTTTTCTTGCTACTAAACAGAAAGGCAAAATTGACATCAAATTTCGGATTTTGTCCACAAATCAGGGAAACATTTGGCTTGGATTTCCACAAACTCTTCACAGCCGTACCTTCATACAGCAAAAATTTAAGCCATGCATTCCTCAATTTCCTGGCCAGAATTTGACAGAAAAATGGATAATAAACTTTGACCCCGGAGGCGGGAAACCCACAAATCATGTAAAGTCACATGAGATCTAGTGAGATCCTCAGTTCCAGCCAATATGTGAAACAGAAGAGATCTCTTGTTTTCGGCTGAACTCAACTGAGCGAGCTGTGTTAGCTAAGAATAAAGTTTTTTAAAAAGCAACATGGCATTGTTGGTTAATGCACGTCTTAGATAGAAGACTGGCCAAGAAAGAAAATGAATCAAGAAGAAGAACTAGAAGAAGACCCACACGCTGAAGTCAACTCTGAGAAAGAATAGAAGAACTAGACGATCACGAATGGCCAAAGCAGAAAAGTAAATTATGCAAGTTATGCATCACATCAAAATATCTCTCTGATATCTGTATAACTCTCTCCCTCTCCCTATCAAAAGAACATTGTGTATATACCCAAGGTGGGGGTATATAACACATATTGAAGGAAGAAACATAAATATTTTTAAAACTTTTTTTAAAATCTTGCAAAAAAGAAATAATGAATATAAAGGGTTTTTACAAAGAAAAACAGTTAATTCAAGGATTAAATTATCTGATTGGGGAAAAGTTACTCACTTTTATCTTGAAAAATAAGTAAATCAGTCCATTTTTTTACAACAGGGCCAGTTTCTTTATTGATATTTTTTTAGCAGAATTCTGTATTCATGTTTTTGTTTTTTTTACTAAAAAACTCTCGCATTGTAATTTATAAAAAAATCTTCTGATATAATTATTCAGAATCTTATCTTTATAGAAAAAAGTAAAAATCGTTTTTTTGTCGGTTCACTTCTTCATATTTCATAAAATAAAATAGGGGTGGGGTAGACCTCATAAAAATATATCCCCTAATATATTTTAGGAAAAATCTAGGCTAAACTTGCAAATCATCATCAAAATTAAAATGGAAAATTTTGATTACAATTTGCAACACATCAAACTAAATTTTGAAATTAAAATTAATTTTAAAATTCCGATTCAAAATACTTGACTTTTTTTTTGGTAAGTCAGGTTAGGAATTTTTTTTTTTTGTTTTTTTTTTTCATTTATTTAACGAATCTTGAAATATTTTCTGTGCAGTTTAGAAAATATTTCAAGATTCGTTAATTAAATAAAATAAAACAATTACTAACCTGACTTACCTGACTTTAGTTTGATGTGTTGTAGGTACCTCCATTTTTCCGATCATGTGATCAGTTTAAGCTATATTTCATAAACGAGAGTAAATATTTTTGAACTTTGCTTTTTAGAAATCTCACAAAAAAAAAGTAATGACCCTACAGTTAATTCAAAGATCAAATTATCTGATTGCGAAAAATTACATAGTTATCTTAAAAAATAAATAAACCTATACGTTTTACATGCAACAGGATAATTTTAAGCTAGAATACTGGACTGTAAATTTACATATTATCTCCCTTTGACAATTATACATTTAAATGTATGGGTGGCTGTATTCGACATAATTGTTTTTGTGTGCATATTCAATAACCGATTATTGGTTTTCAACGATTTTAAAAATATTCTTCTTTTTTTTTTTTTGGTAGTTTCAGAATACCTCCAGAAAATATTCTTTTAGTTGGACTTATAGTGTAAGTCACTTACACTATAAGTTCAACTAAAAAAATTACTAAGTGAAGCAAAGACAATAAGTATTTTACTAATTGTACCAATTTTTCCCTGTGAAATTTACTCATCCCTATATTTAACACAATGAAACTTCCATAAAATTCAATATTATCTTGAAAAATGTTTGTGCATTCAAAAGAAGAAACATTAAAAAAAACCCTGATGATTTTCTTTTTAAATTTTCAGCTTAGGAAAATAATGAAAATTATGAATGAAAAATAATGTTTTAATTTTTGTACCGTTAGATCAATTTAAATTTAACATAGCCAAAAACAAGTTATGACTACCAGCTTTATAAAAAATTCTATGAAAAATCAATTTATGGTCCAATTGTCACGACAGTTCTTTGTTTTTTTTTTTTATATCTCATAAAATAAAATAGGGGGGTAGACCTCGTAAAAAAATATTTCCCCTAATATATTTTAGGAAAAAACTATTTCAGATATATTTACATCCAAAGGTAAATAGTTATGGAAATGTTTGTAAAAATCGAACTATTAATTGATTTTTCATAGAATTTTTTTAAAAATCTTCTTATCATAACTTATCTTTAGCTACGTTAAATTTCAGTTGATTTACAGTGCAAAAATGAAAACATTGTTTTTCAATCATAATTTTCATTATTTCTGTAAGCTGAAAATTTTTTTTTAAATCATCAGGAGTTTATTTAATATTTCTTTTTCGAATGGAAAAAGTTTTCAAGATAATATTAATTTTTATGCAAATTTCATTGTGTTAAATATAGGTGGGGGTTAAATTTCACGGGGTAAATTGGTGGTACCTAATGTGTTGCAAATCGTCGTCAAAATTTTTTAACCGTTTTAATTTTGATGACGATTTGCAAGTTTACCCAAAATCTATTTCAGACATATTGTCATCAAAAAAAAGTTACAATTCTGGAAACTTTCGTGAAAATCTGATCATTAATTTATTTTCATAGAATTTTTTAAAAAGACTCTAGTCATAACTAGTTTTTTTAATGAATTTAGACGACGTTTACGTTATGGTTTAGGGGTTTGGGGATTAAGGTTGTTTTTAATTATGTATTGCTTTAAAAAATCCAAAATTACTATACACTTAATTAACCATTGAAATTATTTATTGAATCCAACGGTAGACACATTAGTCTCGGTTGTTTGTGTTATTATTGCAATGTATAATTTCAATTAAACTTGGTTATAAAAAATATTTTTCAACATTAAATGTATAGTAATTCGGTTTTTCTATTGTTTTTTTTAAAGCAATACGTAATAATTTTTTTTTTTTTTAAACCCTTAATCCCCAACCCCCTAAACCGTAATCCAATTCGCAAAAAATTCATCCATAGACTGTAGTTAAACTGTCCTGGGGGACCTCCAAAAAACTTTCTGTTTTAATTTTCCGACCGTTGTGCAAGTTCAGCCGTTATTTTTTATAGGCCTTCATAAGTATTTATTTACTTCTAGATATATTTTAGATGAAATATTTAAGCATATTTACGCATATTTCATCATAATGTTTCTTTCTTCGTTAGTAAAAAGAAAAACCTTTTCGCAAAACCTATTCGATAATTTGTAAACAAATTAATTAAAATGAACGTGATACTTACTTTTCTCTGTCTCTTTTTGTCTAATCTTGTTTTTCAATAAGGAAATGCAATATTAAATTAAAAAAAAAAGAAAAACAAATTAGAATACTTTAAATAAACTTGTATTTTCAAGTTGAAATCAAAATTAAAACAATCGTCATTTCTAATCGATGCATAATCTCAAGGGAGATAATTATGTATTTACCTTAACAGCCACGGACAGAATGTTACTGGATGTGGCACGAAGCCAATACAAGGAAGATATTTCATAGAAACTATGGAGAAATATCATCAAAATAAAATTTCTTTACCTCTGTAGTCAAAAATAAAATTGCATATCTAAGTAGTGTAATCGATTTTAATATGCTACACATTTATATATTTTGTCAGTTTCAATTCTGTAGAGTTTGATAATAAATATGTAGGTATAGATAGGCATTTTTACTCAAAGGAGGGAATAAAACATTTTTGAATTTAATTCTAAAACAATTTTAAAATTTCAGCACTTTATACATTAATTACTTAATGTTATAATGAATAGTTTACTTTACTTAAAAACAAAACAAGAAAACAAACAAAACTTTAAAATTAAAGTTGTTTTTTTAATCAATTATGATGAGTTGAAGAATTTTTAACCTTTGGTCGTTTGAATAAAAAAAAAATCCAAGCTCTAATTTTTACATTTCCAGAAATATCAAAACCAGAAGACCACATTAAAATTTAAAAAAACATGAAAAAATTTCAACATCTGTAAAAAGTTATTTACAGAAAAATTATTCATGTTTATATTTTATTATCAGATTTTAATAGAATTTTCACTGTTGCCTTATTAATCAATTTATTTTATAATGCATTAGTTATTTTATTAAAAAACATAAGATTTCTTTCAGGTTACTTGCACCTCCACCTTTTGGGGACTAAAAACACTCACAGTATTTGGGGCTATTTCTTTAAATATATACATATATTACTTTATTTTTAAAAAAAAAAATAAAATTTTAAAAAACGAAAACAAACAACAAAACTTTAAAAATAAGGTTTTATATCAATTATGATTTGTTAGAGAATTTTCAACCTTTGGTCGTTTGAATAAAAAAAATTCCATGCCCTAATTTTTACATTTCCAGAAAGATCAAAACCAGAAGACAACATAATTTTTTTTTATTTTAATTAAAAATATTTCAACACCTGAAAATAGTCATTTAGAGAAAACTCACATATTTTTAATCAATGTATTTTATAATGCATCATTTATTTTATTTAAAAAAAAAACATTTCTTTCAGGTTAATTGCACCTCAAACTTTTGGGAACTAAAAACACAGTATTTTTGGCCATTTCTTTAAATATAACAAAACACAAACAATTACATTCAATTAATATTTCGCCTCTGTTTTAATTTCATCATAAAAATTAAAGCTAGTCGGATTACATTTTTAAGTGAAGTCAATAAATTAACTTTATTCTTTCAGAAATGCAAAACCAGCCAAGAAAAAAATTGAATAAAAAATAACCTCATTAGGCTAAGGTGCTTATTGATTTGAAAAGCTTAAATATCTACCAAACTTCACAGCTCTATTAACTTTATCATTGGTTTTAAATTAAAAGGAGATAACAAATTTCATAACAAGCAATTGTATATATTTATTAGGATCAAAAGGAATAAGCAACAGCCACTAGAATTCCAATGCAATACATTAAAAAATATTCAGTATAATGCTTTTCCTACACTGTTTGAAAATATTTTGTACTCAGTACTAAAGTCAGATCAACTGGAAATCAAGAAAGAAACTATAAAAGAATTTAGCCATTAGTTAAGTAAACATTTATTCATATAAAATTGATTAAATTGGTTATGTTGATTTATTGAATCATTTTAAAATTCTGTTTTAATTTCATCATAAAAATTAAAGCAAGTAGGATTACATTTTTAAGTCAATACATTAACTTTATTCTATCAGAAGTGCAGAACCAGCCAGAAACAAATTGAATGAAATAACCACAATCAATGTTGTAGCTATGCATTGGTTCCACTTTTCACAAAGAAGAGTTTATGAACCTGCATTTACAGAAAAGTCTTTAGAAAATTAACTTCTGAAGTCCTTAATGAATAGCGTAAAGCTGGAGTTAGCAGATTTGCCATCACATTCACAAAGTGTAGAAATGGCAGTTAACAACAAAAGTTTCCCAATTGGTGTATTGGCTTCAATCAAAACACAGACATAGACTTGCCAAGGCTTTGTGCCATAAAATTAGGCCTTCCTTTGTTTCAAAAGGCTCTTTCATTTAAGCCGTTGAAAAATAATGTGGTGAAAATTTCATTAAAATCAGACAATTCCCTGATTTTTGGTAATTGTTTTAAAATTAGGAAATTTTAAAAAAAAATCTCCCTTGGCAATTTTTGCACACGGCTATATATATATATATATATATAAGGGCCCTTAAGTTTCTTTTTCTTTCCTTTTCTCTTTCGGAAAAAAAAAAATTTTTTTTAAATTTTTGCTGATCAATAAAGTATATTCCTTTTTTTTCAAAATATTATACAAATTCAGCTGTACCAAAAATGTGTTTATATATATATATATATATATATGTGTGTGTGTATGTACATTGCCACAGAAATTTCCCGGGCAAAATATTCTGGACAAATATCCATTGATTTGCAATTTTGAAAATTTATGTTTCTTAAAGAAGAATTTTAAAATTGCCATGACAACATGGCAATTATTCTTTCTACAAATAAAATTCCTGTCAAATGAGGAATTCATCTGAAACACTTTTTATATGTTGTTGTTGTTGTTGTTTGGAGTTTTTTTCTCATTTAAAGAAATGTAATTTAACACTTTAACAATACAAATATTTAATTGAAAGGTTGCCTTTAGCAAACGAGATGTACTTCCTGACACCTTCACATACAGCAGTCGTTGTACGTAATTGATCTGCTCTCCCAGCAGTTCTAGTCTTCTCACTAGCACTATCCAAATAGATTTTCTCTTCCACTCGTTTCGACAGCCAAAATGCTACTGCAGACTTTCTGCCGATCTGGGAGGGCAGGTCTCTAAATACCCAATTGCTGTGTTTCATCCGGGCTCCTTACTCTGAATTGCACGTTCGACATTCATCAGCACGCATCAATCCTCATGACGAGACTTTACATCTGGGTTACTCTGCACTGCTCATGCGGAATTTCACCAGTATTCAGCAATGAAGAGGTGATGAGTTCATTTTCCGTGGTCATTCGCCACACTCCTCGCCCTCGCATAGGCCAAACATATCCAGACTTGTTTTGTTTGTGGGGGCTGGGAATCTGCTCATCCACATATTATTGTTTTAAATTGGACAACTGATGGTATGATGATATTTTAAAAATTTTCCATGACTTGTCCAGTAGTTATAAAACACGTTTCATGAAATTATTTCATCGTTGTGAATTTTATTTATCATTTCACTTATACAAAGTTTACAATAATCACCAGTAAACATTGGCCAGTAGGTTTTTTTGAGTTTTATTCTAAATAAAAGTATCAATTAATTTGTGCCTAGCAACATCTATACTTGTTTGTTTTTCTTTAATCTCTGAAAAAAAAAACCCAACTTTTTACCATTTTTTGGGATGTCTTCTCTTCTACCAGTTACATTCATGATTTCCAGAAGTGAATGCTGTGCAGAATTCAGTTATGAGTGTTGCTATAGATACAACAAGCAAACTCTCATTATTCATTCATCCTCAAACAACATTCTTTCTACTAGCAAAATAAAAAAACACCCTCCAGGCGATGTAAAAATAAATTTTTGAAAGATATTACTTGAGGAGGTGGAAGTTAAAATTAAATGTCGAAGAGTTTGAACCATAAATCATGAAATCATCAAATTTATTAAAGGAGTAAAAAAAATAAAACAATTTGAAATCGAAACTAAGTTCTATTAACTTTGAATATCTATTAAAATAAAACAAACTATATATAAATATATGATACTGGGGATGTATCTATTAAAACTTGTTTTAAAAAATAATGAGGACTGTCTAATGTTGCATGCTCTAATTTTGAGTGTATTTATTCTATGTTATGACGATTTCGGGTATAGTGACATAAGCAGTGACATGGTTTTTGTTACAGACAAAAACCAGAAGCGAATCTCCATTATCAATTGATCTTAAAAAATCCTAATGAAGGATAATAATCCTAATAATAAAAACGGAAACATTGTAACATTGACATTACCATTAAGAATTCATATTTTTGGAATAAAATGTTTTTCTATTCTATATATATATATATATATATATGTGAAAATAAAATGGAAATTAATCCGACAGTGTGAATATGATAAAATGAAAAAACAAAGGATGTTTACAACTGCATGGGCTCATCAGGAGAGAGTGTGCAAACCGTTTCGGGGCCTTTCTCTTGACGGTTTAAAAAGCAACACCAGCCCTTCCTCACTAATATGAGGACCCTCGCAATATCATGCATCGACCGCACGTGGGTCGGTCATCATATATATATATATATATATATATATATATATATATAACCCGTCAGTGGCTCACAGAATCTCTGAAATTGACCGTCAAGATTGGATTTCTGCATCAACCAAGGATTGCAGGGTCTCTATATTTGCCGAAAGTCTAGCCGAATGCCCACGTTGTGTTCAGATCACAAACGACTAGAAATCTGCTATAGAAACTGATTTCCAAGGTTAACGGCGGCCTAGTGGTCACATAAAAAAAAACGACTCTTTTTCTTCAAACTTAACATTTATATTCAAATAACAAAAAAATACAAACAATTATTTCTCAAGACTGTGGGAGTGATGAACCCGTAATTAATAACTTCTGGTCTTCAGCAAAGTATTGTGCAAAACAGTTTGTAAGTTGACTAAGTTTTCAAATGGTCTCAGCTGAAATCAGTTACTCTCGGCTCTCAGTATTTGCGTTAATCTTCTCAGCTAGCCCGGTCAGCTCATGTGATTCTCAAGCAATCACAACTTCATCTGCTTTCAAACCAAAAACGTCTGAGTTAAATAATATTTCAATCAGAACAATTTTATTTCTGGCCGGCATGAAGATATTAGGAATTTTCTCTGCACCTCCTACTTTAACAGGGTAACCGCCCTCCTCTAGTTCCAACCAGCCAATCAAATTCACTTCCGTTCACTATTCCAAATTATCTTTTTCCTAAGTGGAAAAAAAAAGGAAAACAATAAAAGGATTCTCTTCCGGACATTTTTCAAGTGGTCTCCAACAAAATGTGAGGCCCAGATAATTTTGTTTCTTTCTTCTGGCCATTTCCAAAACAAAAGAAGTTATCTTCTTCCTAAGTGGAGAAAGGAAAACAATAAAAAGATTCTTTTCCGGCCATTTTTCAAGTGGTCTCCAAAACATGTGTGGTCTTAGTAAAATATAGGTTTTAATTCGTTTCTTATAAGATTTTCAACAAGGAGTTTTATCCTTTCTCAAGTAGAAAAGGAAAAACAATAAAAACGCTTTTCTCAAGGGCCGAAGACAACACACCGTCAATGTCTTCCGTGAGACTCAAGTCTGGTCACATCAAAGACTTATCTCTGACCACTGCCGATTCTAGGAGTTCTTCTGACCTACTTGAGATCTCACCTCCTGATATGGTCATTTCCAGATTGCCCATCTGTTTTGAATCTACTCTGACCCAAACGATCGAGTTACCCAGCGGTTTACATTTACAATTTTTTTCTTCTTTTTTTTTCTTTCTTTCTTCTAATTTCAAAACCTGAATCGGTCACATATATATATGAAAAAAGAGGATTGGAATAAATCCGACAGAATGTAGTAGAGATATGAGGAACACAAGGACAAAACTCTGACAAACGTTGTAGGATATATTTATATATATAAACGACTGATGATGCCAAGCTCAAACTCTAGCGAAATATATCGTACATACATTTATCTGAGTTTTGTCCTTGTGTTCCTCATATCTATACTATATATATCATATATCCATACATATGCATATGTATATATATATATACATATATATGCTTTCAGCTTTCCTATATACAATACATTCGAAAGTGTTATTGTGTATATATATATATATATATATATATATATATATATATATATATATATAAAAGCAATCCATATTCACCTTCCACCATTGGTCGACACCTGTTGGACAATCCTGATTGTAGTGCAGCATATAAACCAACATTGTTTTCCATTTTGGCATCCTCAACCAACGAGTTGCACCTGGCTATACTCGAAGACCTCCTTATCAACAAATTCCGTCATGCTCTTTGCATACAAAAACAATTTTATTCTTTACTCCTTTTCAGACATAACGCTCTTGATCCCACAAACATGAAGAAGTTATATATATATATATATATATATATATATTTCTATATATATATATATGATAACACTTTCATACATATATATACATATATATACATACATATATGTATGCATAAATATCTACATATATGTATATATATAAATATCTATATATATGTATATATAAATATCTATATATATACGTATCTATAAATATCTACATACATATATATATGTGTATATATAAATATATACATACATATATATATGTGTATATATAAATATATACACACCTAACACATACCTATATATATGTATAGATAAATATCTACATATATGTATACACACACACATATATATATATACATATATATATATGTATATATGTATGCAGGATGATTGGAATGTAACTCCCTTTCCAATTTTAAAAATCATATAATTTACTAGTGAATCATTATTTTTCCAAAAAGATAATATAAGAAGAACACACATAACATGAAGTTTTATTTAAAATTCTATATGAGTATTAGCACCTGTCTTCAGCCTAACAAGCTGCTCAAGAATTGCACCAACTGATCTTCCTT
Organism: Doryteuthis pealeii; assembly: GCA_023376005.1. Taxonomy (NCBI): domain Eukaryota; kingdom Metazoa; phylum Mollusca; class Cephalopoda; order Myopsida; family Loliginidae; genus Doryteuthis; species Doryteuthis pealeii. Next base: position 79,492,577 of record CM042151.1, on the reverse strand, counting down.
GGAACTCTTGTGGAATGGCAGAAAATAATTTCTCTTATTTGGCGTTAAAATTCTTCCAAAGTCATTGGTTTTGTAGCTTAGACTTGCTCCTTCAACCAAATCCCTCTGGCTGATCCCTCAGGTGGACCAAATTTATGATGTAGCCATTCACGAACAATAGCAAAATGAGGAGGAGCACCACCAAAACAACAACACAAATTTAATTACCATATATGCAGACTTGACAAGAAAATGGTTTCTCTCTTTTTTGTTTTATTTTCCTTTAACAATTTCTAGAAACCAAGGGGCCCCTGCCTGGGGCTAACACTTTATTCCTTTATAAATAATATTTGTATCCTAAGGATTGTTTTAGGATGGAGCATGTTCCTTTTAGAGTTGCTATTTCTACTTCATAGCCGCTTGGTTTACTGGTTTGTTTCAAGGAATTTTTTCAAGTTTTGCTTGACTAACCCAGTTGCCCCAGTCACAATGGGTATGATACCTATTTCTTTCAATGACCAAGTTGTTTTTAGGTCATTCTCTGTGAAAATTTGGATTTATATACTTGGCATGAAAACAGTTTCTCTATTTTCAATTTTCTTTAGAAGCCAATGGGCTCCTGCCCAGTATGAACACTTGATTCCTCTGTATTCATGCATATGTGTCTTTTCAGATTGGAACTATCTGAAAATTCAGAACCACAGATCTCACAAGAAAACGTTTTTTTATCTCCAGAGTGTATTCGCATATGTTTATTTAAGGTAGTGCTCACTGAAAATGCCAATCCACATATTTGACAAGAAAATGTTTTTTCACTTTTTTTTGTTTCATTTTTTTTATTAGAATTTTTAGAAGTCATGGGGCCCCTGTCCTGGGGCTAACACTTGATTTCTTTATAAATAGTATTTGTATCCTAAGGATCTTTTTAGGATAGAGCAAGTTCCTTTGATAGCTGCTATTTGTACTTCGTAGCAACTTGGTTTCCCTGGTATTATTTCAAGGTATTTTTTCAAGTTTTGTTTCACCAGCCCAGCTGCCCCTATCACAACAGGTATGATGTCTATTTCTTTCAATGACCAAGTTGTTTTTAGGTCATTCTTGAGGACTTGATATTTTGTAATCTTTTCTCGCTCAGCTCTATTTAGGCCATAGTCATTTGGGACAGCTATATCAATAATGAGAGCAGTTTTTTTTGTTTATCTCAGATGACAATATCTGGTTTAATGGCTTTGTCTCTTATATATCTGCCTGTCTGGATTACTTTGTCATAGAACACAGTCACCTTTCCATTTGATGTTATTGGTGGAGGCTCATGTTCCCAGATGTACTGTGTTCTCTCAAGCTGCATTTCTTCACAGATTTTCCAGTGGAGTTATTTGCATACTTTGTTATGGTGAGCAGTGTAGTGCATCTGCCAAAAGGATCTGGCAACCAGACATTAGATGACTTGGACTTTTAATGGCTGAGTGGCAGAATCTGCATTGATCATGTTTTCATCTGTATGTATTTTCATGTGTCTTTTTAAATTAAAGCTTTTTGAAAAAGTTTTTTCACATATTTTACAAGAAAATGGCTTCTCTCCTGTATGTATTTGCATATGGGTTTTAAAAGTAGAGCTCACTGAAAATTCGGATCCACACTCAGTGCAACAATATGGTTTCTTATTAGTGTGTTTTTGCATGTGTTTCTTTAATTTACAGCTCAATGAAAATGCTGATCCACATATTTCACACGAATATGGTTTCTCACCTGTATGTATTCTCATGTGTTTTTTTAAAATCAGAATTGAATCTGAATGCTGATCCACACACTTCACAAGAATATGGTTTCTCTCCAGTGTGTATTCGCAGGTGTCCTTTTAAACTGGAACTCATTGAAAATGCTGATCCACATATTTGACAAGAAAATGGTTTCTCACCTGTATGTATTCGCATGTGATTTTTTAAACTGGAGCTTTCTGAAAATGCTGATCCACACACAGTGCAAGGATATGGTTTTACACCAGTGTGTGTTCGCATGTGTTTTTTTAAGCTGTAACGGTCTGGAAATGCTGATCCACACACTTCACAAGAAAATGGTTTCTCACCCGTGTGTATTTGCATGTGTCTTTTTAAATTACAGTTATTAGAACAAGTTTTTCCACATACTTTACAAGAAAAAGGCTTCTCTCCTGTATGTTTTTGCATATGGATTTTTAAATTAGACTTCCCTGAGAATGCTAATCCACACTCAGTGCAGCAATATGGTTTCTCATTAGTGTGTGTTCGCATATGTGTTTTTAAACTGGAGCTCACTGAAAATGCTGATCCACATACTTCACAAGAAAATGGTTTTTCTCCTGTGTGTATTCGCATGTGTCTTTTTAAATGAGAGCTCACAGAAAATGCTGAACCACACACTTCACAAGAATATGGTTTCTCACCTGTGTGTGTTCGCATGTGTGTTTTTAAATGAGAGCTCTCTGAAAATTGGGATTTACATACTTTGCACGAAAACGGTTTCTCTCCTGTATGAATGCGTTCGTGTCTTTTTAAAGCAGAACTATCTGAAAATTCTGTACCACACACTTTACAAGAATATGGTTTCTCACCTGTGTGTATTCGCATGTGTCTTTTTGCATAGGCGCTATGTGAAAATCTTGATCCACATATTTCACAAGAAAATGTTTTTTCTCCTGTATGTATTCGCATGTGATTTTTTAAATGGGAGCTATCTGAAAATGCTGATGCACATACTTCACAAGAATATTGTTTCTCACCTGTGTGTGTTTGCATATGTTTTTGCAAACTGGAATTAAGGGAAAATGCTGATCCACACACTTCACAAGGATATGGTTTCTCTTCATTAGGTTCTGCATGTCTCTTTAATTTTAAACTTAAAACTGATGATTGGAACATGAGCTGTAAGGCAGTTCTCCAGCTACTTTTGTATGTGTTAATGAAAATTTGACATCCAGACTTTTCCTTTGTATGATTTTAGGGGAATGTTAAAATATTAAGTGTGTTAAAATAAGGATCATCAATTTGCAAGAATATGTTTTCTTTCAGCATGAGTGTCCAAGTGATTTTTCAAATTTGAAAAATGTTTGATGATATTATAATTGATATCTGTGAATAAAGAAGAAATAATATTTTAAAAAGAAAACCTGTGTGCTATTTGCATTTAAAAAGTTATGATTATTCAATTTCTGTTTCAATAAACTGCAATATATGATACTGTACTGTTATGATTAAAATTTTAAATTTTATTATATTAGTTTTCAACAAATTCAATTTAAAATACTAGTTTTACTTCAAGCTACTATTTTTATAGTAACCAAAGGAAATACTATTATTCATAAAAATTGTTTATATTCAAATATTTAATCAACAAATGTGCTTGTATGATCCTTAAAAAACAATGAATGAATGAATAATAGGAAAAATGAATGTAATTTAATGAGAATCAGTAAAAAAGTTTTAAAATATTACAGATGTAATAAATTCTTAAAATTAAATTAGCCCCAAAATTTACAAAATCTGATGCTCAGTTACATACTCAAAATCTCGGTATTAAGTGTTTAAAAAAAATACTTATATAAGTTTCTTAGAAATAATAAAAAACATAAAATACTTTCTTTCACATTTTTTTTTTCTTTGTTTCTTTCTTTTGCATTTCTTTTTGTACGGTGCTGCTTCAAAGATTTGTTCAAAACAGTACCCAGTATTATTGTGTATTTCTCATCTAGTTTTTTCTTCATTATATATTATATATATATATATATATATATATATATATATATAACTCACATGTTCATAACATTTTACCCAAGTAATGTCTAGTTTTTCCTTTAAAACACTAATAAAAAATGTTTTTGACAATGTTTTCTTTTAATCTCTAAAGGAAAACAAGTTTAGTGAGATACGTTGAAACAATGCAAGCCGATAAGTAACAATTCACTAACACAGATTCATAAACAAAAAATTACCAAAAATCATCTGTATTATCTGATCTTAACTCTTAACTTCCCAGAAGCAATTCTAGGCCCAAACCCCTCTGTTCCATAAGGATTTGGTAAAAAACAGCTAAAAATGGGTCTGTACATTCAAAAGCTCATAGTATTGTTATTTGTGAACAGATTGTTGTGAAAATAGGCAGACTTGCAGAAAACAATTTCTTCCTCGATGTTATAAATTTTTGCACTGAAAATGATTTTGCTTGTGCGTAGTTATGGAACAATTACATAATGATAGGTAAAAAAACAGGTATACTCAATAAAGATGCTGAAAAAAACATTTTAAAACACTTTAATAGGAATACTTTACATGCAGTTAGTTACAGAAATGACCGTACAAACATCACTGACCTCAGTGCATCTCCATTGTGAAGCAATCAACAGGTAAAAAGACAGTGTCTGGGGTATTTTTTCATATTAAAAAAAGAAAATTTTCACTGTTGACTAATTAATCAAAGAATTTTATAATGCATCAGATATTGTATTTAACAATTTGCTGATTTCTTTCAGGTTAATTTTGCTCCCACCTTCTGGGGAGTAAAAAAACACTCAGGTTACTTTATCTATGGGACAAAATAACCAATAGGCACCCCAGCTGGGATCTGTTTTGAAAGGTAGATCATTTGCTTTTCATCGTAAACTCCCGGTTGTTTGTTTACAAACAACAAACGTTTTTTTTGCATTAGAATTTCCTCATAAGATTTTTTAAAGTTTGTTCATGTATATTTAAACCCAATGGCATGTCTTTATACTAAAATATTTTTCGATTTTAATTTTTAAAAATTAGGTATTTCACGTTGTTGTTGTTGTTGTTAATTCAATAGGATTTTTTATTTTAATTATAAAACATTAAATGGAAGACAAGTTTTTATATTAAAGAAACATTTTTATATTAAAATAGTTTTTGTTCAGTCAGACGAGAAATGCAGATAAGTTTATTCTAATGAAAATAGTTTTTTGTTTACAAAATACTTTTTATGTTCATTTAAATAAAAGGATGTTGTTTGGAAATGATATCACATAATTCATAAAGTTTATTTTCCATGTGCCTCTTTTACCACGACCGGAAGTGTCCAGTGAAAAGCAAAGGGTGTTTCTTTTGAGGTGGCTCCCAGTTGGGGTGCCTATTGGATACTTGGTCTAGTCTATGTCTTTATATTGATATTAATTTATTTTGAATTACAATGAATGTTTTAAAAATAAAAATAAAGAAATTAATTTCCTTTTTTTTTTAAAATTTCTGAATCGTTTCAATCAAACTAATTAAATGGAAATGGTAATGTCTAGAACAATTCATATAATTAATAGATAAAATTCATTTAAGATATAATGCCAATAACTTTAAATTTTAAAATTCACATTTTTAGATTCTAAAAAAAAATATTTATTTAATAACAGTTTACTTTAGTATGTTGATGTAATAATTAATGGAGAAATCTCAATTTAAATGTTAAGACCCCACATCTTTAAACAGAACAAATATTGATGTATAATTTTTTCACTGATAATCTAATAATCAATTATATTTCATAAACAACAGAGTAAAAAAAAAAATTTAAAAAAATTTTTTATAGCTTTTTTAATTTCATTTTTAGATTTTTGCTACTTATTTTCTATTAAAATCATTCCATTAATTTTGTTTCTATTCACACCTTCAGTCATTTGTCTTTTTAATTCGTGCAGAAACTAGTTAAAATTTTATATAAACCCACTGATATTTTGTACTCAAAAATTAAAGGGAGGTCAAAGTTAATTGGCCTGACACAAATCAAAAAGTTTTTAAATAAAATAACTAATGCATTATAAAATACATTTATTGACAAATAAATACTGAAAATTTCATTAACATTGGGTAATTACTGATTTTTGGTAATTTTTCAATCAGGGGTATTGATTTAATTTTGTAAAATACGTCTACAATGTAAAAAATGTTGGTGCCTGTTAATAATCTTATTCAATTTTGTTTTTAATTAAATAGATAAGCCTTTTTCTCAGAATTTTTTATATGAGGCTTGATAATTAGTATTATTTGCACTATTGTCCTCATCTTTATTATTACCTGTACAACGTTTCAGCCAATGTGCCCTCCGGCCTTCTTCAGGTATTTCTTGAACTCTGGAACCTTCCTTTAATAATCGGGAACCTTCTTTTTGTAATCGGAAGCCATCACAGAACTTTGACCCAAAACCCTTTATTCAGTCCACGGGGGTATCCTGCTCTCATTCCATAGCGCTCTCTCTCTCTCTCTCTCTATATATATATATATATATATATATAGAGAGAGAGAGAGAGAGATAAAGAAAAAGGAAATAAATCCAACAGTATGTAAGTATGTAAAATACGACCCCCCCAAATATTCTGGTTACATTCAAACATTTCGTTTTATATTGTTATTCTTTACATTTTTTATATTAGACATTTTAACCATCATCAGGGCATTATTAGCTGGGGTACAGGTGTTAAGCTGTGTTAATTATTATTCTATGTTACTGCTGCCCCTGACCAGGATTGAACCTGCAGCCTAGAGATAACTGTCACTTAGAACTGTTTTAACCCAACACATGTCGTGTGTCAAATTGGACAATTCAGTGCGAATTTTGGGAACTTATAAACCTAAATTCTTGTTTTACCAAGAATATCTACCTTATGTATGATTTTTTATCTTGACTCATATTGTGTGTTTTTTTTTTTAGGGGGGGGTTCTAATCTAATTTAACCTTTTTAATTATAGATTCCCATATTGTGTTAATCTCTATACTTGGTCTACTTAAGAGATTACTATGGCCTATCATACGACCTAATTCTTTAAGGTGTCTTCTCTTCCAATGTTCTTCCCTATCTATTATCTTAACTTTATCCCATAAGGGTAGATGGTTTCCATTCTATATATGGTCAGGCGTACCTGACTTTTCTATGTCTCCTTGTACCTCTGCTTTACGGTGCTCTTCTAGTCTTACTTTCAGTGGACAGCATGCTTCACCTTTGTATAAAAGGTCGGTTTGAAGATCCACGATGACTCCCAATTACGACAAGAAGATTCCGAGTTCGAAAAGAAGGTTCCTGAGTCTGACAAGAAATACCTGAAGAAGGCCGGAGGGCACATCAGCTGAAATGTTGTACAGATAACAATAAAGATGAGGACAATAGTCTGAATAATCCAAATAATACTAAATACACCTTTGTTAGCCAGTTTTTTTTAATAAACACAGTCAGTTTCTTTATTGATATATTTTAGCAGATTTCTGTATTAATGGTTCTTTTACAAAAACAAAAAACATCCCATATAGAAACTTCTTCTGATAATAATTATTTCTGATAATAATTATTCAAACTCTTATCTTTACAAAAAAAAAGCAAAAATCGTTTTTCATCAGTTCATTTTTTCATATTTCATAAAATAAAATAGGTGGGGAGTAGACCTCATAAAAAAAAAAAAAAAAAAAAAAAAAAAAAAAAAACTACTAATATATATATATATAGGAAAACCTATTTGAAACATATTTTCATCAAAAGATATGTAAATATAGAAATTTTTGTGAAAATCGGACCATTAATTGATTTTTCATAGAATTTTTTAAAAAGGCTCTAGTCATAAGTTGTTTTTGGCAACGTTAAATTTCAATTGATTTAACCATATGAAAATGTAAACATTGCTTTCGTTCATAATTTTCATTATTTCCGTAAGCTGAAATTTTTTTTTTAATCATCAAGAGCTTTTTTAATGTTTCTTCTTTTGAATGGACAAAAAAAATCAAGATAATATTAACAATTATGCAAGGTTCATTGTGTTAAATATAGGTGGGTGGTTTCACGGGGGAAATTGGTGGTACATAGTGTTCACAAGTATTTATTCGCCCCTAGATATTTTTAGATTCAATATTTCCGTATATTTAAAAATATTTCATCATAATTTTTTTTTTGACGTTATGAATCTAGTTAATTCAGACGTGGGTAATTTTCACCTTTAGTTATTAAAATTCCTAGCAAATAAGGCAATTAGAGTAACCTCCCTTGACTTTCACTTTGAACTAAGCCGGTAGCCAATTTGATTGTGTCCGTACGAAATATACAAATCTTAGAATCATTTCGAAAACAATACAACTGCATGCTTTAACACAATTATCATAAAATGTGCTCTTAATAACAATTAAATTCATTTCGGATAATGCTAGGAATTTTAACAACTAAAGGTGAAAATTACCCAGACGAGCTACTTTTTTTTAAGGTCTTTCTAAGTATTTATTTATTTTCAGATATTTTTTAATTCAATATTTTCTCATATTTAAGATATAATTTTTCTTTCTTCGTTAGTAAAAGAGAAAAAAAAAACAAAAAAAATATTTTCGCAAAACCTATTCGATAATTTATAAACAAATAAATTAAATGAACAACGTGATACTTACTTTTCTCTGTCTCTTTTCTTCTAATCTTTTTTTCGATAAGGAAATGTGATATTAAACAATAAGGAAATGTGATATTAAACAAAAAAATAAAAACAAACTAGAATACTTTAAATAAACTTCTATTTTCCAGTTGAATGAAAATTAAAACATTCGTCATTTCCGATCGATGCAGAAATACTTATAAAGAGCGATACTCAAGGGAGATAATTACGTATTTACCTCAAGTCTACAGACACGGGTAATTTGAGACATTTATGTGGAACGAGGACAGTACAGGGAAGATATTTCAGAAAATAGCAAGAAATATCAAAAGTAAAATTTATTTCCCTCTGTAATCTAAAATATAATTGCATATCTAAGTAGTGTAATAATTTTTAAGCTGCTACACATTTTTTGTTTGTTTCAATGCTGTAGAGTAGGGACTGGCAAACAGAGCCTCAAAGTCATTTTTGACCAAATGACTTTAGCCCCCCCCCCTACAGAAAATAATTTACCAAAAATCAGGGAATTATCGGATTTTAATGAAATTTTCAGTGTTTATTTATCGAAGAACGATCTTTATACTGCATTATTTATTTTATTTCAAAACTTTCTAATTTTTTTCAGGTCACTTAATTTTGACCCCCCTTATGTTGGGGGCGTAAAATTGTTTCAATACCTGCCGGTTGCTCTTCTAGCGACAAAATGAGCCTAAAATGCGTTTTTGACCAAATGACATTTACCAAAAATCAGGGAATTATCTGATTTTAATGAAATTTTCAGTGTTTATGTGTCAATGAATGATCTTTATAATGCATTATTTATTTTATTTCAAAACTTTCTAATTTTTTTCAGGTCACTTAATTTGACCCCCCTTATGCTTGGGGCGTAAAATTGTTTGGAGTTGGTCCTTACCTGATACTAATTACAGTATGAATAATGAGATAAATGACCGAAGTTATGAATAGAAGCAAAAAAAAATTTTTTACGGTTGCTCTTCTATGAGAAAATAAATACCGAAAATCGAAAAATAAAATGTAAAAAAATAATAAATAATTAATTTTTTGGAGATTTCTTTTTTACTCATTTCGATAATTATTTAATTGGCTATTATTTTATAAAAGAAAAAATTATACATCGATGTTTTTTCTGAAGGGGTACATTTTCAATCGAGTTTTTCTTCAAAACTTATTACTTTCGTCAACAAAAATAAGGTTTGCACTAAGAAGATATTAATTTTTAGAATCTAAAAATATAACATTTTAAACTTAACATCAGCATTTTCATATTTTAAAGGAATTTTATATATTAATTTTTCATAGCAAAAATACTAAATTAAAGTTTTAAAATAAAATAACTGATGCATTATAAAATTCATTAATTGTTAAATCAATACTGAAAATTTCATTAAAATCGGATAATTACCTGATTTTTGGTAAATTTTTTTGCAAACGCGAATGTTACAGTAAAATTGTAAACAAGCACTTAAAAACATCGAAAACGAGGCTGACTGGCTGATATCGTCGAAATTGACCAAAACAAATAGTTTTAAATCTATTAAAAATAAACTGCATCTGTAATGATATTTTTCTTTTTTTAATTATGGTTATTATGTTACTATTTATCGATTTAGACAAAGTTTGACCTTAAATAATAGATTTAATTATTTCTAATTCGCTTTTAAAATTCCTAGCAGCCGAATTTTTTGCTACTGCCTACTGTAGAGTAGACTACAAAATTTGACGGCTATTCATTTTTAAAACGAATTAAAATTAAATTGATGTAGAGTTTGATAATATCAAATAGATAGATAAGTATACTCCTTTTCGTGCACCTGCTACTGAGGGAGTATCAGGAAATTGTAATGTAAATAAATGTTTACTAAATTGAAAAGGCTAATAAAAAAGGGTTTTGTTTCGCGCATTGATCCCCCGTACAAATATCTTTTTTGGAATAAAAATAAATTTTACATTTTTGGAAAGGTAATTTAATGACGGAACATATGTAATAATAATAATAATAACCCAACAAAATAGTAAATGTAGACTTTGTGGTAATAGAGATGAGACTGTAAACCATATACTCTGCGAATGTAGCAAACTAGCACAACGAGAATACAAAACTAGACACGACTGGGTTGGGAAGGTGATCCACTGGGAATTATGCAAAAAATTAAATTTTGACCACACAACAAAATGGTATATGCATGAACCAGAATCTGTTCTTGAGAACGAAACGCATAATAGTGTTGATAAACAAAAAAGAAAGAACTTGTCAACTGGTGGATTTTGCAGTGCCAGCAGATCACAGGTTAAGCTAAAGGAAAATGAAAAAATGGACAAATATCTGGACCTTGCCAGAGAACTGAAAAAGTTATGGAATATGAAAGTGAAAGTATTGTAGTTGGTGCACTTGGAACATTCCCAAAAGGATTGGAAAAGGGTTTGGAAAGTTTGGAAATCAGAGGAAGAATTGAAACCATTCAGAACACTGCACTGCTGCAATCTGCCAGAATACTCAGAAGAGTCCTGGAGACCTGGGAGACTTGCTGTCACTCAGACTCCAGTGAAAGACCATCAGCTAATGCTGATGTGAAAACTCAAAAGGAGTAAATAATAATAATAATAATAATAATAATAATAAATCGATACTAGACCAGGTTTGGTAATAGGGCGTCTTAAACTTTGAAACTTAAATCTCATAAATGAGAAGAAAAAAAAATTTTTTTTCTAAATTTTTAGATTATTTTCTAAGGAATTTTATATCAAAAGTTCCTGTTGTCTACTTTATTATTTTTTAAGGGATTTTTTTTATAAAATGTAAAATAAATACTTTTGTTTAGTGTATAGCAACATCGAATTTATTTAATTAAAGAAAATATTATATAAAAAATATTTAGCTAAAAATAATGACATAATATTTTAGTCTTTATAAAAAAATATTGAAAATAATATTTGAATTAAAAATTGTCGTCATTTTTATTAATGGAAGTATGTAGGGAACAAAATATTGTATTCTTTTTTTTTTTTGAAAACTGTTGTTGCTGCTGCTGCTGTGAATAATTTCAAATAAATTAAAATCCATGACACCTGTAGAGCTTAAACAGTGTTTGTTTGAAGAAATTGATTTTTTTTAAATCAATATAAAAAGAATTTTTTTAAATTACATGTATAATCCTCCATAGAAAATTACTTGGCTCTAATTGTTCGTGTCAAGATGTGATAACTATATCAACAAAGATTAAGAATTTACAGCGATTTAATTTAAAATGCAAAAATTTAGGTCATATGTACACAAATTTGTTTTTTCTTTTTTTTTTTTAACTTGGTATACCCAAAATTGACCTAAAATCCGTTTTTGACAAAATGAATTTAGCCCCCACCCCCCACAAGAAAATAATTTACCAAAAATCAGGGAATCATCAGATTTTAATGAAATTTTCAGTGTTGATTTATCAATGAATGAACTTTATAATGCATTATTTATTTTATTTCAAAACTTTCTCATTTTTTTCAGGTGACTTCATTTTGCCCCCCCCCCCTTAATTTGGGGCCATAACATATTGGCAAGTTGGTTAGTTTTCTGTACTAATTACCGTATAAATAAAGAGATAAAAGACCAAAGTTATGATCAGAAACAAAAAATTTCCTGGGGATTTTCTATGAGAAAATAAGTACCGGAAATCGGAAAATAAAATGTAAAAAAAAATATTAACAAAACTTTTTGGAGATTTCTTTTTTACTTATTTCGATAATTATTTAATTGGCTATTATCTTATAAAAGAAAAAATTATACATTGATATTTTTTCTGCTTAAAAAAAAAGAGGGGTGGGGGCTAAATTTTCAATAGAGTTTTTCTTCGAAACTTATTACTTTATGCACCTAAAATAAGGTTTGCATTAAATAGATATTTATTTCTAGAATCTAAAAATATAACATTTTAAATTTAACATCAGTATTTTCATATTTTAAATGAATTTCATATATTAATTTTTCATAGCAAAAATACTTAATTAAAGTCTTGAAATAAAATAACTGATGTATTATAAAATTCATTAATTGATAAATCAATACTGAAAATTTCATTAAAATCAGATAATTCCCAGATTTTTGTTAAATTTTTAAAAAATCGCTAGTGTTACATTAATTTTGTAAACACGCCATTTTTCAAGAGTGCTAATGACCAAATGCGATCGAAATTGACAAAAAAATTCCTTTTAAATGTATTAAAAATGAATTAAATGTGTAATATTATTTTGCTTTGTTATTGATGGTCATTATGTTACTACTTATCGATTTAAATAAAAGTTTGACCTTAAATAATCGATTTAATTAATTTTAATTCGTTTAAAAAAAAAGATTAGCAGACGATTTTTGGGTATAGCTATTTTTAACACATAAAGTTGGCATTGTCCTTTATATTAAACATAAAAGAAAACATTAAAAAGTTAATTTTCCATTTTTTATTGACGTTTTAAAATATTTTTTAACAATTTCCGCAAGTCTGCGAATTGAGTATACCTATAGATAGGTATGTGCATTTTTACTTAAGGTACAGAATATCATTTTTTTCTAATTTTTAATTTTAAAACGATTTTTTTAGAATAAGAGAATTAGCCAATTTTAATTAAATTTTCAGTACGTTATACATTAATTACTCAATGTTATCATGAATACCTTATTTTACTAAAAAGAAAAAAAAAAACCTTTAAAATTAAAGTTTTTATCTATTATGATTATGTGGAGGATTTTGGTCATTTGAAAAAAAAAAAAAATTCCATACCCTAATTTTTACCTTTCCAGAAAGTTCAATACCAGAAGACCAAATAAATTTAAAAAATAAAAACATGAAAAAACTTCAACATCTGAAAAAAGTTATTTATTTGCATACATTTATATTTCATTCAAATCACAGAGAAAAATAAACCTGTTCAGAAAATATACTCGTTTTTGTTCAGATAATATTTCCTCAAAACCTTTTAAAACTATGGTAGCTGAGATGTATCATTATTTTGGTTTTATGGTAACATTTCACTAACCCTGATTGATAAACAAAAAAATTACCAAAAATCAGGGAATTATCAGATTCTAATAGAATTTTCACTGTTGCCACAATGCGTCAACTTCAAACTTCACAGCCTCCTAAAATTCTATTGACTGTTCTTTGAGCCACTTCTTCAATACAGATTTCACTTTCTCGTCATTTGAATAATCACTATCATCTCTTTGGCCTCATGAAAATGGGTTTGAGAGGCTAACATTATTCCAGTGATGAGGAAGTGAAATCTGTAGTGAAGAAGTGGCTCCAAGAACAGTCAACAGAATTTTACAAGGCAGGGGTACATGCTCTTATTCAAAGGTGAAACGTCACTATTGAGAGAAACAGTGACTGTGGATCAGTAGGGATATGCTCCACATAGGACCAGCTTCATTTTGATGTATGATACGTATTCCTGTGTCGGTAATTATACCTGTCCTAAACAAAATGGCATTTCTTTTTTACTCACATATATATATATATATATATACATATGAGAAGTAAATACACACATGGTGTGTTTATGATATGGCTTTTTTTTAGCCAACAATTTTTGGGAGAATATGTGCTTAATTGAAGTCGTACCTAATTTTGAAAGTTAATTAATTTAGGCGGGCATACCTATTTAAATGTAAGGCTAAACAAATCGAGAAAAATCAATCTCTGTATGTACATTTCGGCCTATTAGGCCTCATCAGCGGAGCTATAGATAGGAAGACCGCCTTGTGCATGATTCGAAACCCAACTGTCAAGCTGACAGGCTAGTATGGTAACCTCTACACCAACCGGACTTTCTTAGATTTTTCGTTTTGTTTAGAAGTAGGTTTGTATTCCTCTTATAGTGACTTCTTGTACACGACAGTATGAGAAGTAAATACACACGCGTTGTGTTTATGATATGGCTTTTTTTTTAGCCAACAAAATATTCATATATACATATTTCTAAATAAGTATATATATGCATATTAATATATATATATACTTATTTAGAAATATGTATATATGAATATTTATATACATGTATATACATTCATACATTTGCTTACATGTACATTCATTTATATATATATTTATATATATATACATATGTGTGTGTGTGTGTGTGTGTATTTTGGCAGCATTTTCTCTTTTAAACATGTTTAGTTGAACCTTAAATGTGCTGTGCAGCCTTATGTATCATGTCCAGAGTTATATGTGCATTCTGAAGTGACTTGTTTATGAGAATAGATGTTGACTTAGAAGCAAGGATGACTTGTGGCAGGAAATAGTCAATGCATCTCATGAAATTACATGAGAACAGATTGAGATGTTGATATGTGTTTTACAGCCCTACGTATCATGTTCAGAGTTGTATATGCACTACAGACAACCCAGTGCTCCCCACTGATAAGGCATTCATCCTAGACTGTGGGTTGGAAAATTCCAAGGCTTTCTTCATCACTAACCATAGTGTCCTGCAATCAGCAATTCTCTGCATTTCCAACAACCAATAGAAATAAAACTGGAGAAGTTGCCCACCATTGACGAGGCCATCAGAGACATAGAGTAACTGAAACTAAACAGCAGGAGCCAATAGAATCTCTCCAAAGATTTGGAAACATGTGGGCCGACTTTTGCATCCAAAGCTAAAAAAAAATCTTCAGGAACTAAAAATCCAAAGCTAAAAAAATCAGGAACTAAAAATCAATGCTAAAAAACAAATGAGGAACTAAAATCCAAAGCTAAAAAAAAATCTTCAAGAACTAAAAATGCAGGAACTACTATAAGAGTGAAGCATAGTTGCATCCTGGTATTGAATCTCTTTCCTATCTTATACAATATGTTGAATTTCTTTACAATCCATTAAATTTTGTAGTTACCAAGCACTTTCCTAAATTGTCAAATTTCTGCCGAACACCCTGTTCACAGGAATATGTTTAAAAAGAAAATACATTTTTATTCTGTTTTAAATGAGCTAGAGTTCCTCGTCCCTACCAATCCCCCCCCACCATCTTATCAGCTATCTCCCGGCAAAAAGAGAGAAAAAAAAAAGAGATAAATTAAAGACATGCTTAGTCATTAGAAAGCCAACAAGTGAAATGGACAAGCACGAATAATTGTTTCAGATAAGTTGCTGTTTTAATATTTCTTTCTTTATAGGAAAGGCTAATATATCTAATTTTATGCTAGCGTTTTATTTTTGACTCTAACACACTTTATTCACAGTGTAACTCCAGTGTCATGGTAGATATTAACTCATGTTTATATCTTTTTACCCTATTGTTTACTGCTAATAGTCCTAACTCCAGTATCTTTGAAAAACATTAAGTTGAATTTGCTTACCGATTTTGATTTTCGATAATCTAAAATAGTACCTGTGGACTTATACTAAGTTAAAACTTGGATTTTCTTCTGTTTTTGGTGTGGTGGACCCGTAGATCTCGTCAGATCATCCACCTGCGTTCCCCAAAGTCTCCCAGTCATCTTGCCTCAGTTTGTAACTGATACTTGACTTTGGGGAAGGAGAGAATGCGTCGCGTGTTGCACAAGCGCGCAACATGTAAAACAAAAAACATGTGCAGATATTTCTACAAGTCTCAGAGTGATGGCGGAATGGTGAGGTGTGCAGGCCTGACGGGCTGGAAGCACGCAGATGTGAACCTACATACGGCGTGATTCGTGACCTACTTAACGTCACTGCCTTGCTGATTGAACAGCAATGTGGCTCGTTGAGGTTGTAGGTGAATGAGCAGCTCCCTGGTTAACACTGTTCACCCAGCCATTTGGGAAGTGTCTAGAAAATATGACCTAAACAAATGCTGATTCAGCTATTAAGCTGGTCAGAAACCAGCGCTTCGACGGATTCCCACATAAGCTGGGCGAAAACAAGAAAATACAACACAAAACAAGACTAAGAATAGCCACCTGGAATGTCTGGACACCTCCCGATCTTGAGAGATTTGGAACCCCAAACTACGAACTGGTATCGTGACAGAGGAGCATCTCGATATGGGGCCGACATCGATGCCCTTGCGGAAGTCAGTTTCAGCTATAAAGACCAATTGACAGAAGGGGGTGGGCTGGATACACATCCTCATGGAAAGACAGGCCGATGGTAGCTGTAAGAAGTTTGAGGTAAGGTGTCCTCCATTTCTGAAGCAACACATGACGGACGCCATGGAAAATTTCCTACATTGAAGTCTGACCTGTGTGGCAGGGCCTGTATGTTGAGGGTTTCATATGTGTGACAGGGTACATAAAAACATGCTGGATCCGTGGGCCATCTGCGTGCTCACAACCGCTCACATCTGGACTACTTGTAGAAATGGCCTTATTCTGTGAAGAAATCGCAATCACCATATATATATATATATATATGGAGAAAATGTAGAACAAACACGGGATATTAGAATGGATAGAAATTTATTAGTCGATGTTCGAATATTTCAGTTTATAAAGGAAACCTTCTTCAGGTCCATGAAATAATTCAAGCAGAAAAAAGGATTTATGTAGATAAAAGATGATGGATGTTTTTAATGCATTGAGTTTGGAAAATGTGTAGAAAACACTTGAGATGCCAACAAGGAAGAGGAGGTAAAATTTGGGCTGGTATTATTGGAGGCATTCAAAATTTATTCAGAATTCTTAATTCTTATCAACAGCAATAAAAATGCAGAAACTACCATAAGAGTGAAGCAGAGTTACATCCTGGTACTGAATCTCTTTCCTATCTTATTCAGCATGATGCTAAAACAGGCTACAGGTTATCTTGATGCACCAGATATTATCAATCTAATATTATCTGCATCAGGTATTGTGTTTAATATCCAGCCATTCTGGTATACACCTTTTAAATTGAAATGATATTTGGGTATGTTCTAACTTCATGGGTTTTGAGGCTTGATTTTTCAGTAGTCAAATTGAGCTGAACTTTTGCATATTCTGTTTTTTGATGAGGACCAGCCTAATGAACATATATATAAATTTGGAACTATTTTACTTAGTGCAAATTTATTTTTTATTTCCTAACTGCAGAATTTCTTTTTATTAATATCCAAAGAATTGATTAATTAAAAGAACAAAGACAACCAACAACAAAAAGATGGAAGAATTAAACAATATTACACACATTTTTAATGCAATGAATTTCCTTTATTCAGAATTTTTAGTTTTTATTAATAGCAATAGAAAAAAGAACATTGATAGGAAGGGAAAAATTTTGGAAAAATGAATAGATCTTTAATTCATCAAGTATATATAATATATATATATGTGTGTGTGTATAAGATATATATATATATATATATATATATATATATATATATATATATAATGAAACTGGAAGTGAATCCAACAGTATGTAGAAAGAATGAATAAAGGAATAAAGAAAGAAAGTATAGAATGGATAATATAGGATAATCTAATCATATTACTTACACGTTTTCGGTCAGGAGTTTATCCATGTGTACATTATTCAATACTATTTATTTTAAATAATCAAAAGAAATGAATATAATAATAATATAATAGAAAATATATATATTGTGTGTGTGTGTGGTACTAGATATATAATATAGTGATGTGTTGTGTGTGTGTGTGTATAAGAAATATTATATATATAGTGTGTGTGTATAAGATATACATATATATATATATGATGTGTGTGTATAAGATTATATATATCATATATATATATACGATGTGTGTGTATAAGATATCCATATATATATATATATGAGTGTGTGTGTATAAGATATATATATATATATATATTATATATATATGAGTTGTGTGTGTATAAGATATTATTATATATATAATTATATATATATATAGAGTTGTGTGTGATAAAGATATATAATATATACTATATTATATGAGTGTGTGTGTATAAGATAATATATATATTATAATATATATAATATGAGTGTGTGGTGTATAAGTATATATATATATATATTATATATATATATATATACTATATTCTTTTTTAACTTGAAATAGGAGAAGCACAAATCATGTTTCAGGGAATTATAAATTCAATTTAAGCTCAGTGTCATATTCACAAGCAACTTATAGATTTCAGCAAATATATGATACAATTATATAAACAAGGCCAAGTAAATGTATATAGATTTAAATTAGAAAATATAGCAAAGAACAAATATAAAGAAATATAAATTATATTAAGTAAAGCAGCTTATTCAATGGACTTATGGATATACATTTTTTTAAACAAAAAAAATCATACAAATCAGCAAAAAAGATAAATGCCTATAATATTTGATTAAGGGTAGGTCTAATGCATAAAAACATAAATATGCTAAAAGAGAGAGATATATAGAATAAATACAGAGAAGGAAAGAAAGATAGATAGATAGATAGATGGATGGAGAAAAAGAGGTAGATGATAAAGAGATAAAAAGAGATGGATAGATTGAAATATTGAAAGAGAGATAGATAGAAAGAGAGGAGAGATAGATTGATAGAAAGAGAGAGATAAAGATAGATAGAGAAAATTAGTGAAAGATAGATGAATAGACAGATGATAGAAAAACAAGAGTGATAGAACATTTGATTAAGATTTTAAAAATTATTTACAGAGATAGAAATGTCAATATAAAACAATGTTTTCTCTCCTGTGTGATTTCACATGTCTTTTTTAATTGAATCACTGAAATAATACTTATCCTGTGTGTATTCTCATGCGTCTTTTTAAAGAGAGCTATTTGAAAATGCTAATCCACATTACTTGGCAAGAAAAATGGTTTCTCACATGTGTGTATTCATATGTGTTTTAAAAAATCAGAATTGCATCTGGATGCTGATCCACACACACCTCACAAGAAAATGGTTTCTATTCAGTGTGTAATCGCAGGTGTTTATATAAGCTGGATTTCACTGAAAATGCTGATCCACATATTTGACAAGAAAATGGTTTTTCACCTGTATGTATACGCATGTGGACTTTTAAATTGGAGCTACGTGCAAAGGCTGAGCCACACTCAGTGCAATGATGTGGTTTCTCACCAGTGTGCGTTCGCATGTGTATATTTAAGCTGGAATTCTCTGAAAATGCTGATCCACACAATTCACAAGAAAATGGTTTTTCACCTGTGTGTATTCTCACATGTCTTTTTAAATTATAGTTATTTTTAAAAGTTAATCCACATACTTTACAAGAAATTTGCTTCTCTCCTGTATGTATTTGCATATGGTTTTCTAAATCAGAGCTCATTGAAAATGCTGATCCACACTCGGTGCAGCAATATGGTTTCTTCTTTTCAGCGTGTCTTCGCTTGTGTTTACTTAAGCTGGAATGCTGTGTAAATTTTGATCCACACACTTCACAAGAATATGGTTTTTCACCTGTGTGTACTCTCATGTGTCTTTTTAAAGAGGAGTTATCTGAAAATGTTAATACACATTCTTGGCAAGAAAACGGTCTCTCGCCTGTATGCACTCTCATGTGCTTTTTCAAAGTGCAGGTGTCTGAAAATTCTGATTTACATACTTTGCATGAATATGGTTTCTCTCCTGTATGCACACGCATGTGTCTTCTCAAATTGGCACGCATTGCAAATGCTGAACCACACACTTCACAAGAAAATGGTTTCTCGCCTGTGTGTGTTCGCATGTGTCTTTTCAAATGAGAGCTCTCTGAAAATGCTGAATCACATACTTCACAAGAAAATGGTTTCTCACCTGTGTGTACTCGCATGTGTGCTTTTAAATGTTGGTTCTCTGAAAATTTGGATTTACATACTTCGCATGAAAATGGTTTCTCGCCTGTATGAACGCGCATGTGTCTTTTCAAACCAAAACTATCTGAACATTTTAAACTGCACATTTCACAAGAAAATGGTTTTTCACCTGTGTGTATTTGCATGTGTCTTTTTAAATGGTAGATATTTGAAAATGTTGATCCACACACTTCACAAGAATATGGTTTCTCACCTGTGTGTATTCGCATGTGTATTTTTAATTGATAGTTCTGTGAAAATTTGGATTCACATTGTTTGCATGAAAACGGTTTTTCTCCTGTATGACTTCGTATGTGTCTTTTCAAAGCAAAACTATCAAAAAATTTTAAACTGCACATTTCACAAGAAAATGGTTTCTCCCCTGTGTGTATTTTCATGTGTTTTCTTAAACGGGACATATCTAAAAATGCTGATCCACACACTTCACAAGGATATGGTTTCTCTTCATTAGGCGTCTCCATGTCTCTTTAATTTTAAACTCCTTGAAACTGATGACTGGAACACGTGCTAACAGTAAGGCCGCTCCTCAGTGACTTTTTGTATGTGCTAATAAAAATGTTGACATCCAGACTTTTCCATTGTATGATTTTATGGGAATATTAAAATGTTAAGTCTGTTAACATAAGGATCAACAAATTTGCAAGAATATGTTTTCTCTTCAGCAGGAGTGTCCAAGCAATTTTTCAAATTTGAAAAATGTTTGATGATATTATAATTGATATCTGTGAATAAAGAGGAAATATTATTTAAAAAAAGAAAACCTGTGGGCTATTTACATTTAAAGATTTATGATTATTCAATTTGTGTTTCAATAAATTGCAATATATGATATGATTCTTGTTCAGTCATGTTTGAAATTTTCATATCTCTTTTCAACAAATAAGATTAAATGCAATTAAAATACAGGAAGTTTTACTTTAAGCTAATATCTATTAATAGAAACCAATGGAAATACCATTGTTCATAAAAATTGTTTATATTCAAACATTCAATCAAGAAATGTACTTGTATAATATCTGTTATGATCTTTAAAAAATACACTGAATGAATAATAGGAAAAATAAAGTGTTATTTCTCTGTCTCTCCCTATATATATATATATATATATATATACACACACTAGAAGCAGTTACCTGGCATCACCTGGGTAGAGGGAAGGGGTAAAAAGGTACTCTCGCAGGTTCATTATTGTTGAATCACAAGGTGAATCCTCGGAGAATACTCTATTAAAATCCCTATGTATAAAAGTTCCTGTGTTGATCCAGACACTCTAAAAAGAAAAATCAATTTCTCCTATTTAAATACTAAAAACAAAAATCCATTCTGTTATCATTTAAATTCTATTTCTTATTTATCTTCACAAATATGAACAAAATTTTAATTATATTTGATCAAAAAGCAAGATCTAGCAATTGTGAATATTTACCACGTACCCCACATGTATGGGTTAGGCACAAGGCCCTACTAATGTGGGACCCCCCCCCCACAAGCTGTGATTCATGGGTGGCACATGCAAAAAATGCGTTGATCCCATTGGCATACACCCTTAAGGGGGGTGCCTCAGGTACTGAGCAATAAACCCAACCCTGCCTCTTTAAATCAAGGGGGCAGGTGTTGTCTGGGGGGATGGCCCTGTGGGATCAATATTATTAGGTTATAAGATCCAGGGCTAAAGCCACTGGACCCCTGGCATTAGTCATTTCATTTTCATAGTTTCCTCCAGACATACATACACACACACACACACACACAAACTGCTATTTATTTATATATATATATATATATATATAATATATATATATAGATATAGAAATGGGAGAATTATATGTCTCCAAATAAAATTATTACCTGCTTGAAAACAACAGGGTCATTCCATGTCAAAACACCAGCAAAAAGTTGAAATTTGCACCCACCGACACCGAATTACCTGAAATTTTGCACAAATGTTCCCCTTCATGAGTTAGGAAAGTGTGCCAAATTATTTTGTCTTAAACCTTACCGTTCTGATTTTAGAGGGGGGGATATAATTTTCCTATTTTGCCTCAAAATTAAGGCCGTGCAGTGTCGCAAAATCTCAGTGTTTTTAAAAACTTTTTAAAAAAATACTTTCATGCATACAATATTTCTGAAATTTGGTATGTAAGGCAAATAAGGACTGTAGAATCCAAATATACAACTATTTTAACCCTATACCTGATAGAAAAGTTTTATTTTCCCCACCCAAATGCATGACTCCAAAATCAACAACATTTCACCTATGTAGCTTACGGTCAGTCTATCGAAAATGTGTCCTCTTCAATTTTCATAATATTTTTTTAACATCTACTATGTCTGCCTAAGTTCATCAAAGAATTTTGTGTGGGAGCAAAGTCTACTTTAGAAGATATGCACCTGCCAAGTTCAGAGTTTTTTTCCTATGCACTCATTCCTATTTGCACTCATAAAAATCTATTAGAATCAATTAAATCGATTATGTAAGGTTAAATTTTAGTTTTACTTGAAACATTGTAGCATAAGGAACATCAGTAAACAAAAGCAAAATAATTAAGTACGTAAACAGTAAAAATTAAGTATGAAAACAAATTTACGTACTGAAAACATGTTATTAAAAATTTAAAACACTTATAAAAGTCTCTTCATAGAAATCAATAAAAAACATTAAATACACTATATACAGAAAAATTACATGTTGATATTTGATATCCTTCTAATGTCCTTTTTTTGTTCAGAAAATGCAGAAAACAACCCCGCTTTTCACAAATACTAAAGTTTTAATTTTTAAATTTTTCCTGACAAATATCTAAACTATGACAACCCAGTAGTAGAATAGATTTTTTACAGTACCAATTCACTAACCAGGATTGATAAAAAAAACAT
This sequence comes from Doryteuthis pealeii, assembly GCA_023376005.1. NCBI lineage: Eukaryota > Metazoa > Mollusca > Cephalopoda > Myopsida > Loliginidae > Doryteuthis > Doryteuthis pealeii. The sequence continues at coordinate 79,469,564 of CM042151.1, read as the reverse complement.
TAAACAAAACCAGGGAATTATCTTATTTTGATAAAATTCTAAACTACATAAATGAAAACATTAAACAAGAATAACAAAAAGTAGAACTAGGTATGCTCAATTTCTCACAGCTTCTACTAAGGGGGATCATAGGAAATTCTTTAAATTGTTTATTTATAGAAATTTGTCATAATTCTTGTTTTACTTATCATAATTTATCGTAATAAAAGAAAATCTTAGTATTTAATAGATAGATACCAAGAATTACGACAAATTTCTATAAATAAACATGAATTAAGACTAAAAAGAGACCCCACCCCCAAATACATTTAACGCCCTCAGTTGGTTGTTTTCTTTCAAGTAACACCGATGTGGCGCCGAAGCTTCGGGTCATTATTTTAAAATTCACCGGGCAGCAATTTCAGAGGTAGGGGACCGGGACGCACTTCCTCATAAATTTCCAAAAAAATATCTATTTTTAATTTCATTTTTTTAGATGGGACGAATCCAATTCAGATATAAAACTTATTTCTTATGGGTCTTCATAGGTATACCCAAAATTGGCCTAAAATGCTTTTGACCAAATGACTTTAGCACCCCCCCCCCCTACAGAAAATAATTTACTAAAAATCAGTAAAAATGGCGAACGCGAACGAAATTGACCAAAACAAATCATTTTAAAAGTATAAAAAATAAACTGCATAAGTAATGATATTTTTATTTTTTTAATGATGGTCATTATGTAGGTATGTGCAAACCGTGGACATTTTGAAAGTCCGCTTAATTGTTAAAAATATTCTAAAACGTCAATAAAAAATGGAAAATTAACTTTTTAATATTTTCTTTTATGTTTAATATAAAGAACAATTCCAAGTTTATGTGTTATAAAAAAGAAAAAAGTAATTTCTCTTACATAAAACCTAAATTTTTGCATTTTAAAGTAAATTCCCGTAAATTGTTGTAAATTCCCACGCTTTGTTGACAGTTATTCTATCTTGACGTGTGCACCTTTTGTTAGTATGGAAGATGATATGTATCAAAAATATGTTCTGAAGCAAAAACAAACTACTAATTTAGCCTCACGATTTAACTCTTAGTATTATTGAAAAAGAGAGTTGGGAAAATAAAAATTAGAATGTTAGAAATTATTTATAATAAAATTCTATCATAATATTCTTTTTTTTTTTTCGATACATCTATTAAATTATTAAAAAAATATATAAAACATTACATAACTCAAAGGTGAAGTTCTTTATTCAATTTTGTAGTTTTTAAAGTTTTTAAAAAATTTAATCCATAATGAACAAATCTTTATTTAAATAGTCTGCCCCTATTTCAAATTTTGTAAACTCGCAATCTTCCTCGTCATTAATTTCTGAATAATAAATAATCTCATAATTATTATTTTTGTAGCCAATCACGGTACCATCAAATTTAAGATTTTGATTTTTTATTTCAAAAATATGTTGGATATGTTTTCCAACTATTTTTCTTTCTAATATATTAATAATATTTTCTCTATAAATTTGAGAAAATTCGTTAAATAAATCAGCTGTTAAATTATGATCTTTTTCATAATTTTTTAGTTTTGCAGCAAGTTTTTTTTGTTTTTATTTTTTCTTCTTTGGCTTTTCTTTTTATCAACCTTTCTATACATTTCTTTGTCTATTTTACCTTTTTTTATTTTGTTTTCTTCAATTTGTGACCGGGCATACGGTATTGATTTGGAAATTAGTTTAATAATTATCCAGAACACCTCAGTGAAAATAACAACAAACAGTTTATTTCTCTTAGATCCATCCGTAATAAGAATGACAATTTTTAATTCAAAAATTATTTTCAAAAATTCATAAAATACAAATGGACATATATTATGTCATTATTTTTAGCGAGATATTTTTTATACAATATTTTCTTTGATTAATGAATACGATTTTGTTAGACATTAAACAAAAGTATTTTTTTTACATTTTATAAATTTTTTAAATTTTTTCAAAATCTCTGAAAAATAAAATAAAAATTTAGACAATAGGAACTTTTAATATAAAATTCTTTTGAAAATAATCTAACAATTAAAAAAAAAAAAAAAAAAAAAAAAAAAAAAAAGATACATATTTTTTCTTATTTACGAGATTTTAAGTTTCAATGTTTAAGATGCCCTATTTCCAAAACTGATTTATTAGCGAATTATCTTTTTTTATATATGTTATGTCATTACATTGTCTTTCCAAAAATGTAACATTTATTTATATACTATAAAAAAAACAAAAAAAACATCAGATCTTTGTTGGGTGGATCAATACGCGAAACAAAAACTAACGAAAAAAATTATTAGCCTTTTCAATTTAGTAAAAATTTATTTACAATAAAGTTCATCTTTTATTACTTCATAAACCGAAAGTTTTATTAGAATCGGATAGTTTATTTTATATGATTTTTAGAAGAATTTCCTGTGATCACCCTTTTATATAATAGGTCTTAATTTGCACATAGCCATCATTATGTTACTACTTATCCTTTTAGACAAAAATTTGACCTTAAATAATAGATTTAATTAATTTTAATTCGTTTTTTAAATCTTTAGCAGAGGAAAAATTGGGTATACTTAGGTCTTCATGAATATTTATTCAGTTCTAGATATTTTTAGATTCAATACTTCCACATTTTAAAAAAATATTTCATCATAATTTTACTTTTTTCGTTAGTAAAAATAAAAACCTTTTCGCAAAACCTATTCGATAATTTGTAAACAAATAAATTAAGTGAACGTGATACTTACATTTCTCTGTCTCTTTTCGTCTAATCTTTTTTTCAATAAGTAAATGTGATATTAAATTTAAAAAAAAAAAACTAACTAGAATATTTTAAATAAACTTATATTTTTCGAGTTGAATCAAGATTAGAACAATCGTGATTACCAATTGACGCAGAATGATTTGTAAAAAGCGAAACTCAAGGGAGATAATCATGTATTTTTCCTAATACCACAGTCACGGGCAAAATATCGTAGCCAAAATCAGACAACCTTTTAACCTACAAATTAAATATTACATTCATCTTTTTACTCAAGGGATGTTATAAAAAAATATTTTCAAAATTTTTAATTTCAAAACAATTTTAAAAATCAAATTACCCAACTTTAAAGGAATTTTCAGCACTTACTTAATTTTATGATGAATAGTTTTTTTTTGTTTTTTTTTAAATCAAAATTCATTAAAATAAATATTACTAATAGCTCCTTCCATAATTTTCATTGTATCATGTTTTTAATATTGAATAAATAAATGAAATTCATTTAAAATCATAATCCTTTAATTTCTAGCATTGAAATTTATATTTTCAGATTAGTAAAGAAATATTTATTTAAAAACATGTTTTGAATTGTTAGAGTTCTGCAAAACGTGGAAAACAGCGAATTTTCAAAGTGTCCGTATAATTGTTAAAAATATTTTAAAACGTCAATAAAAAGTGGAAAATTATCTTTTTAATGTTTTCTTTTACGTTTAATGTAAAGAACAATTCCAAGTTTATGTGTTATAAAAAAGAAAAACAAATTTCTCTTACATAAAACCTAAATTTTTGCATTTTATAGGCCTTCATAAGTATTTATTTACTTCTAGATATTTTTTATATTCAAAAATATTTCATCATAATTTTACTTCGTTAATAAAATGAAAAACCTTTTCGCAAAACCTATTCGATAATTTGTAAACAAATAAATTAAGTGTACGTGATACTTACTTTTCTCTGTCTCTTTTCGTCTAATCTTTTTTCAATAAGGAAATGTGATATTAAACAAAAAAAGAAAAACAAATTAGAATACTTTGAATAAACTTATATTTTTCAAGTTGAATCAAAATTAAAACAATCGTCCTTTCCAATTGATGCAGAATGACTTATAAAGAGCGAAACTCAAGGGAGATAATTATGTATTTACCCTAAGTCTACAGCTACGGACAGAATATGACATCATCAGGCACGAGGCCAAGGAAGATATTTAATTATCTCTGTAATTTAAAATATAATTAGATATCTAAGTAGTGTAATCAATTTTAAATTGCTACACATTCATATTTTAATTTTTGTTAGTTTCAATGTTGTAGATTTTGATAATAAGTAGTATGTATTGTATTAGGTAGGTACGGGGTATACCTACCTAATACACAATACATACGTACTATTTTTCGACGAATTGGGTATACTATAGCCAATTCGTCGAAAAATCCTTTTTTTTTTTATTAATTTTTTTTTTTTTTTTTTTTTTTTTTGCAATCACGAATAGTACAATTTACTTTGTAAACACGGATTTTAAGAAAAAAGAAAAAAAAAGGCGGCCATCTTGATCGAAAATTTCGATTTCAATGTATTAAAAATAAATTACATGTGCAGTATTATTTTGCTTTTGTTTCTTTCTTTTTTTTTTTTTTTCTTTTTTTTTATTTTTTTTTTACTGATGCTCATTGATTATGTTACTAGTTTTCGACTTAGACAAAAAGTTGACATTAAATAACCGATTTAATTAATTTTAATTCATTCTTAATATTCGTAGCAGCTGAATTTTTGGGTATACCTAGGAGTATGTATGTGATATAGGGACTAGCATTAATTTCGTCTGATAGGAGTTTTAAAAGCGAATTAAAAATAATTAAATCTATTATTTAAGGTCAAAAATATTTTTAAAATACTTATAAACATTTCTTTTTAGAAATAAGTAAAGCGTTACTTTAAATACATATTCATTAAATGTTACTGAAATTTTTCACACTCGTTTTAACTTTTAACCAAGGAAAATCCGTTTTTTGTATGTAAAAAAATCAAAAATATATTTAGTTTCATTGAAAATAAAATTTGCATATTATTTACGTTTCGTGTATGGTATTCCATAATTGCCATAATATTTTTAACTTTTTTGTCTTGTTTGATTGACGTAAAAAATTTCCACGTACTGGAAAATGAGCACCCCTAAAAACTCAAAAGTAAAGAACTTTTAAGAATTTTTAAAAAATCTGATAGATTGGTGTGTAAACGATAATAATCCATTGAAGGAAGGGAAAAAAAATTTGTAGCGTTTCCAATATTTACGACGGGGAACTCGAAAAATAAAGAACTTTTTAGATTTTTTTTTTACAATCTGATAGATTGGTGTGCAATCGATAATAATCCATTGAAAAAAAAAAAAATTAAAAACAAACATTTTAGATGATAATATTTTCCGGCTTGACATGACAATTGCAATCTTTTTTTATTTTAGTAAAAAAAAAATTAAAAAAAAAAAAAATTTTTTTAAATTGTTAATTTAAAGATAAAAAAGTCAGAAACATCAATTAGAATTTGAATATTTTTAATTAAAAAGGAATAATTGAATTAAAAATAGTAATAATGAAATGAACTTACCTTAACTTATTAGATATTGAATCTTTCGGTTAAATTACTGACACAAACATTAACTCTTCTGAATAGAGAGGAAGATATTTTATGTTTTATGTATTTGGTCTTAATTGTCTTCCATACAATTAATGTTCTAACATTATGTGTTTTATATTGAAAATCAATTTAATTGTTTTAAAATATGTTTCTATTCATAACTTCGGTCTTTTATCTCTCTATTTATACTGTAATTAGTATCAAGTTAGGACCAACTTGAAGCAATTTTACGCCCCCAACATAAGGGGGGTCAAAATTAAGTGACCTGAAAAAATGAGAAAGTTTTGAAATAAAATAAATAATGCATTATAAAGATCATTCATTGATACATAAACACTGAAAATTTCATTAAAATCCAATAATTCCCTGAATTTTGGTAAATTATTTTCTGTAGGGGGGCTAAAGTCATTTTGTCAAAAACGAATTTTAGCCTCTGTTTGCCAGTCCCTAATGTGATACATACCTACCAATTTTTTATCAAACACATTACACATACTATGTATATTTTTACTCAAGGGAGGAAATAGAATTTTTTTTAAATTTTTATTAAAAAAATGAGAAAATTACTCAATTTTAATGAAATTTTTAACATTTTATCCACAAATAAAATATTAAATTTTATGCACAATATATCCGCATCTCCATTGTTATATTTATCTTTTTTTTTTCGCAATGTTTATTTGGCTGAACTTGCACAAAGGTGTCAAAATTAGGGTGACCCAGAAAAAACAGAACCCAAATTATTTATTTATTTTCCCATTAAACTAACCTTAAACCCCAACCCTAACCACATAAGCCTAACCCCTAACCCTAAAACCCCCAGTTCAAATTAACAGTTTTATTACAAAATTTGTGGGTTCTGTTTTTCTGGGTCTCCAGTATACAGGGTGACCCAGAAAAAATAGAACCCAAATTATTTATTTTCCCATTAATCTAACCCTATACCCCAACCCTAACCCTAAATCTAAACCCTCATAATTAAAATTTTTTGGTTCTGTTTTTTCTGGGTCACCCTAATTTTGACACTTTTGTGCAAGTTCAGTCGTTTATTTTTGCTCACGTGTCTTTACTTACAGTAGAATCTCAAGAAACATCAAAAGTAAAATTCCTTTATTTCTGTAATTAAAAATAAAATTGGGTTATTTCCTATAAATCTAACATGATCAAAGGGGAGCCACTCTTGAATGATAAATTATTAATTTATCTATTGATCTATTAGGAAAAAAGAAGACGGGGTTGGGGTTAGGGTTTAGAGATAGGGTTTAGGGTTAGTTTAATGGGAAAATAAATAATTTATCAGTCAAGAGTGGTTCCCCTTTGGTCATGTTAGACTTATAGGAAATAACCTAAAATTGCATTCATAAATAGTGTAATTAATTTTAAACTACTGTACATTTATATTTTTTGTTAGTTTTAATGCTGTATAGTTTAATTTTTACATTCCTAGAAAGAAGAAAAAACAGAAGAAAAAAGATAGATAAATAGATAGATATAACCAAGGTAAGAAAAGGTGAAAAATATTAATACAATAAATAAAGGTAAGCTGACAGATACATAGATATGATCAAATTAAGAAAGATCGATAGATAGATAGATTGATATGAACTGAGATAGATAGATAGATAGATAGATAGATAGATAGATTAATGAAACCAATGTAAGATAAAGTGGTAGATATTAGTACTATATATAAAGGTAAGCTGATGTAAAAGAAAAAATCTCAGACCATATGACCTTTAGGCACCCCTTTTTGATCTCAATTCAGAAGGACATATTTTTCATTTACACCGTCAATATCCGGTTGTTTGTTAACAGATGATTTTTAGAGTTTTTTTTTTAATTATAAAACTAACCCCTTATCCTAACTCTAACCCCTAACCCTAACCCCTAACAAACAACCGGATATTGACAGTGTAAATGAAACACATGTCCTTCTAAATCGAGATCAAAAAGGGGTGCCTAAAGGTCATATGGTTCAAAATCTCTTCTGAAAAATTTTTTAAAAGAATTTTAAAAAGTGTAGAGTTTGCATTAATAATGAATAGGTAGGTATGTGCAATTTTTATTCAAGGGAGGTAATAAAAATAAAAATTTTGATTTTAAAAGAATTTTTAAAAATCATGGAATTGCCCTATTTTAATGAAATTTTCTGCACTTAAAACTTAATTAGGGACTTAATTTTTGTCAAAAGTATTTCGACCATGAGGAGATGAGAAAAAGAAAAAGAGACAAGAGTATAGAGTTTGTGGTCAATTATCCAGCTCCTTGCAAAATAATGCCAGTTTCACAACCCTCTGATACAATCAAGGGTCAATAAATTATCCTTTCAAGGGCAACAAAGATTCCTTCTGTATATCAATCTTAAGTGATCAAGAAGACTGGTCAGGTAACAAACGATCAGTATGATGTGAAAATGATAATTGTCCCTTTGTCATTTGAAGTCTATTTATACGAAAGGCAGACCTGTGCACATCCCGGTAGAAAGGTATAAAATTCCCGTCAGGCGCAGATCTCACCTTTGGTATTTTGTACTGGACACTGCCACTCCAGCTGACGCCATTCACGTTAGTAGGGGGCCCACCTCAAATAGTTTTTTCCACATTTTATGATCAATAGCTAATTTATTTAAAAATGAAGAAAAAAAATTTGAAAAATAAATTTATGAATGATGATTCGTAGGGGTAATTTTTAACATTTGTTCATTTGAATAAATAAAAAATCCAGCCACTAAAAAAAATCAAAGATGAACACAAAATTTTAAAAAGAATTTAAAACATTTATACCATCTCTTCAAACCCACGACTGTGAAATCTGTAGTGAAAGAAGTGTCTCAAAGAACAGTCAACATAATTTTACGGGGCAGGGATACATGCTCTCATACAAAGGTGAAACATTGCTATTGAGAGAAACAGTGACTTTGGGGAGAAGTAGGAATGTGATCTACAGAGAACCAGCTCATTTTTGATGTATGATACATGTTCCTGTGTCAGTAATTATTATCCGTCCTCAAGAGAATATAAAAAAAAAAAAAAAAAAAGAGAGAGATTTCCACTGTTTGCCAGTCCCTAATGTGATACATATCTACACATTTTTATCAACACTTACACATACTATGTTATTTTTACTCAAGGGAGGAAATAGAATTTTTTTTAAATTTTTATTAAAAAAATGAGAAAATTACTCAATTTTAATGAAATTTTTAACATTTTATCCACAAATAAAATATTAAATTTTATGCACAATATATCCGCATCTCCATTGTTATATTTATCTTCTTTTTTTTTCGCAATGTTTATTTGGCTGAACTTGCACAAAGTGTCAAAATTAGGGTGACCCAGAAAAAACAGAACCCAAATTATTTATTTATTTTCCCATTAAACTAACCTTAAACCCCAACCTACCACATAAGCCTAACCCCTAACCCTAAAACCCCCAGTTCAAATTAACAGTTTTATTACAAAATTTGTGGGTTCTGTTTTTCTGGGTCTCCAGTAATACAGGGTGACCAGAAAAAATAGAACCCAATTATTTATTTTCCCATTAATCTAACCCTATACCCCAACCCTAACCCTAAATCTAAACCCTCATAATTAAAATTTTTTTGGTTCTGTTTTTCTGGGTCACCCTAATTTTTGACACTTTTGTGCAAGTTCAGTCGTTTATTTTTGCTCACGTGTCTTTACTTACAGTAGAATCTCAAGAAACATCAAAAGTAAAATTCCTTTATTTCTGTAATTAAAAATAAAATTGGGTTATTTCCTATAAATCTAACATGATCAAAGGGGAGCCACTCTTGAATGATAAATTATTAATTTATCTATTGATCTATTAGGAAAAAAGAAGACGGGGTTGGGGTTAGGGTTTAGAGATAGGGTTTAGGGTTAGTTTAATGGGAAATAAATAATTTATCAGTCAAGAGTGGTTCCCTTTGGTCATGTTAGACTTATAGGAAATAACCTAAAATTGCATTCATAAATAGTGTAATTAATTTTAAACTACTGTACATTTATATTTTTTGTTAGTTTTAATGCTGTATAGTTTAATTTTTACATTCCTAGAAAGAAGAAAAAAACAGAAGAAAAAGATAGATAAATAGATAGATATAACCAAGGTAAGAAAAGGTGAAAAATTAAATACAATAAATAAAGGTAAGCTGACAGATACATAGATATGATCAAATTAAGAAAGATCGATAGATAGATAGATTGATATGAACTGAGATAGATAGATAGATAGATAGATAGATAGATAGATTAATGAAACCAATGTAAGATAAAGTGGTAGATATTAGTACTATATATAAAGGTAAGCTGATGTAAAAGAAAAAATCTCAGACCATATGACCTTTAGGCACCCCTTTTTGATCTCAATTCAGAAGGACATATTTTTCATTTACACCGTCAATATCCGGTTGTTTGTTAACAGATGATTTTTAGAGTTTTTTTTTTAATTATAAAACTAACCCCTTATCCTAACTCTAACTCCCTAACCCTAACCCTAACAAAACAACCGGATATTGACAGTGTAAATGAAAC
>CM042151.1:79456916-79459616 GCA_023376005.1 Doryteuthis pealeii | reverse complement strand
TAAACACATGTTCCTCTAAATCGAGATCAAAAGGGGTGCCTAAAGGTCATATGGTTCAAAATCTCCTTCTGAAAAATTTTTAAAAGAATTTTAAAAAGTGTAGAGTTTGCATTAATAATGAATAGGTAGGTATGTGCAATTTTTATTCAAGGGAGGTAATAAAAATAAAATTTTTGATTTTAAAAGAATTTTTAAAATCATGGAATTGCCCTATTTTAATGAAATTTTCTGCACTTAAAACTTAATTAGGGACTTAATTTTTGTCAAAAGTATTTCGACCATGAGGAGATGAGAAAAAGAAAAAGAGACAAGAGTATGAGTTTGTGGTCAATTATCCAGCTCCTTGAAAATAATGCCAGTTTCACAACCCTCTGATACAATCAAGGGTCAAAAATTATCCTTTCAAGGGCAACAAAGATTTCCTTCTGTATATCAATCTTAAGTGATCAAGAAGACTGGTCAGGTAACAAACGATCAGTATGATGTGAAAATGATAATTGTCCCTTTGTCATTTGAAGTCTATTTATACGAAAGGCAGACCTGTGCACATCCCGGTAGAAAGGTATAAAATTCCCGTCAGGCGCAGATCTCACCTTTGGTATTTTGTACTGGACACTGCCACTCCAGCTGACGCCATTCACGTTAGTAGGGGCCCACCTCAAATAGTTTTTTCCACATTTTATGATGAATAGCTAATTTATTTAAAAATGAAGAAAAAAAATTTGAAAAATAAATTTATGAATGATGATTCGTAGGGGTAATTTTTAACATTTGTTCATTTGAATAAATAAAAAATCCAGCCACTAAAAAAAATCAAAGATGAACACAAAAATTTTAAAAAGAATTTAAAACATTTATACCATCTCTTCAAACCCACGACTGTGAAATCTGTAGTGAAGAAGTGTCTCAAAGAACAGCAACATAATTTTACGGGGCAGGGATACATGCTCTCATACAAAGGTGAAACATTGCTATTGAGAGAAACAGTGACTTTGGGGAGAAGTAGGAATGTGATCTACAGAGAACCAGCTTCATTTTGATGTATGATACATGTTCCTGTGTCAGTAATTATATCCGTCCTAAAGAAAATGTCATTACTTCTTGACTCACAGTCTTATTAACATATATATATTTAATATATATATATGCCTATTTGCATTATATATATATTCTGAACATCTCTATCGTTGAATGATCTGCAGCTGAATTAAAGCTCAAAACAGTAAAAGCACAGGTTCAGAGACATTTGAGGGAAATACAAGATCAATGGTGGAAGGACAAATCAGCCGAAATCCAACATGCTGCTGATTCTCTGGACCCCAAAACCTTCTATAGTCTTCTGTCTGAAATCTATGGCCTGAGGTCATCGTCTATCACCCACTTCGCTCAAAGGATGACTCTAGGTTGCTTTCCAAACAAGAAGATATTCGTGATCGCTGGAGAGAGCACTTTAATGAATTTTTGATCGACCATCTAATATTGATAATGGCTTCATAGACCAACTCAATCAGTTCCCCATTAAAGATGAGCTAGATAATCAACCAACAATTTATGAAGTTTATAGGGCTGTTGCACAAATGAACCAGGGGAAAGTCCCTGGACTGGAGATAATTAATGCTGAACTACTTAAATATGGTGGCTCCAGACTGAATGAGATGCTGCATGAAGTGTTATTACACACTTGGTCTAAAGCAGTGCCTCAGGATTGGAGAGATGTACAGCTTGCCAACTGCAAGAAAAGTGCATTGAACAGAATCTTGACCTCTACCAATGTTTCATCGATCTCGCAAAGGCTTTGACACAGTCAACTGCGAGGCACTTTGGAGGGTTCTTGGGAACTTGGGTTGTCCTTCACATTTTATAGCCCTTATTCGGTCTCTTACTGATGACATGAATGCTTTGGTCAAATATAATGGTACCCTTGAAGAGTCTGTCTCTGTCATGAATGGTGTGGAACAGGGCTGCGTTCTCGCACTACAACTATTTGGAATATTCTTTGCAGTCGTCGTTAAGATTGGTTTAAAAAGTAATATTAATTGGATTTATGTTGGTTACAGATCATCTGGTAACATATTCAATATAAGACGTCTAAAGGCAGGTTCAAAAGTATTCACAGCCATTGTGCGGGAGCTACTATATGCAGATGAGTCTGACCTGGTAACACACACACAGGATGAGATGCAGAACCTTAGGGATTCTTCTCTGTAGCATGTGCAGCATTTGGATTAACCATAAATGTAAAAAAGACTCTACCCCGAACAAATGCTTTGTGGATCCAACTATCTTTGTATATGGTGAATGCCTCAAAGTTGTCCATCACTTAGTCTATCTTGGGAGCACATTATCACAGGGCAACTCTTTAGATAGAGAAATTTCCCTTAGGTTGCAGAAAGCAACAATATCCTTTGGTTTGCTGAGAAGAGGGTTTGGAACCAACATGGCATTAAATCACCAAGCTGGGTGTATATAAAGTCTGTGTGCTCACTGCCCTTTTGTATGCCTGTGAGACCGGAGTCAGGACACTCGAGAGATTCCATCAGAATTGCCTTTGCAGGATTTTAGGGTAGAATGATTGTCATTTACACCAGATACTACAATACTTGAAAGATGTCACCTGCCTTGTATTGAGAGTTTGATCCTTAGATCACGTCTTCGCTGGTCTGGTCATCTAGTTTGTATGAATGATTGCTGAATCCCAAA
>CM042151.1:79404416-79451916 GCA_023376005.1 Doryteuthis pealeii | reverse complement strand
TCTGCATCAGTAACTACCATAAGAGTGAAGCCGAGTTGCATCCTGGTACTGAATCTCTTTCCTATCTTATTCAACATGATGCTAAAACAAGCTAGAGATTATCTTGATGATGGATATGGAATCTGCATCAGTAACTACCATAAGAGTGAAGCGAGTTGCATCCTGGTACTGAATCTCTTTCCTATCTTATTCAACATGATGCTAAGACAGGCTAGAGATTATCTTGATGATGGATATGGAATCTGCATCAGTAACTACCATAAGAGTGAAGCGAGTTGCATCCTGGTACTGAATCTCTTTCCTATCTTATTCAACATGATGCTAAAACAGGCTAGAGATTATCTTGATGATGGATATGGAATCTGCATCAGTAACTACCATAAGAGTGAAGCCGAGTTGCATCCTGGTACTGAATCTCTTTCCTATCTTATTCAACATGATGCTAAAAAAGCTAGAGATTATCTTGATGATGGATATGGAATCTGCATCAGTAACTACCATAAGAGTGAAGCCGAGTTGCATCCTGGTACTGAATCTCTTTCCTATCTTATTCAACATGATGCTAAGACAGGCTAGAGATTATCTTGATGATGGATATGGAATCTGCATCAGAAATTACCATAAGAGTGAAGCAGAGTTGCATCCTGGTACTGAATCTCTTTCCTATCTTATTCAACATGATGCTAAAACAGGCTAGAGATTATCTTGATGATGGATATGGAATCTGCATCAGATACTGTGTTTAATCTCCAACCATCCTGGATTACATCTTTTGATTTTGAAATAATGGTTGTGTATGTTCCAACTTCAAAGGTTTTGTGGGTCAACTATCAGCTCAACTATATCATTAAAATTTGCACATTCCGTTTTTTGATCAGGGTCAGCCTAATTAACATAGATGGAAGAATTAACAAATCTTACACAAATTTTTAATTGTAACAAATTTCCTTTATTCATAATTTTTAGTTTTTATTGACAACAATAAAATGAAGAACAGTGATAGGAAGGGAAAAATGGTGGAAAAATGAATAAATTTTTAATTCATCAAATATATATATATATCTATATATGTATAAGATTCTTTTTACTTATAATAGGGAGAAACATTAATCGATGTCATCATGGAATTATAAATTCATTAGGCTCAGAATATATATTCAACAAAGGAACCTTTTAGATTTCAGCAAATACAACATGATAAAATTAAATCAACAAGGACAAGTAAATATATATCACGTTCAAATTAGAAAATAAAGCAGGATATTCAATGGATATACATTTTTTAAAACAAAACAAAAAAAATCATACAAATCAGTAAAAGAGATAAATGCCTATAATATTTGATTAAGGGTAGGTCTAATGCATAAAAACATTTAAAAAGAAAGAAAAAACTTAAAAACATAAACAAATATGCTAAAAGAGAGAGATATATAGAATAAATACAGAGAAGGAAAGAAAGATAGATGGAAAAAGAGGTAGATAGATAGAGATAAAAAGAGATGGATAGATTGAAATATTGAAAGAGAGATAGATAGAAAGAGAGGAGAGATAGATTGATAGAAAGAGAGAGATAAAGATAGATAGTGAAAGATAGATGAATAGACAGATGATAGAAAAAAAAGAGTGATAGAGCATTTGATTAAGATTTAAAAAATTATTTACACTGAGATAGAAAAGTCAATAAAAAACATCAGTTTTAGGAAGAATATTTACAATGGACAGTTTTAAGTGAATCTTGGAAAACTGTTGATCTTCACACTTTACAATGTTTTCTCTCCTGTGTGATTACACGTTTTTTTTTAATTGAATCACTGAAAGAATACTCATCTATATTATCCTGTGTGTATTCTCATGTATCTTTTTTAAAGAGGAGTTATTTGAAAATGTTAGTACATATACTTGGCATGAAAATGCTTTCTAGTCTGTATGCACCCTCATGTGTTTTTAAAAAAAATCAGAACTTCATCTGAATACTGATCTACACACCTCATGTAATACAGTTTCTATCCAGTGTGTATTCGCATATGTTTTTTTAAACTGCAACTCAATGAAAACGCTGATCCACATACTTTACAAGAAAATGGCTTCTCTCCTGTATGTATTTGCATATGGGGTTTAAAAGCGGAGCTCACTGTAAATTTTGATCCACACGCAGTGCAGCAATAGGGTTATGCATTAGTGTGCGTTCGCATATGTCTATTTAAACTGCCACTCACTGAAAATGCCGATCCACATATTTCACATGAATATGGTTTCTCGCCTGTATGTATTCTCATGTGTTTCTTAAAATCAGAATTGCATCTGGATGCTGATCCACACACTTCACAGGTAAACGGTTTCTCTCCAGTGTGTATTCGCAGGTGTCTAGTTAGGCTGGTACGATCTGGAAATGTTGATCCACACAGTCCACAAGAAAATGGTTTTTCACCTGTGTGTATTTGCATGTGTCTTTTTAAATTAAATATATTTGAAGAAGTTTTTCCACATATATTACAAGAAAATTGATTATCTCCTGTATGTCTTTGCATGTGGGTTTTTAAATTGGACTTCACTGAAAATGCTAATCCACACTCTGTGCAGGAATATGGTCTCTCCTTAGTGTGCGTTCGCATATGTGTTTTTAAACTGGAGCTTGCTGAAAATGCTGATCCACATATTTCACAAGAAAATGGTTTTTCTCCTGTGTGTATTCGCATGTGTGTCTTTAAATGAGAGCTCATTGAAAACGCTGAATCACACACTTCACAAGAATATGGTTTCTCACCTGTGTGTGTTCGCACGTGTTTTTGTAAATGAGAGCTCTCTAAAAATGTGGATTTACATACTTTGCATGAAAACGGTTTCTCTCCTGTATGAATGCGTTCATGTCTTCTCAAACCAGAACTATCCAAAAATGCTGAACCACACACTTTACAAGAATATGGTTTCTCACCTGTGTGTATTCGCATGTGTCTTTTTACATAGTAGCTATCTGAAAATCTTGATCCACATATTTCACAAGAAAATGGTTTTTCTCCGCTTTGTATTTGCATGTGACTTTCTAAATGGGAGCCATCTGAAAATGCTGATGCACATGCTTTATCAGAAAATGATTTCTCACCTGCGTGTGTTTGCATATGTTTTTCCAAACTGGAATTAAGGGAAAATGCCAATCCACACACTTCACAAGGATATGGTTTCTCTCCAGTATGTGTTTGCATGTGGCTTTTTAAAGTGGAACTTTCTGAAAATGCCGATCCACAAACTTCACAAGGATATGGTTTCTCTTCATTAGGTGTCTGCATGTCTCTTTAATTTTAAACTCCTTGTAACTGATGATTGGAACACGTACAAACAATAAGGCTGCTCCCCAGTGACTTTTTTTATGTGTTGATAAAAATGTTGACATCCAGGCTTTTCCTTTTTCAAATTTGAAAAATGTTTGATGACATTATAAATGATATCTGTGAATAAAGAAGAAATATTATTTACAAAAAGAAACTTGGGTGCAATTTGCATTTAAAAAGTTAGGATTATTCAATTTGTGATTCAATAAACTGCAATATATGATATCATTCTTGTTCAGTCAAGATTAATATTTTTATATTAGTTTTCAACAAATAAGATTAAATGGAATATACAAGAAATTTTACTTTAAGCTAATATCTATTTATAGAAATCAAAGGAAACACCATTATTCCTAAAAAATTGTTTATACTCAGTCAATCAAGAAATCTGTTTGTATCATATCTGTTATGATCTTTAAAAAAACACACTGAATTGTGGCACTATGATGTGGCACCAAAAGTTCAATTATGTACATGCAAGTGTGTGTGTGTGTATATAATAAGTTGTATACTTAGTTATATAAAGACAAAGTATTAAGACTAGCCACATATAAGTATATATATTAGGACGCAATTCATCTTAAAAGCAATGGAAAAAATTTCTAAAAAGAAAGTTAGGGTACCCTTATAATTAGATGTATAATCTAAAATAAATATTCTTTTTTCGGTCAATTCTCATCAGAGAAATACATTGAAAGCAGGTAATACGAAGGTTGGAATAGTTGAGAAAAAAGGTAAATTTTTTTCCCACCCCCTTTTTCAATAGGAACGAGAAAATAAGACAAATTACGAACCGTGCGTAGGGGTTTAAAAATTTCTGGTTCCAGCAGTATATATATATATGTATTCAGTGTGGATCATGTGTGTGTATATTTATATATGTGTATACATGAATAGATAAGTGTATGTGTGTATGAGTGTCGATAGGAAGTCAGAAAGACCATTAAAACTAAGGTAGGGAATTAGAATAGATTTTTTAAAAAGTGTGATAAGACCATTAGTGAGACAAAATGTCTGGTTTTAGGCAAGGTTGGTGGTTAGTTAGAGGTCAAAACAACAATAAAGTTTGACCAGATTTTAGAACAAAGGATTTTGAAATCCCATGTGAAATGAAAATGAACATGAGAGTTGAAATGAGATTTAAGGGGTAGTGAAAAATTTGAAAAGTTAGTGGGTTAGTTGTTGGGGACCGGACAAGGCAGTTGGAACTTGGTAGCTGAAAAAGTCAGATATCCTTAGACAACTCAGCAAGACAACTTTAACAGAGGTCCTGACTGAATAGAGAGGGGGGGGTGCCTATTCATGTTGATAGCTGTGGCACTATGATGCTGTACCAAAAGTGCAATTGTGTGAATGCAAGTGTGCATGTGTACATAATAAGTTGTATAGTTACTTATATGAATACATGGTAGTAAGACCAGCCACACAAAAGTATATATATTTATGCGTGTGTAGACTGGAGATAGTGGATCATATGTGTGCCTATATGCGTATATGTCTGTATATATGTACATATTATATATATATATATATATATATATATATATATATATATATATATGTATAAACAAGTGTGTGTATAAGTGTCAATGGTAAGTCAGAAGAACCATTATAGTAAGATAGAGACTGAAAGTCTACCTTTGAAAAAACAAAAGAGTAATAAAATGCAGATAAGGTGATCTTAAACACAACGACTTTTCAAATCGTGTGGCGGGTGATGAGGTCTCGGAGAGTAAGAGTTGGATGAGAGTTGAAATGAGATTTAAGGGGTAGTGAAAAAATTTAGTGAGTTAGTTGTTGGGGACCGGACGAGGCAGTTGGAACTTGGTAGCTGAAAAAGTCAGATCACTTTTAAAGAGCCCAGCAAGACAACTTATCAGAGGTCCTGATTGGGTATAGAGGGGGGGGGTGTAACAAGATATGTTAAAACCATGGGAGCTGATAAGTAACAATTCACTAACACAGATTGATAAACAAAAAATCACCAAAAAAACATCTTAATTATCTGATATTAATAGAATTTTCACTGTTGACTAATTAATCAAAGAATTTTATAATGAATCAGATATTTATTTCAAAAAAAAATTTTCTTGGCATTTCAATTAAAAAAAGCAAGTAAGTGTTTAACAAAGAATTGTGACACTTTTAATTGCACTAAAATGCATTGGACCAGAATGCATCTAAGGGGTCATGTGTGTAGTATATATATATATATATATATATATATATATCCGTACGTAGATAGGAAGTAGTGTATCATGTGTGTAAACATTAGTGATAAAATAACCAAGAAATGAAAAAGAATGAATAAATAAATAAATAAGACAGATGGGAATATATTTGATATCCAACCGAGACAAATGTCTGAGGCCTGGGTTAATTTGGCATTGTGTAAATTGATGATGAGGACAATTGTTTATCTGTTTGTGCCTGTATGATTATAGTTTGTTTAAATATTTCAAACAAAAGTACATCTGTAAAAGTAATTGAATGACCAGCATGGATTAGTCAGAAAGGAGATGGTGAGGGTGGAATTTTATATATATATATACATACGGTCCCAGAAAAAGATCAGTTAGTTAGATTTTCGGTGGCAGGTGATGATATCGACAGTAGCAGAGACTTAGAAATTAGCCAGTGAAGCCAGTAATTCACTTAGTCTCATGACAACTTCTTGCCAGCTGAAAGAGCCCACTACAATTGCTTAAGTGTCACAACTCCCTCTTCTATCAGTGTCCTATTAACAGACTTGTGTTTGTTTTGTTTTCTTTTCTTTTAATCCCTGTGAACCCATCTGACTCGTGCCTTCGCATCGGCCAGCACAGAAAATCACAACGTTGGGGTCTAGACATCGTGCAGCGAAGGTGCAGGGTGCAGAACGGGTATTCTCACAGAATGATATTATGGAATTTTTTAAGCAGAATTCCAAATTAATGTTTTTTTTTACTAAAATAAATCATGTATAGAAACTGGGTAATTCCATGGCAAATCCTCCAGAAAAAAAAGTAAAATTGTCACCAACCCCCTTCAACCTTTCTGAAATTTTGTACAGCTATGTTAAAGTTAGACAAACCCTAAAATTTGAGCTTCCAATTCCAAAAATTGGCAGAATTATGTTGATTTTTAGCTCTGCAAATTTGAGGGGGTTAGCAAAAAATGGCAACTTTTAAATACCTATTTTTCTTCCCTATTCCTAAAAATTGGTTTATAAAAGCATTTTAGCCAAATGAACCCAAAAATGCTATCAAAAGAGTCTTAAAGTCAACCAATTTTAAGTTATTGATGATTTCTGATTTTTTCATAGCATGATCAATATTCCAATGTGATCCTGCATCTATGACAAAAAATTTTTTCTATTATTATTTCCCATATATTGAATATTATTTGTACGAAAAAGATAGTTTGATATGTGCTCAGACCTGAAGCTACATCAGTTAAAATTTTGCAAATAAAAAATCATTAATAACTTAAAATTGGTTAACTTTAAGACTTTTTTTATAGCTTTTTTGTAAGCATTTTTGGATTTCTGGGGCTAAAATGCTTTTATAAACCAATTTTTAGGAGTAGAGAAGCTCTAGAACTCATTTTACAGACAAAAAAAGATTACAAAAAGTCGCCATTTTTCACTACACCCACCCAAAATTGGAGAGTTATGTCAATTTTTAGAATCAGCATAACTCTGCCAATTTTTGGAATTGAAAACTCAAATTTTGAAGATTGGCTCACTTTAAGATAGTCAACACATGGACAAAATTTCAGAAGAATTGAATAGCAAAGTTTTAACAAATTTTTGGAAAATGTTATAGCTTCGGTTCTGAGTAGATATCAAACTATCTTTTTGGTACAAATAATGTTCAATATATGTAAAATGATTTTTTAAAATGGAGTCATAGACGCAGTGCCACATTGGGATATTGATCTTGCTAGTAAAAAAATCAGAAATCATCAATAACTTAAAATTGGTGGACTTTAAGACTTTTTTGATATCACTTTTGGATTCGTTGGGCAAAAATGCTTATATGAACCAATTTTTAGAAGTAGGGAAGCTCCAGAACTCATTTTACAGACAAAAATAGGTTTTAAAAAGTCACCCCCCCCTCAAATTTGGAGAGCTAAAAATCGACATAACTCTGCAAACTTTTGGAATTGGAAGCTTAAATTTGGGGAATTTCTAACATTAACACAGTCCACACCTGTTTTTGGGGAATTTCTAACATTAACACAGTCCACACCTGTACAAAATTTTGGGGAATTTCTAACATTAACACAGTCCACACCTGTACAAAATTTTGGGGAATTTCTAACATTAACACAGTCCACACCTGTACAAAATTTTGGGGAATTTCTAACATTAACACAGTCCACACCTGTACAAAATTTTGGGGAATTTCTAACATTAACACAGTCCACACCTGTACAAAATTTTGGGGAATTTCTAACATTAACACAGTCCACACTGTACAAAATTTTGGGGAATTTCTAACATTAACACAGTCCACACCTGTACAAAATTTTGGGGAATTTCAAACATTAACACAGTCCACACCGTACAAAATTTTGGGAATTTCTAACATTAACACAGTCCACACCTGTACAAAATTTTGGGGAATTTCTAACATTAACAAAGTCCACACCTGTACAAAATTTGGGGGAATTTCTAACATTAACACAGTCCACACCTGTACAAAATTTTGGGGAATTTCAAACATTAACACAGTCCACACCTGTACAAAATTTTGGGGAATTTCTAACATTAACACAGTCCACACCTGTACAAAATTTTGGGGAATTTCTAACATTAACACAGTCCACACCTGTACAAAATTTTGGGGAATTTCAAACATTAACACAGTCCACACCTGTACAAAAATTTCTAACATTAACACAGTCCACACCTGTACAAAATTTTGGGGAATTTCAAACATTAACACAGTCCACACCTGTACAAAATTTTGGGAATTTCTAACATTAACACAGTCCACACCTGTACAAAATTTTGGGGAATTTCTAACATTAACAAAGTCCACACCTGTACAAAATTTTGGGGAATTTCTAACATTAACACAGTCCACACCTGTACAAAATTTTGGGGAATTTCTAACATTAACACAGTCCACACCTGTACAAAATACTGAAGTCTGTGGGTGCCATGACCTGGATTATTTGACAAGGAATTACCCAACTTATAAAAACTTGATATAATTATTCAGACTCCAATCTTTATAGAAAAAATGTTAAAATCATTTTTATCGCATCATTTATTCCAATGATATTGGGGGAGGGGAGACCTTGTAAAAATATTTTCCCTAATATATTTTAGGAAAAACCTATTTTCAACATAATTTCCTCAACAGGTGAATAAATATCAAAATTTTAGTGAAAATTTGACACTTTCTGTTGATTTTATTTACTGACAACTGGTTAAAAGCAAAATTCAGTTTGTTTCAAAACTGATCTGGGCTGGGGTGCCTGTTGGTGACTTGGTCCAAAAATTATAAGAGATTGATACTAAAGTAAAGTAGTTATTAAAAAATATGTTTTTAGAATCTAATAATATGACATTTTAAACTTAATATCATGATACTCATGTTTAAATGAATTTTATATATCAATTTATAGCAGAAATACCTAATTAAATCAGAAAGTTTTGAAATAAAATAACTGATGCATTGTAAAATTCATTCATTTATGAATCAATACTGAATATATCATTAAAATCGGATAATTCCCTGATTTTTTTTAATGGGCGTTAGGTACCACCAAAATAGGTCACGTAATCTAGGCCATATTGAAAGAAAGAAACGTAAATATTTTTAAAACTTTTTATTAAAATCTTGCAAAAAAAAAAGAAATAACGAACAAAAATAGTCGTTACGAACAAAAACAGTTAATTCACAGATCAAATTATCCGACTGGGGAAATATTACTCACCGTTATCTTGAAAAATAAGTAAAACTCCGTTTCTTTTACAACAGGTTCAGTTTCTTTATTGATATTTTTAAGAGAATTCTGTATTCATGGTTTTTTACTAAAAGGTTATCGCATCGAAACTTATGAAAATCTTGATATAATTATTCAGTCTCTGATCTTTATAGAAAAAAAGGAAAAATCATTTTTTGTCTGTTAATTTTTTTCATATTTCATAAAATAAATTGGGGGAGGGGTAGACCACGTAAAAAAATATTCCCCGTAATATATTTTATGAAAAAAATATTTATATCAAAAGGTCAGTAATTATGGATATGTTTAGTAAAAATCGGTCCATTACTTAATTTTTCATAGAATTAAAAAAAAAAAGCCTCTAGTCATAACTTGTTTTTGGCTACGTTAAATTTCAATTGATTTAACGGTGAACAATGTAAACATTGTTTTTCGTTTATAATTTTCATTATTTCCCTAAGCTGAATTTTTTTTTATCATCAGTTTTTTTGGGGTTTTTTAATGTTTTTTTCTTTCGAATAGACAAAAAATTTTCAAGATAATATTAACCTTTATGCAAGTTTCATTGTGTTAAATATAAGGGTGTAAATTGTCACATGGAAAATGGGTGGTGTCTAATGGGCGTGCCGTATACCTACTCGTATTTTTAAAGAAAAATTTAAAAATCGTTTTTTTTTTTAGATTTCATAAATATATTTTAGAAAAAAACTATTTTAATTATATTTTCATTAAAATATGAACAATTACCGAAATTTTCGAGAAAATTTGACTGTTAGTTGATTTTTCATGGATTTTTTTAAAGCAGGTAGTCATGAGTTTTTTTTGTTTGTTTTTTTTTTTTTTTTTTCGACATTAAATTTCAATTTATTTAATGGTGTGAAAATGGAAACATTATCTTCGTTCACAATTTTCATTATTTCCGTAATCTGAAATTTAAAAAATAATCATCAGGAGTTTTTTAATCTTCTTTCTTTTGGATGGTCCAAAAATGTTAATATTTATAATTCATTCAAGTCTCATAGTGTTAAATATAGGGGGTAAAGGTAAATTTTACACGTCAGATTGGATGTCCCTAATGTTCTTTTGCTAGACAAAATAAGTAAAAAAATATAAAAATTATATTTTTCATTTCATTTTTTTTAGATGGGTTCCAATTCAGATATTAAACTTATTTTTGTATTGGGTCTTCATGAATATCTGTTCACTTCTAGATATTTTTTAGATTCAATACTTCCGCATATTAAAAATATTTCATCATAATTTTTCTTTCGTTAATAAAAAGAAAAAAAACCTTTTCGCAAAACCTATTCGATTATTTGTAAACAAATAATTAAGTGAACGTGATACTTACTTTTCTCTGTCTCTTTTCGTCGAATCCTTTTTTCAATAAGGAAATGCGATATTAAACAACAAAAGAAAAACAAACTAGAATACTTTAAATAAACTTATAATTTTCCAGTTGAATTAAAATTAAAATCGTCATTTCCGATTCACAGCTACGGGCAGAATATGACATGACGAGGCACGAGATCAAGGAAGATATTTCATTGGAATTATGAAGAAATATCAAAACTAAAATTTCTTTACCCGTTGAATCTAAAATAAAATTGCATATATAAGTGGTGTGCTTAGTTTTAAACTGCTACACATTTATATTTTTTCTTAGTTTAATTGTTTGAAATATAGGTACCACCAATTTTCCCTGTTAAATTTACCCCCCACTAAATTTAACACAATTAAACTTACATAAAAGTTAATATTATCTTGAAATTTTTTTCATCCATTCGAAAGAAGAAACATTAAACAAACTCCTGATGATTTTTTAAAAGATTTTCAGCTTACGGAAATAATGAAAATTATAAACGAAAAACAATGTTTACATTTTTACACCGTTAAATCAATTAAAAAATAACGTAGCTGAAAACAAGCTATGACTAGAGGCTTTTTTAAAAAATTCTATGAAAAATCAATTAATTGTCCGATTTTCACGATATGTTCCATAATTACTTATATTTTGATGAAAATATGTCTGAAATAGTTTTTTCCATAAATATATTAGGGGAAATATTTTTGCGAGGTCTACCCTCCCCCCATTTTATTTTATGAAATATGAAAAAATGGACCCACAAAAAAACGATTTTTACTTTTTTTTCTCTAAACATAAGAGTCTGAATAATTATATCAGAAGATTTTTATAAGTTTCTGGCTGAACTTGCACAAAGGTGTCAAAATGGTAATCCTTAACTTGTTCCTCGTAAATTCCTACCATAAAATAAATTGAAACTTCATTTTATGGCCGTGTTTTTGCAATAAATGTTTTATTTTTCTTGCACCCGTCATTTTACAATACTAAATATATTTTATTTATTTATTTTAATATTCACTTCAATGTGTACATTCTAAAAGTTTAAAATAACGGGTGCAAGAAAAATAAAACACTTATTGCAAAAACACGCATATAAAATGAGGGTTCAATTTATTTTATAGTAGGAATAGTTCAATTTATTTTATAATAGGAATTTACGAGGAACAAGTTAAGGATTACCCTAGGGTTAGGGTTTAGGGTTAAGGTTAGGATTAGGGTTGGAGTTTAAGGTTAGTTTTATATGAAAATGTATTTTTCTGGGTCACCCTGTATACCGGTGACCCAGAAAAAATAGAACCCACAAATTTTGTAATAAAACTGTTAATTTTAACTGGGGGGGGGGGGGTTAGGGTTATGGTTGGGGTTTAAGGTTAGTTTAATGGGAAAATAAATAAATAACTTTGGTTCTGTTTTTTCTGGGTCACCCTAATTTTGACACCTTTGTGCAAGTTCAGCCAAATTTCTATGCCAGAGTTTGTTTTTTTTTTTAAGTAAAAGATCCATGAATACAGAATTCTGTTAAAAAATATCAATAAAGAAATTGAACCTTTTGTTAAAAAAAAAAAAAACTAAAAAAAAAAAACCGGATTGTTTTACTTATTTTTCAAGTGTGAATGATTGTTCCCCAGTCGGATAATTTGATCTTTGTCTTTGAATTAACTCTTTTTTTTTTTTTTGTAATAAATTTTTAAGTTCGTTATTTTTTTTTTTTTTTTTCAAGATTAAAGTTAAAAAATATTTACATTTCTTCCTTCAATATGGTCTAAACTGATTACGTGACGAATTTTGGTGGTACGTACTATATGGGATATTTTTAGTAAAATAGAAAGAAAGAAACATGAATTCTGAATTCTGCTAAAAAATTATCAATATTAGGACATTTTTAGCATAACTGTTTTTCTTTGTAACAACTCTTGATGTTTGTTATTTCTTTTTTGCGATATTTTAAAAAAGTTCAAAAATATTTACTTTCTTCCTTCAACATGGCCTAAACTGATGTTAGTGGTATCTATTGAAATAAATAGGTAGTTATGTGGTTTGGTTTGGTTTGGTTTGGTTTGTTTTATGACATATCAACCTCAGTAGGTCATTTAATGCCAATAAAGTTTTGAAATAAATTAATTCTTAATGGATACTCAATTTTTTTATAAATACATTTTTCTATTTAACCAATAGATAGGGCTGTCACAGGTACTACCATTCCGGGTCAGAGTGGACCAGGGAGCAATGGTGATTAAGGGGTGGTTACCTACCCAAGGCTGGATATATATATATATATATATATATAATATATATATATAATCCAAAAGTCCAGAGAAGAAATCTTCCTTACGACACGAGTTTTATTTAAAAAACCTGTCGCAGTTTGAGAGCTCACAGAGTGCTCTTAATGTTAGAGTCACAGAGCAAATATATAAGTAAAGAAATAACAAAAGACTTAGAGATTTAGCATTATAGTCTATTGTCTAAGCTCCCTGAAATAGACTATAAAGCTAAATCTCTAAGTCTTTTGTTATTTCTTTACTTATATATTTGCTCTGTGACTCTAACATTAAGAGCACACAATGAGCTCTCAAACTGCGACAGGTTTTTTTAAAATAAAACTCTTGTGTCGTAAGGAAGATTTATTATCTGGACTTTTGGATTATATATATATATATATATATATATATATATATATATATATATTCAACCTTGGGTAGGTAACCAGTCTATGAGAGGGATAACTCTGAACTCAAAATTCCTGATGCTGGTCGTTGATTGGGTTTGTGGCAACCCTTGATGCACCAATTCTTTCGTGCCTAAAAGTGTGGATGGTCCAACACAATCCTTCACCACTATAAACAAATCTGTGTGGATGTTCATTGTATGAACACTCATATGTTGATCGACAGGAGAGTCTATCATATATATATATATACATATATATACCTGTTCTTTTTTAAATAAAATGATTTTTTTTTAAATTTAGGAGCCAGCTTTGCTAATACCTTGCTCTTAGACTTGCAGGCTATGGGCCTTTTCAAATAAATGAAAATATCATCGTCTTTAGCAGACAGAAGGATGCCAACATACATACATATTATTTTTAAGTATTTCAAGCAATTATATGATTTCAAGAAACTACTACTAATAATAATCCTTAGTAAACAATTATAGCTACAAGTAACAATTCTTAATATAGATAATTTTTACTCAGTTATATGATTTCAAGTCTACCTATTTAATACAAATAATTTTCAAATAGATCTATTTAACCCATATGTGACCCTAACAGTTGATACCAATCCAAGTCAGGTATGGGTAAATAGTAGGGTAGATTGATCTCTTTAGCCTTGGGGGGCAACTGATCTATGAAATGAAACCTCTGAATTCAAACCAGCTATACTCCTCTGAAAACTGACCTTGTGTCCCATTTTGGCTGAGAAGTAGGGTATGACAACCAAGAATGTGTAATTGTTCATAAGCTGTAGATTCTTGTTAGACCAGGCTTATGGAACAAAGAAAAAAGGATCATACCTTTTTATAATATATTTTCATGTTATACATTTTCCTGGTCTTTATATTTAAATTATACATTTTCATGTTCATTGTACTTTTTATCGTGTAAATGTAAAATCTTTAAATACAAGGATGAAAAGAAATGCCCATCAAAGGCACAAAGAAAAGGTGGAATATCTTGTTTGCATTGGTGCTCATGGAAGAAATGACAAAGACACTTTGTTTTACTAAGAAATTGTAGAAGCTAATGGGGAGAAAAGATTGAAAATCTAAAAAGATCAAACGCCATGATTGTCACAAAGGAGATGGGATATAAAAGTAAATATCACATTCATACTGATGTGACTGGCGCTGTTCTTGCAAAGGAAGTCACCTCTGTTTTTGACAAATTTTACTACATGGCTACACTTACCTCAAGAAATATCTGCCAAACTATTCTCCTAGACAACAATATATATATATAGATTGTAAGGCTGGACTTGTAACACTTCTAGAGAAAAAGATACAGAGAAGTTTACGCACTATTGGTCACTCCCTGCATCAAAATGAATTTACCTTTAGAGCTCTTTTCAGCTATGTTGATGGTACTATAAGAAGCCCTACAATATTTGCTGGTCCACTTAATAAATTGCATGGAAATGGTTTACATGATTTGCCCAAAATAACCTTTATAGCAGTTGGTAGTCCTCTGGATACTTCTTGTTTTTCTATCAAGGAAATAGATAACATGAATTGTGACCAGAAACTTTTCTTGGAATATAGAATAGGGATTTCTAGAGGAAATGTGGACCCTAGATTTACTGGATGGAACATTGGGCCAATGAATATGGCAAGATAGTTGACTTTGGCCATTAGGCTAAGGTGTTTATTGATTTGAACTGCTTACCCTCAAGAAATATCGGATCAAGTCACCAACAGGTACCCCAGCCCAGATCAGTTTTGAAAGGAACTGAATTTTGCTTCTGAAGTCCTCAATGAATAATGCAAAGCTGGAGTTGCCAGATTTGCCTTCACGTTCTCAAAGTGTAGAAATGGCAGTTAAGTTAACAACAGAAGTTTTCCAATCAGTTCTACAGATACAACTACCTAACTCTCATCATTCCAAAAAATATACATCGTTTCTCAAGTCCTGATGAAGTTTATTGAAAACCGAAACATTGTAATGTCAACTTCAACATTGATTTGTCTTTTTGGAATAATCTGTTTTATATTTTTACATATATATATATATATATATATATACACACATACGTAGAAGGGTTGGAGTAAAATCCGATAGTATGAGGTAAGGTAAAAAGAAAAGTGGACAAACAATAATGACTCAAACAAGTAGAAGTAGGAGAGAAATATTTCTTTCTCCTTTACGCGTAGAACTTCATCAGTCTAACTTGATTCAAAAGAAAGT
Source organism: Doryteuthis pealeii (assembly GCA_023376005.1). Taxonomy (NCBI): domain Eukaryota; kingdom Metazoa; phylum Mollusca; class Cephalopoda; order Myopsida; family Loliginidae; genus Doryteuthis; species Doryteuthis pealeii. Next base: position 79,436,378 of record CM042151.1, on the reverse strand, counting down.
ATGTACATTTGTAGAAGAGAAAGTGAGTTTGTGGTGAAATTGAGGGGAAGGGAAGTTAGAGAGGATTTGATGAACAGAGAATAACTATCATATAAAGTGGAGGGAAGTTCAGAGGATAGTAGTTTGTATGGGAAGATGAGATGAGGAGGTTGCTAGGAGCTTGTTGAGAAAGGGGGGGGTAGGGAGAAGTGGGTTAAAATTCTTGGTTAGGAGAGAGTTTTGATTTATTGCATGGAGATGATATGGAGGATGGTGGGTGTCACAAAATAAGGCCATCAGTTTTATGGTGGGTTTGGATAGGAATTTTGATTCTTTGCGAGTGGAGGGAGAAGAGACAAGAGGAAATAGGGTAGGGTAGTCAATATTTATGTATACTGGGGAAACTTTTAAATTTTGGTGTTGCATTTTTTACCCATATTCTTGATGGATCTTAATTTTATTTTTGCGAATGATAGTTTTTGTGATTGATATATCGAGGTTAAAAAATCCTGGTCTTATGTTGATCATATCAGTGTGAGCTATTGTTGCTGATTTGCATAGGCGTCTTAAGTGTTTCTTATGCATTGGTTTGATGAATCTGGCGTGGGAGAAATTGAGTGAGTGATTTTGCTCAGCAATGTGTGTGAATAATGCGTTTAAGTTATTGTGTGTTTTTATCGATCTTGACACGTTGTGTGAGACTTCGTTGAGTTTCTCTGACATAGCATTTGTTGCAGTTATTGCAAGGGATGGTATAGATGCAGGTGCTGGGGGTATCGGGGGTGTTGGGAGCATCTGTGCGTGTGGAGGAGTTGGTGAGGTCCTTGATTGTTTGGGATGTGGTTTGTATGACTTTTATTCCTACGGCTTATTTCTATTCCCATCACACAACAAAATCAAATCGGGCCTTATATCTAAGAGCACTACACATATGCAGCCCCCAATATTTAGATGAAGAATACAAGTACATTGAATACTCCCTCAAAACCCTAAACATTTCATCCTAAATGCCAAGAAAAGGCCCTCAAAATACACTCAAACACTAAATACCACCACTACCAACACCCTCCCAGTCCAGCCCATATACACTTATCCCTACCTACCTATACATAAAACAATCCACTTTATAACAAACTAACAGCCCTTTAACTTCAGAATTTATTTTTATTTATTAAAACAACAAAGATAACCAACAACAAAAAGATGGAAAAATTAACAAATATTACACACATTTTTAATTGCAATGATTTTCTTTATTCAGAAGTTTAATTTTTATTATTAGCAATAGAAAAATAAAAGATAGGAAGGAACAAAAATGTTGGAATAATGAATAATAGATTTTTAATTAATTTTTTTTATAAGGAACATGTATATAAATATGGAAGCATCTATCTTAGTCTGAATTTATTTTTATTTCCTAACTGCAGAATTTCTTTTCATCAATAGCAAAAGAATTGACTGATTAAAAGAACAAAGATAATCAACAACAAAAAGATGGAAGAATTAACAAATATTACACACATTTTTAATTGCAATGAATTTACTTTATTCAGAATTCTTAGTTTTTATTAATAGCAATAGGAAAAAAAACTGTAATAGCAGGGAACAAAAATGTTTGAAAAATGAATAATAGATTTTTAATTCATTAAGTATATATAATAGTATTTGATAATTTGCTTGAAGCATTGTTGAGTAAAGTATATTATTATCTATATTTTAAAGGCAATTACAATGCATTTAAACTAGTGTCCAATGTCTAATTAGTTTCGAAGTATCTTCATCTTTTCTTTGGACGTTATAAACATGCATCACATGGGTTGTTAGAACACCATGTGGAAGAGACGTGGTTTCAGTTGTTTAATCAATTTCATTTTTTTTTTTATACATGTATTTATAGGATGTGTATGTTAATTAATGATATAGTCAGTGTTTAATTCTAACCTACTGTTTATGCGAGGGTGTAACTTAGCTATTAATAAACTTTCTCTAATTCTGAGATTACCAACTTTGTGTATTATTGTCTCTATTTAAATGGAAAAATTATTGTCCTTATTTTTGCATTTGATTAAATGTTATGGAATGAGGATACACATGTGTGAGATGTTCTTTAATTCTAATGTGGAAGGGTCTGATTGTACTTCCTATATAAAATTAAGACATTTAGAGAAAGTTAAACGATAAATGGTGTAAGTTTTGTGACATATATTTGGATCTTTTATTTGGCAGTTGGCTAGTGTGCATGCTTTAATAGTATTGTTTTTTTTGTTAGGTGTTGGTGTAGTGAGGGTCAAGAGTGGGCTAGTTGGATATCTAGCCCCTCTTTGTAAATAGCCCTGCATATTTCTTTGGTGATAGTCTCGCTGAAATGTGGTAGTTTCAGGAAACAGGTGTTAGAGGGTGTGTGTAGTGTCCGTGATTTTCTATTATTTAAATGGTGTATGTATGATGTTGGGTATCCATTGTTTCTGAGGTATTCATAAAGTGTGCTGTGTGTGTAATTTTATCTTTCTCTTCACTACATCTATTGTGGATTCTTTAATTTCATTTCTAATGTAATTTGTTTTGGCACTGAGTGGAAGTGCTGATTTGAAATGCACAAAGAGATCCTTAGTGGTGTTTTTTTTTATAGAAACTAGTGTAGATTTTACCTGTAGGTGATATTTGTATTCTAAAATCTAGGAGTGATAAGGACCCGGTGTTATCTGGATGTTCTATTTTAAATTGAATATGGCTATCTATATTTTGGAACATCTCAGTTATGGCATTGGCTTCTTCACTGGATGATGTCAACATGAGTATCTGTCGATATACCGGTGAAAAAATGCATGATGGGCAGATGGTTAGCTCATCATTCCAATTGATCCATATATGAAATAGCCAGTATGCCTGAGATACTGGATCCCATGGGTAGTCCTGTCATTTGTCTGTATGTATGTCCGTTATATGTGAAGTAGGTACTGTCTACTATAATAGATAGTAGCTGGTGTATATCCGCTGCAGTTAAGTTATGACGGTATAGGTTCTTGGAGATGATATGTTCGGATATGAGATCAACTGGTGGGTGTGCAGGTACTGTGGTGTGTAGGAAGGTTATATCTAAACTGAATATGTAATTATTTTGTGTAAGTAGTTCAGTATTTAGTTATTGTAGTCTATGGATGACTTCAGAGTTTTGAACATGTCCTGGAAAAGTATATTGCTAGTTCTTGTAGTCTATGGATGACTTCATCAGAGTTTGAACATGTCCTGGAAAGTTGGTGTGCAGGTACTGTGGTGTATAGGAAGATTATATCTAAACTGAATATGTAATTATTTTGTGTAAGTAGTTCAGTATTTAGCTGTTGTAGTCTATGGATGACTTCAGAGTTTTGAACATGTCCTGGAAAGGTGGAAAGTAAAGGTTTCAGTATTTGTGAGAGAAGCCTTTTGACCAAAACGTAACACTTGGCTTTTTATCTAATGATAACACCAAGGCTTCAACTCTGTACTCTAAAAGAAGCACGTATCAAAGGCAGATTTACTTTTTGTAAATATTGAGAAAATGGATTCTGATAAACTGATCCTGTGCTGTTCACTCTCCGCAACCATCCGCCGCTCTGTCCAACTGTCTCCTTTTATACGAGGTCTGGCTGGCTGAAATTTTACAACTCTCGTCTCGCCAGTAACGAGACTCACGACTCATAAATCGCACCCTCAAGATGCTCACGCTTCTATTTCTTTTCCCTTCCGGCATCCTGCACGCGCTTGCCGAACTCCAAGGTAGGCCATTTCGCTCGTCATATTCATTTCTTTTGTTCTTGCTCATTTTATCCAGTCAAGGGCGGTTGCTAAATCCACATAAGCATCCGCTGTCCTGCCTACACACACAACATGCCACTCATCTCTTCAAACGAAGAACTGTCGTTGGCTCATCAAAGGTAACAGTCTTGGGTTTTGCCTTTCAATCTCGCTACACCATGATATCTTGTAAAGAGGTCCTTCCAAGCTGGAAATGATAGGACTGATCTGAAGTGTTATGTCAGTTTTGTGAGTTTTGATGAGGTGGTAGAAAATGGGTAGTTTGCCGTTTCTAGTGATGAAGTTATTCTTGTATTTATTATATATATTTCTATGTTTACAGATGTTAATCCATGCACTGTTGATTAAATTTTCTATTAGGGTTGACTGAATATCTGTTACCTCTGAATAAATGTTGTTATTATTAAGATGCCGGGTTAGCTCAGTCGGTAGAGCGTTTGACTAGAAACCACAAGGTTCCTAGTTCGATATCGGTCCTCGCCAACTCAGCATATAAGTAGCACAGGGATCTGTACGGTAAAGTAAGGAGCTGATGGTAGGTGTGGTGGTCCACCTCAGATGCTAAAAAACAATCTCCTTGGTCTAGCGCTATTGAAAAGGGGATAGACTCCCTCGCTGATTGGCTGATACCGACTTTAAGCTGCCCCATCGACTTTACTTACGACTTTATTATTAAGATGCTCTAGTGCCAATTGGTTATAGGTATTCTGGGAGATGACGCAGAATTCCTTACCTTTATCCAAGGGTAGGTATACAAGTTCCTTATTTCTCATGGTTGATAGAGTGTGTCATTGAGTATTTGATAAATTTTGTGTTATCCTTGTATGCTTTGTAAGTATGAAAAATATCGATCTCTTAAGTCTTGATAATTTAGAGTCCAATTCTTTGTTGGCTGGAGGTGGGTGTATAGGGAGATCCAAAGTGTAAGTGGAAAATGTGTTAATAGTTGTAGTTGTCGTTGTATTAGATTCCTCTTGGATTTTAGATAACCATTTGAGTTGGTACACTGTCCTGCAGAAATTGGTTTCAATATCAAGTAATAATTCATTATCCAATTTTTGTATCATAATAAATTTAGGTCCGAGACGGAGTAATTCTAATTCATCGTTCGAAAGAGATTTTGTTAGGTCTCTTACCTGGATGTTGTAGTTGAAGTTGTATCATCAGATATGTGCATCTTATGTTTTATGTTGAAATTTGGTGTGTACTTTGTCGTGTTGTTTTTGTGTAACCATGTGAATTTTTAGACGTTTCTTGTTGTAGTCAACACAGTTGTGCTAGCTTTGGTTGATAGCTGATAAAGTAGCATTTAGTAGAGATCTGGCAGTTATAGACAGTATGTAGTATGAGGTGTAAATGTTGTAGTGATTTCTTCATACAGAACGTGTGTAGGTAGTCCAGTGATCATTGAAAGCTTGGTAGTTTGAAGCATGTTGGAAGTTTAATATAAGTTGATTTGGCAACCAATTTTAGCACGTTCTTCTGATAGTTGGAACAGTCTTTTAGTAATTGCAAATTCGACCTCGCTCAGGTGTAGGGATAATAGTATTTGATAATTTGCTTGAAGCATTGTTAAGTATATTATTATTTATATTTTAAAAGCAATTACAATGCATATAAAATAGTGACCAGTGTCTAATTAATTTTGAAGTATCTTCATCTTCAGAGACTGTTTTTGACATGGACATGGTATTGTGGGTTTATATATATATATTATATATATATATATATATATATATATATATTTTGGACGTTATAAACATGTGTCATGTGGGTTGTTAGAACGCCACGTGGAAGAGACGTGATTTCAGTTGTTCAACCAATTTCATTTTTTTTAAATGGATGCGGTCATGTGTGTTTATATATGTATATATATAGATTTTTTTTTTGGATGTTATAAACACACATTACATGGGTTGTTAGAACGCCACACAGAATAGCCATGTTTTCAGTTGTTCAATCAATTTCATTTGTTTTTTGTTTTTTTTTAAATATGTATTTATGGAATAAATTTTTAAAAAAAAATGAAATTGATTGAACAACTGAAATCATGTCTCTTCCGTGTGGCGTTCTAACAACCCAGGTCACGCATGTTTATAACATCAAAAAAAAAATATATATATATAAACACACAGGACCACGTCAAAAACAGTCTCTGAAGATGAAGATACTTCGAAATTAATTAGACATTAGACACTATTTTATATGCATTGTAATTGCCTTTAAAATATAAATTATATATATATATATATATATATATATATATATATATTCTTTTTACTTACAATAAGGAGAAATACAAGTCAATGTTATCATGGAACTACAAATTCAATTTGAGGCGTTTAAGCTCAACACAAAAATATAGCAAAGAACAAATATAAAGTAATATACATTAATATTATAAGTAAAGCAGGATATTAAATGGACTTATGAATATACATTTTTTTCTAAAACAAAAAAAAATCATACAAATCAGTAAAAGAGATAAATGCCTATCATATTTGATTAAGATTTAAAAAATTATTTACCCTGAAATAGAAAAGTCAATAAAAAAATCAGTTTTAGGAAGAATATTTACAATGGACAGTTTTAACTGAATCTTAGAAAACTGTTGATCTTCACACTTTACAATGTTTTCTCTCCTGTGTGATTACACGTTTTTTTTAATTGAATCACTGAAAGAATACTCATCCATATTATCCTGTGTGTATTCTCATGTGTCTTTTTAAAGAGAAACTATTTGAAAATGTTAATCCATATACTTGTCAAAAAAATGCTTTCTCGCCTGTATGTACTCTGATGTATTTTTTTTTTCATCTGAATGCCAATCTACACACCGCATAAGAATACGATTTCTATCCAGTGTGTATTAGCAGGTGTTTATGTAAGCTGGATTTTGCTGAAAATGCTGATCCACATATTTGACAAGAAAATGGTTTCTCACCTGTATGTATTTGCATATGGGTTTTCAAAGTGACACTCATAGTAAATTTTGATCCAAACTCAGTACAGCAATATGGTTTCTCATTAGTGTGCATTCACATGTTGTTTTTTTTTAAACTGCAGCTCATTGAAAAGCTGATACACATACTTCAAGTAAATGGTTTCTCACTTTTGTTTTATTTTCCTTTAACCATTTGTAAAAGCCAAGGAGCCCCCACCCAAGGCTAACACTTGATTCCTTTATAAGTAACACTCTCCTATATTCAAATGTGTCATTTTAAATGAGAGCTCTTGAAAACTCTGAAACCACACACTTCACTTGGTAAGAAAATGGTTTGTGGCCTGTATGTATTGTAATGTTTTTAAAAATCAGAACTGAATCTGAATGGTAATCCACTCACCTCACGAGTAAACCGTTTCTATCCAGTGTGTATTCGCAGGTGTTTATGTAAGCTGGATTTCACTGAAAATGCTGATCCACATATTTGACAAGAAAACGGTTTCTCATCTGTATGTATTTGCATGTGGGTTTTTAAACTGGAGCTATCTGAAAATGCTGATCCACACTCAGAGCAACAATGTGGTTTCTCATCAGTGTGTGTTCGCATGTGTATATTTAAGCTGGAATTCTCTGAAAATGCTGATCCACACAATTCACAAGTAAATGTTTTTTCACCCGTGTGTATTCTCATGTGTCTTTTTAAATTAAAGGATTTTGTAAATGTTAATCCACATAATTTACAAGAAATTTGCTTCTCTCCTGTATGTATTTGCATATGGTTTTTTAAATCAGAGCTCATTGAAAATACAAATCCACACTCAGTGCAGCAATAGGGTTTCTTCTTTTCAGTGTGTGTTCGCTTATGTCTACTTAAGGTAGAATGCTGTGTAAATTTTGATCCACACACTTCACAAGAATATGGTTTTTCTCCTGTGTGTATTCTCATGTGTCTTTTTAAAGAGGAGCCATCTGAAAATGGTAATCCACATACTTGGCAAGAAAATGGTTTCTCGCCTGTATGTACCCTCATGTGCTTTCTTAAAGTGGAGCTCTCTGAAAATTCTGATTTACATACATTGCATGAAAACGGTTTCTCTCCTGTATGCACACGTATGTGTCTTTTCAAATTAGCACGCACTGCAAATTCTGAATTACACACTTCACAAGAATATGGTTTCTCACCTGTGTGTATTCGCATGTGTCTTTTGAAATGAGAGCTCTCTGAAAATGCTGAACCACACACTTCACAAGAATATGGTTTTTCACCTGTGTGTATTCGCATGTGTATTTTTAATTGAGAGTTCTGTGAAAATTTGGATTCACATAGTTTGCATGGAAACGGTTTCTCGCCTGTATGAATTCGTATGTGTCTTTTCAAAGCAAAACTATCAAAAAATTTTAAACTGCACATTTCACAAGAAAATGGTTTCTCCCCTGTGTGTATTTTCATGTGTTTTTTTAAACGGTAAATGTTTGAAAATGCTGATCCACACACTTCACAAGGATATGGTTTCTCTTCATTAGGTGTCTCCATATCTCTTTAATTTTAAACTCCTTGAAACTGATGATTGGAACAATTACTAACAGTAAGGCCGCTCCTCAGTGACTTTTTGTATGTGTTAATAAAAATTTGACATCCAGACTTTTCCATTGTATGATTTTATGGGAATATTAAAATGTTAAGTCTGTTAAGATAAGGATCAACAGATTTGCAAGAATATGTTTTCTCTTCAGCAGGAGTGTCCAAGCAATTTTTCAAATTTGAAAAATGTTTGATGATATTATAATTGATATCTGTGAATAAAGAAGAAATATTATTTAAAAAAAGAAATTTGTGTGTTATTTGCATTTTAAAATTTATGATTATTCAATTTGTGTTACAATTAACTGCAATATATGATATCATTCTTGTTCAGTCATATATTAATTTTATAAATAAATTTATTTCATTTTTACTCAGAACCAAAGCTACAAGATCAGTTAAAATTTTGCAAATCAGAAATCATTAATAATTTAAAATTGGTTAAGTTTCAGTTTTTTTTATAGCATTTTTACGATTCATTGGGATAAAATTCTTTTATCAACCAAGCTCTAGGACTCATTTTATATACAAAAATAGATTACAAAACATCCCTATGTTTGATGATATTATAATTGATATCTGTGAATAAAGAAGAAATATTATTTAAAAAAAGAAACTTGTGTGCTATTTTTATTTAAAAAGTTATGATCATTGAATCTGTGTTTCAATAAACTGCAATATATGATATCATTCTTATTCAGTCATGGTAAAATTAAAATCAGACGAATCTAGTTCAGATATAAAACTTTTTTTTATGGGTCATCATTAGGTACCACCAATATTCCCTATGAAATTTAAACCCCCCCCCCCATTTAACACAATAAAACTTGCATAAGGATTAATATTATTTTGAAACTTTTTTAATCCATTCGAAGGAAGAAACATTTGAAAAAGAAAACTCCTCAAGATTTTAAAACAAAATTTTCAGCTCATGGGAATAATGAAAATTATAAACGTAAAACAATGTTTATATTTTTGCACCATTAAATCAATTGAAGAATGAAGACTTTATTTCAAAAGTTACATTGTTTTTTTATTTATTTTCTTTATATCCTTTTCAATAATAGTTAACTTGAAATTAATACCTAATTAAAAGAAAGCATTTTTAAATTATTGAACACTGCAATAAAACTGAATGTTCTGAAAAATATATTTTACACAAGTATTTTTATTCTAAATATTGTTAGACTAACACTAACTAGTAAACATTTTTGTAATGATATTTAAAAACAAAAACAAGCAATAAACAAATAACACTTAAAGTTTTGTTAGGTGAAATTTTGGCAGTTTTCATGTAAATTTTTATTTCGCGTGAACAGGAATTATTGGCAAATGAAATTATTCACTATTGAAATTTTTAATTAAAATAAGTTTATAGTAAAATTTACATAGCGAATAATTTCATTTTTTTTTTTTTTGGTAAAGTTTCTTAATATCAGTAATTCTGTAATTGATCAGTGTCTGGAATTTTTTTCCAATGCCAAATTTTTTATTTGAAATGCCAAATAAATATCAATTTACAATTTTAATTTAGGATTTTTTTTTTTAAGTTAAAACGTTTTCGGTTTAAATCAAACTTCGGGGGTAGCCTAAAGTCGGTATCAGCCAATCAGCAAGGGAGTCTATCCTCTTTTCAATAGCGCTAGACCAAGGAGATTGTTTATGCGTCTGAGGTGGAGCGCCACACCAACCATCAGCTCCTTACTTTACCGCACAGATCCCTGTGCTACTCATACGCTGAGTTGGCGAGGGCCGGTATCGAACTAGGAACCTTGTGGTTTCTAGCCGAACGCTCTACCGACTGAGCTAACCTAAATTCAACCATTGTATTGTCACCCGCCAAAAAAAAAAAAAATCAGGGAATTAATCGAATCTAATTAAATTTTTAGTGTTGATATATCAATGAATAAAAGATATAATGGCCCAGTTATTTAATTTAAGAACTTTTACAGTTTTTCAAGTCTGTTAACTTGGAATCACGTATCTTTGAGGCGTAAAACAGATTCTGAAAGATACGTGATTCCAAGTTAACTGGCCTGAAAAATGTAAAAGAGCGTAACCCCCCCCCCCAAAAAAAAACCGACAAAATACCCAGCACTTTTAATTTAAAGTAAAGATTTATTTAAAATATAAGATCTTACTACTTGATATACCAAAATTTTATTATTATTTTTTTTCCATTCTTGTGCTTCCTCTTATCGATGATTTTGAAAATAACAAAAAAAAAAAAAATAAATAAATAAAGCTTTGTAACTTCTGTGGTAAATTATTCAGGGAAGAAACCAAGGAAAATGTAACACTAAAATTATCAACAAAATAAATTTTGTAGTTAATTAATGATTAAAAAGTAAAAAAAGTAAATAAAAACAAGAAAAAAAGTAAATAAAAACAAGAAAAAAAAAGATTTTACATGTTTTTTTTTTCTTACTTCAAAAATTCATAGCGCTTCATAAACTAAAAAATAAATCTTTATTAAACTTTATTTTTTTATCATAATTGACGCAATACTTTTAAAATTCACTATTAAATGTTTCGGTGATTATTTAAACAATTCAACAATGTTTATCTTTTACTTTGAAATACCCGGATTTGACATCCGGGTATTTCAAACATACAAGATAGAATCATCTCACTATAAATAACAATCGGGCCTCCATATGTACGTTTTCTATTTTATTGAAAAAAGAAAAGCTCTCATCTCTTGGAATACGCGGTTATCTCCCTTACACCCTCAAAATTGCCCATCTCTATATCAGAACGTTTTTATGAGTTTCTATGCCAAAGTTTGTTTTAGTAAAAGAACCATGAATACAAATTCTGCCAAAAAAATATCAATAAAGAACCTGAACATGTAAAAACCGACTGTTTTACTTATTTTTCAAGATAACGGTAAGTAATTTTTCCCCAATCAGATAATTTGATCTTTGAATTAACTGTTTATCTTTGTAACAACTCTTTATGTTTGTTATTTCTTTTTTGCGAGTTTAAAAGATATTTACATTTCTTCCTTCAATATGACCTAAACTGATCATGTGACATATTTTGGTGGTACCTAGTCTTCATGAATATTTATTCACTTCTAGTAAAAAGAAAAACCTTTTCGCAAAACCTATTCAATAATTTGTCAACAAATAAATTAAGTGCACTTACTTTTCTCTGTTTCTTTTTCGTCTAATCTTTTTTCAATAAGGAAATCTGTTATTATAAAAAAAACAAAAACTAGAATTCTTTATTTTTCAAGTTAAATAAAAAAAATAAAAACAATTATCATTTCCAATCGATGCAGAATGAATTATAAAGAACGAAACTCTAGGTAGATAACTTACCCTAAGTCTACAATAGGTATACCCAAAAAATCGTCTGCTATGTTTTTAAAAACGAGTTAAAATTAATTAAATCTATTATTTAAGGTCAAACTTTTGTCTAAAATGATAAGTAGTAACATAATGACCATCATTAAAAAAAGAAAAATATCATTACAAATGCAGTTTATTTTTAATAGGTTTAAAACTATTTGTTTTGGTCAATTTTGACACGATCCGCCATTCTGTCTATTTTTCAATGGTTTTAAGTCCTTGTTTACAATTTTAATGTAACATTCGCGATTGCAAAAAAAAAAATTACCAAAAATCAGGTAATTATCTGATTTTAATGAAATTTTCAGTATTGATTCATCAATTAATGAATTTTATAATGCATCAGTTATTTTATTTCAAAACTTTAATTTAGTATTTTTGCTATGAAAAATTAATATATAAAATTCATTTAAAATATGAAAAGCCTGATGTTAAGTTTAAAATGTTATATTTTTTGATTCTAGAAATAAATATCTATTTAATGCAAACCTTATTTTATTACATCAAAATATATTTTTTAAAGAAAAACTCGATTGAACCCCCCCCCTTTTAAGCAGAAAAATATTGATATATATTTTTTTCTTTTATAAGATAATAGCCCATTAAATAATTAACGAAATTAGTAAAAAAGAAATTTCCAAAAAATTAATTATTTAATATTTTTTTACATTTGATTTTTCGATTTTCGGTACTTATTTTCTCATAGAAAAGCCACCGTAACTTTTTTTTGTTGTTTGTTTGTTTCTATTCATAACTTCGGTCTTTTATCTCTTTATTTATACTGTAATTAGAAAACTATAAGACCACCTCGAAAAAATGTTAAGCCCCCAAAATAGGGGGGGGGGTCAAAATTAAGTGACCTGAAAAAAATGAGAAAGTTTTGAAGTAAAATAAATAATACATTATAAACATCATTCATTGATAAATAAACACTGAAAATTTCATTAAAATCCGATAATTCCCTGATTTTTGGTAAATTATTTTCTGTAGGCGGGCTAAAGTCATTTTGTCAAAAACACATTTTAGGCCCATTTTGGGTATAGCTAGTCTACAGCCACGTGCAGAATGTGACATCATCGAACACGAGGTCAAGAAATACATTTCCTTGAAACTATGGAGAAATATCATCAAAAGTAAATCTTTGGCTTCGTTAAATTTCAATTGATTTAACGGTACGAATATGTAAATATTGTTTTCATTCATAATTTTCATTATTTTGTAAGCTGATTTTTTTTTTAATCATCAGTAGCTTTTTTAAAAGTTTCTACTTTCGAATGGACAAAAAATGTTCAAGATAATATTAACCTGTATGCAAGTTTCATTGTGTTAAATATAGAGTCGGCGGGGGGTGGGGGTGATTTCACAGGGAAAATTGGTGGTACCTAGTGTATTTATTCACTTCTACATATTTATTAGATTTAATATTTTCGCATGTTAAAAAATATCTTATAATTTTTTTTTTTTTAACGTGATGAATCTAGTCAATTCAGACGTGCTATTTATTTTTTAAAGCCTTCCTAAGAATTCGTTTATTTCCATATATTTTTAAATTCAATATTTTCGCATATTTAAGATATAATTTTTCTTTCTCCGTTAGTAAGAGAAAAAAACAAAAAACAAACATAAGTATTTTCGCAAAACCTATTCGATAATTTGTAAACAAATAAATTAAGTGAAGACCGTGATACTTACTTTTCTCTGTCTCTTTTCGTCTCACCTTTTTTTTTTCAATAAGGAAATGCGATATTAAACAAAAAAGAAAAACAAACGAGAATACTTTAAAGAAACTTATATTTTTCGGGTTGAATCAAAATTAAAACAATCGTCCTTTCTAATCGATGCAGAATAACTTATAAAGAGCGAAACTCAAGGGAGATAATTATGTATTTACCCAAAGTCTACAGCTACGGGCAGAATATGACATCATGAGGCACGAGGCCAAGGAAGATATTTTATTGAAACTATGAAGAAATATCATCAAAATAAATTCCTGTATCTCTTTAATAAAAAATTGCATATATAAGTAGTGTAATCAATTTTAAACTGCTACACATTCGTATTTTTTGTTAGTTTCAATGCTGAGAGTTTGATAATAAATAGATAGGTATGTGTATTTTTACTAAAGGGAGAGAATAAAACTTTATATTAAATTTAATCTTAAAACAATTTAAAAGATGAGATTTTCAATTTTCAGCACTTTATACATTAATTAATTAATTTTATGATGAATAGTTTACTTTACTTAAAAAAAATGAAAACAAAAAACAACGAAACTTTAAAAAATAGAGGGGTTTTTTTTATCAATTATAATTGGTTGGAGAATTTTCAACCTTTGGTTGTTTGTATAAAAAAAACAATCTCCGCCCTAATTTTTACATTTCCAGAAAGATCAAAACCAGAAGACCACATAAAAAAATAAAAAATTAAAAAAAAATTAAAATTTAAACACCTGTAAAATGTTATTCACAGAAAAAATTACTAATGTTTATCTTATTTCAATTTAATCTAGCTTTGTTCATTGTTCAAGTATTGCCAAGGGAGATACATTTTTTTAAATTTCTTAATTTTAAAACAATCACCAATAATCACGGAATGGTTCAATTTTAATGAAATTTTCACCAAATTATTTTCCAGCGAATTAATTTTATATCGATTAGCTTGTTTTGTCAAAGAAACTTAAAAATTTTTTTTTATCGATTCAGAATGGGGGAGGTTGACCTTTGACCATTTGGAAAAAAAAAATCCTAATTATTACATTTCTTGAAAGATCATATCCTGGAATTTAATAGCCTAAAAAAGGGTATTTAAAATTTAAAAGTTATTTTCTTAAAACTCAAAAATAATGTAGCTTGTTATTATTTTTTTATTTTCGTACTTATAAAAAAATTTTTTTCGTTAAATTAATGGAAAGTAATTCATTTTTTTTTAAATAGTAAAATTTACATAGCGAATAATTTTATTTATTTATTTATTTATTTTTTGGTAAGTTTATTAATATCGGTCATTTTGTAATTGGCTAGAGACTGGAATTTTTTTCTGGTGCTAAAACCATAATTTTTATTTGAAATACAAAATAAATATCAATTTACAATTTTAATTTAGGCCATTTTAAAAAATTTTTTAAGTTAAAACGTTTTCAGGTTAAATCAAACTTAAATTCCCCCATCATATTGTCACCCCGCCGAAAAAAAAAAAAACCCCCAAAATCAGGGAATTAATCGAATTTAATGTACTTCAGCCTCCACATCCATTAATATACTTTGAACAAAACTGGAACACATCACCCCTGATGATGGCATTTCGAAGTGCCGAAAGTACTCAGGATATGTATGAACTACGAATTCCATCTAAATATAAAAAAGTTGGCCAGAAAGCTTGAAAAGATCATCAATAAAATCCTTAAACAGGAGACGTGCCTTTTGTTTAATTTATATATATATATATATTTTATATATATATATACTGTAGATGGACAACTAGACATCAAATAAGGAGATTTTACAACAGAAGAATTCAACGAATTCTTAAAGAAACTCAAAGGTAGAAAAGCTACAGGTCTTGACAAAATACCCCCGAAGTATGGAAGGTGAGAAAGTTCAATGACATACTGCTTAGGTTATGCAATGCAGTATATAGACAAAATAGAATAGATAAATGGACGAAAGACTGCATCCTCCCATTCCCCAAAAAGGGAGACCTCGGAACCGTTAAGAACTACAGAGGCATAATTCTTACTGCTATTGCAGCTAAGATATATAATGCCCTTATTCTTAATCGCATCCGACCCGAAATAGAGAAAATCATTAAGAAAAACCAAAACGGATTCCACAGAAATTGATCCACAACTTCTCAGATCCTGACTATTTGATGGATCATAGAAGGATCATAGAAGGGGTTTGAGCAAAGAATCTAGACTATTCTGCTGCTATTCGTAGATTTTTCTAAGGCATTTGATTCCATACACAGAAGGAAAATGGAACAAATACTACAGGCGTAGTCTCCCCAGAGAAACGATTGTTGCGATAATGATGCTCTACAAAGACATTAAAACAATGGAACGCTCACCTGATGGTGACAGATTTTTTTGACATAGCCGCTGGAGTCCTACAAGGAGATACATTAGCACCATATATATTTATAATATGCCTAGACTAGGTACTACAGATTATCACTAATATGGAAATCCAATCTCACTGACAAGTTAAAGCGACAATTCTTCCAAGCTGTGGCTGTATCAGTGCTACTGTATGGTTGAACCACTTAGACCTAACAAGGCGCCTTGAGAATAAGCTAGATGGGAGCTGCAGAAAAATGCTGTGTGTGGTCTTGAACAAGTCATGGAAACTGCACCCCACAAGGAAGCAGCTGTACAGCCACCTGCCCTCTATCTCACAAACCATCTGAGTGAGAGAGACAAGGCATGCTGGAGGAGCAAGGACGAACTCATAAGTGATGTTCTCCTGAGGAAGCCAACACATGGACATGCTAATGTGGGCCTACACAAACCAACTGTGCAAGGATACTGGATGCTGTGCAGAGGACCTCTCTGGGACAATGAATGATAGATAAAGTTGGCAAGGGATAATCACTCATGTGGAAATCCGATCTCACTGACAAGTTAAAGCGACAATTCTTCCAAGCTGTGCTTGTATCAGTGCTACTGTATGGCTGCACCACCTGGACCCTAACGAGGCGCCTTGAGAATAAGCTAGATGGGACTGCACAAGAATGCTGTGTGTGATCTTGAACAAGTTGTTGAAACAGCACTCCACAAGGACACAGCTGTATGGCCACCTGCCCCTATCTCACAAACCATCTGGAGGAGCAAGGACGAACTCATAAGTGATGTTCTACTGTGGACACCAACACATGGACATGCTAAATGGGCCTCCCACCAAGGACCTACACTGACCAACTGTTCAAGGATACTTGATGCTGAGGAGAGGACCTACCTGGGACAATGAATGATAAATAAGGTTGGCAAGAGATTGTCATGGATATCCATGCTACTTGTGCAACATGATAATGACGTACGTGTGTGTGTGTGTGTATATATATATATATATATAATGTTTGGTAGTATATTTTAACAATCAAACTATTTGCTGGGTTTTTTCTCACCGCAAGGATTTACCAACACGCTTGGTATATTATATATATATATATATATATATAATCCAAAAGTCCAGAGAAGAAATCTTCCTTACGACACAAGAGTTTTATTTAAAAAACCTGTCACAGTTTGAGAGCTCAATGTGTGGTCTTAATGTTAGAGTCACAGAGCAAATATATAAGTAAAGAAATAACAAAAGACTTAGAGATTTAGCATTATAGTCTTTTTTCATGGATCTTAGACAAAGTGTCTAACTCTCACAACTCATCAGATGCGAATGTATCTGATGAGTCGGGAGAGGGCAGTTGTGTGAATCTGTATGACTGGAGGAAACTTCGAAAATAAAACAATTAATGACAAAGTAATATATATACACATTAAATATCACCAGGGCTTCGTTTTTATGAGACTTTTCCTTGTTCTAGATGAGTTTCTGATCAAGGCTTAAGAGTTGCTTCTCAACTGGTTTTGTCATTTTTTGAGTGGTAAGGAATCTAATCCTGCTATTGACGGTGTGGTCAGCTTTTGGTTCCCAGAGAGCTCATCCGCTCTTTGCAAGCAGACAGCATATGTATATGTATGAGCTCCTACATTTATGCACTTAGACATATTTGCATGTGCAAAGTTACCGGCGCCTTTTAATCATCTAAGTTGTGACTTAGTATAAGTCCACACGTCTTCTGATTTTCAAAACCCATGCTCCTTATCGGAATTCTAGCTAGCTTTTGATATATAATGTCAGAGGAGAGGTAGAGGGAGAGGGAGCAGGAGGTAAGCACATGGTCAGTATGTAAAAACAGTTTGGGTAAAAATTAAAAAAAAAGAAATGAAAATAAAAATAGGAAATAAACGAAAAGAATTAGAGTTTGACTAAAACATAGAATAAAGTTTTCCATTTTAGCTGTCGTGGCACGTGAAAAACTTACAAATTCTGCAAATAAATTCATTTCAGTGGCTGGACATGTCTTCTCTTTTTCTTGTAGGAGTTCTAGCTAGCTTTTGAGATATATATATATATATATATATATATATATATATATCAAAAGCTAGAAGATTTGATTTATATTATAGAATACATTTAAAAATTAAATAGTATTATAAAATAATGTTAAAATTCTACTCTGTTATTTTCGGCATTTCTTGCTATAAAAGGAAACAAATTGAAGCTAAATCAATTTTTTCTTTTCTTTTTTTCACATTAAATCTACATTTTTACTAATTAAAAGTTGTAGTAAATATTTCATTGCGCAGGATAAACAATAGTTTATTCAATCTATTTTTTCATTATACAATTTTTATGGACAGTTTAAGAATTAATCACTTAGTTACACTTTTGACATTTAAATGAGTTGTTATTTAACTTTTAAACACATACAAAATTCTTTCTAATAAGATGTGTGATTTTTAGATTTTTTTTGCATTTAATATTTTAAGTAGGAGACATTAATTTTCCACAGAAGTTTCATGCTTGTGCACTATTTTTTATTTAAAAATTAAAATTTACATATTTATGTACTGTTGATATTTTCCATTGTTCGTCAATGTTAACAAACCCTTTTTTATTTTTCCTGTTACCCATGATTCATAAAATAATCGCGTTGACTTATTTATCTTAATATTAGAAACACAAATAAAATCATGATACTAATGCAGAATTGTGTGCAAGAGATAATACCATTAGATTACCTATTACATTTCACTGAAATTCCTGAAAACTTTGAGACACTCAAATAAGTAGGTTAGAATTAGGTGCCTTCGATAATTTCTGTAATCTAATGTTATTTATTCGTAAAATACAATTCTAATGATATTATCTATTGCACGCCATTCTGTATTTGTACCAAAATCAGTACTGTAATTTGATATTTAACTTTTAAACACATTCAGAATTCTATTTAAAAAAGTAAGTTTAATTTTTTTTTTTTGCATTTAGTTTTTTCTTTTTGTAATATTTTCAAGTCAGTGCACTTTTCGATTTAGAAAATAATATACTATACTTAGTATAGTATATTATTTTTATCAAATTGTTATCAAATTTGTAGTAGTGTAATAATTTGATATTCAATCGACTACACTTTGAATTAGTAATGTTACTTCTTTATTGTTTAACATTAATTTGATTACTTTATTTAATTTTTTTTTCTTTGAAATATTAATTTGAAATTTAGCAAATCTTATCATTTATTTAAAAAATATAGTTAATCATTGAATTAAAATTTTTTACTATATCATTATGTGATATCATTCCCTCTACTTTGATGAAAAAAAAAATTCCTTGACCGGTCGGATTAAAAAAATATATTTTTTACGTGGTGATTTTTATGGGTCATCCTGTGAGGATCAAACTCACTATTCAGTAATAATAAATCTGCAAATGACTATTAAGTCATGTCTTTTTCTCCTTTTACCCAGGCTTCGCTGGGTAGCTGCTGCTAGTACATGTATATATATACATATGTATATCCTACTCCAAACTCAAAAACATCAAACAAACACTGGGTAATAACAGATTTCCTAATCACATCATTGACAAACAAATCAAACAGACCATCCAAAAAATAGATGCTAGCCACAAGGAAAAACATACAACAGCAAATATTTCTTCAAATAACATTTATTATTGCAATCAGATGCACAGGAATTACAAACTTAATGAAATAGCACTAAAAAAAATAATTTCGGAATAATGTTACTGCAACCACACTTGATAATAAGGTAAAATTGATTATTTATTATACAAAATTCAAAACAACTAACCTTGTTGTCCGCAACAATTCCTCTCCCCAGACAAGTCGGCTTAATAAGACCAATGTAGTATACACATTTAAATATCCCTTAGGAGATTGCAGTCTCCCAGAAAATGAAAATACCTATATCAGTTTTACCTCAATGACATTGTCACGTCGTCTAACTCTCCATTTAACAGATAACAGCTCCATTTCACAACACCTAAAATTACATTCATACCTCCATTCTAATTAGCGAAATATCCTAATGGAAAATACACACATTCTGCACAAAGTAAAAAATAAACAAAAACTCCAAATACTAGGAGCTTTATATATAAAGCAATACAAACCATCCTCAAATAAAATTAATTTCCAATGCAGTACACACATTTTAAAATGCCTATAGCACCTTTCCCATCAATTCTCCTCCTTCCAGCCTCCACATCCATCAATATAATTTGAAAAACTGGAACACATCACCCCTGATGATGGCACTTCAAAGTGCTGAAAGTACTTGGGACATGAACTTTGGTGGACCAATCCACAAATTCCACCCAAATATTAAAAAGTTGGCCAGAAAACTTGAAAAAAAAATCACAAATAAAATTGTTAAACAGGAGATGTGTCTTGTTTAATTCAACATGCATAAACATATGTATATGTATACATATACAATATATTTAAGAGAGGTCCTTTGGAAAAGATTCTTTTATTTATTCCATCCATTAATTCATTTTTACATTCTTAACTAAATAATTTAGAAGCATACGCAAAGATTTATATCATAACTCAGAAAATAAATAAATTTGCACTTTGATGTCCATTAGATTATAGAAATTACTAATAATATTTCCCAATATATGTAATTTTTTCCAATATGTCAAGTAACATAATTCGTTAGGTTGCTGGAACACCCCAAAAGCCGAGTGGTCATCGATTTAAAGCTCTGAAACAATATTTGAAGGTGGGAATCTATCTGGTGAGACACAATTGGAAATTAACACTTAACACCATATTGCATTCTAAAGATTCCAAATTAAGAAAAATCCTAGGAGGATAAGATTTGGAATAATAACATAAGAATTTTTACATTATCAACAGCTATTTACATATATTTACTTTGTTTCCTGAAGAAATAAGTTCAAGGTGAACACTTTATGATAACAATTTCAAATTATGTAATATCTATTAATAATGGAGATACGCTTCCGGTTTTTGTCTGTAACAAAAATTACATCACTGCTTACGTCACATTACCCAAAATCATCATAACATAGAATAAATACACTCAAAATTTGAACATGCAACATTAGACAGTCCTCATTGTTTTTTAAAACAAGTTTTAATAAATACATGACTGGTATTATATATCTATAAAAAGTTTGTTTTATTTTAATACATATTTAAAGTTTACATTTCAAATTGTTTTATTTTTTAATCTCTTAATGAATTTGAGGATTTTACTTACTTAGGGTACAAACGTGCTGACATTGAATTTTTTACAACCACCCCTCAGGCAATATGTTTCAAAAATTTATTTTGTACTAGTATCTATAATAATGATAACATTTATCTTTGTATATAATTAATTTTAAAAAAAATGTCAAACTTACTTAAAATTAGTCAGTCTAGAGTTATTAATAAATGAAAAATAACACTTTATAGGTTAAACATTTAATTTTATTCTATTTCACCTATTTAGATTTAAAAAATATAGTTTTCTTAAATCATTCATCAATTTAAGTCTGAGTAAATAACCTATACATTTCTCTGAGAAGTAAGTGAATATATTTTTTTTTAATTCTATTAATTTATTTTTACAATTGTAAAAGTTATTCAAAATCTTCTAGTTAACCGTTTTTATCTTAAATTCAAAAGTATACATTGTTGCAACTTTTACCAGAAGTCAAACAGACAACTATAGATAGATAGAAACATTTTTTTTTCATTTCTCAACACACAAGCTCACAAAGGAAAGACACATTTTATCTTCTCCAATATCTTATATAATAATTATATTAATTCAATGCTTCAATAAAGAGTTCAGTGGAGTTGAAGAAGGCTTTTCCATTTGGGACACTTATTCCATCCATTAATTCATTTTTACATTAATTCTTAACATATGTATATATATATATATATATATATATATATATATGTATATATATACATTTGTAGACACATATGTATATATATATATATATAAATACATTTGTATACACATATGTATATATATATATATATATATATATATATATAAATACATTTGTATACACATATGTATATATATATATATAAAATACATTTGTATACACATGTGTATATATATATATATAATACATTTGTATACACATGTGTATATATATATATAAATACATTTGTATACACATATGTATATATATATATATAAATACATTTGTATACACATATGTATATATATATATAATAATACATTTGTATACACATATGTATATATATATATATATATATACATTTGTATACACATATGTATATATATATATATATATATAATACATTTGTATACACATATGTATATATGTATATATATATATATAAATACATTTGTATACACATATGTATATATTATATATATATATATACATTTGTATACACATATGTATATATATATATATATATACATTTGTATACACATATGTATATATATATATATATATACATTTGTATACACATATGTATATATATATATATAATACATTTGTATACACATATGTATATGTATATATATATATATACATTTGTATACACATATGTATATGTATATATATACATTTGTATACACATATGTATATATATATATAAATACATTTGTATACACATATGTATATATATATATATATATATTTGTATACACATATGTATATATATATATAATACATTTGTATACACATATATGTATATATATATATATATATAAATACATTTGTATACACATATGTATATATATATATATAAATACATTTGTATACACATATGTATATATATATATATATAAATACTTTGTATACACATATGTATATATATATATATATAAATACATTTGTATACACATATGTATATATATATATATATATAATACATTTGTATACACATATGTATATATATATATATATATAAATATTTGTATACACATATGTATATATATATATATATATATAAATACATTTGTATACACATATGTATATATATATATATATATAAATACATTTGTATACACATATGTATATATATATATATATATAAATACATTTGTATACACATATGTATATATATATATATATATATAATACATTTGTATACACATATGTATATATATATATATATAAATACATTTGTATACACATATGTATATATATATATATAAATACATTTGTATATGTACATAATATATAAACATATGGCAGAAAATAATTTTCCTAGTAATCCTTCAAATTCTTTCAATGTCGTTGGTTTCATAGTGTAGACTTGTTCTTTTAATCCTTCTAGGTCACTCATGTGGACCACATCTATGCATCCATCTCCCAGGAAAATGATGATTTAGCCATTCACAAAAAAAAAACAATAGAAAAATGAGGAGAAGCACCAATAAAAACACAAATTTAATTGCTCAATATTAAAGAACACACATTAAAATATTGAGAAAATGTAACTGTATATGAAAAATTATAGTTTAAAATAGATAAAAGAATTAACAAATATTACACACATTTTTAATTGCAATGAATTTCCTTTATTCAGAATTCTTAGTTTTTAGCAATAGAAAAAAGAACAGTGTTAGGAAGGGAAACAATGTTGGAAAAATTAATAACAGATTTTTACTTCATCAAGTGTATATATATATATATATATATATATATATATATACATACTAGAAAAGACGTGACCCATATACATATATATGTACAATAAAGAGGAATGCAAATAAATGTTATAATGGAACTATAAATTCAATAGGCGTTTAAGCTCAACATATTTTATTAACGGTAGGTCAATTGCATAAAAACATTTACACTGAGATAGAAAAGCCAATAAATAACATCAGTTTTAGCAAGAATATTAAAACTGGACAGTTTTAACTGAATCTTGGAAAAACTGTTGATCTTCACAATTTACAATGTTTTCTCGCCTGTGTGATTTCACGTTTTTTTTTTAGTTGAATCACTGAAAGAATACTTATCCACACTATCCTATGTGTATTCTTATGCGTCTTTTTAAAGAGGAGCTATTTGAAAATGTTCATCCACATATTTCAAA
The DNA here is from genome assembly GCA_023376005.1 of Doryteuthis pealeii. NCBI lineage: Eukaryota > Metazoa > Mollusca > Cephalopoda > Myopsida > Loliginidae > Doryteuthis > Doryteuthis pealeii. The sequence continues at coordinate 79,412,584 of CM042151.1, read as the reverse complement.
TGAATATTCTCATGTGGTTTTAAAAATCAAAACTAAATCTGAATGATTATCCACACACCTCACAAACTTCTCTCCAGTGTGTATTCACATAAGTTTATTTAAGCTGGAACTTTCTTGAATCAATTTATTATTATCAACAAATACATTTAAGAAGAAGAAAGAACAGGAAAAGGTAGAGAAAAGTTCAATATTCTCCACAAGCTTCAGGGTAAACGAAAAAATTAAGGAAATGTGGAATGTCTCTTTGGGGAGTCATGTTAGATGCGTCTAGTTCTAACGGGCAAGCTTGAAGAAATTGGAAAAAGTCCAAAATTAAGCGCCAAAGTCTCATGATGCAGTTGAACGGTTTAAGGATTGTCTTGGTATGTATAACTGTTGCTAGGGGGGTTTCGACTGATGACTCGAATGGGCTGAATGTAGAAGAGATGTATGTGGGGAAGAAGGGTCGCCTTCGATGAAGCCAGAACAGAAATTGTTTACTAAGGTTTATTATTATTATTATTGGTACCTTTCCGTCCACTAAGGACAATGGCGTAATACCCAAAACTGGCTCAACTACAAACTCTTGCCTCTCACATCAACCCAGAGTCCCAGTGTGGTTTCCGTGCTAACCGGTCAACAGTGGACATAATCTTCTCTCTATGAGTAGGCCCTGGTCTTGTCCATCTATAAGGATTCATTTCTAATCAAATGGTAACATGCCACACTTGAGCCATTGAAGTGAAGCCTTTTCAATCTTTCTTTTTATTCATTTACTACATCCCATCGCCACATTATCGGAATTTTTTCCTGAATAGTGTCCAATTTGGCTTTACTTAGGGGTAAAATTAATGAAAAAAAGCAACAAAACCAAAAACAGCAAAAACAACAACAAACAACAAAATAATAAAAATAAAACAAAAGCAAAAACCTGAAAATTGGTCAATTTGATTAAAGCTTTACTTGCTTGCCAACAGGGTTAAGTTTAAGTTTACGAATAAAAATGGTAATCTAACTTGAAGAAATTATACTAGGAGAGAGAGAGATAGAAATAGAGAGAGAGAATAGAGAGAGATAGAGAGACAGAGAGATAGACAGAGAAATAAAAACAATGAATGTCTGGTAAAAGTTCTTCCATAAACGTCCCTGCACTCTTATGTTGTCACCATCCTTCTTTCCTTGTCTCCAGTTCCTTCTCTGAATACACATCCCTCTTTTTTGTTGCAACCAGGGTTGTCTCTAGTTCCTGTTTTGAATACTCCTCCCTCTTCTTTCATGGAATCAGGTTTGTCGCCTGTATTTCATGTGTTTTTTCAAAATCATAACTGAATTTGAATGCTGATCCACTCACCTCACAAGTAAATGGTTTCTATCCAGTGTGTATTCGCAGGTGTTTATGTAAGCTGGATTTCACTGAAAATGCTGATCCACATATTTGACAAGAGATTGATTTCTCGCCTGTATGTATTTGCATGTGGGTCTTTAAACTGGAGCTCTCTGAAAATGCTGATTCACACTCAGTGCAACAATGTGGTTTCTCACCAGTGTGTAAGCGCATGTGTTTTTTTAAACTGGAATCCAGTGAAAATGTTGATCCACAGACTTCACAAGAAAATGGTTTTTCACCTGTGTGTACTCGCATGTGTCTTTTTAAATTATAGTTACTTGCAAAAGTTAATTCACATACTTCACAAGGAAATCGCTTCTTTCCTGTATGTATTTGCATATGGTTTTTTAAATCAGAGCTCATTGAAAATGCTGATCCACACTCGGTGCAGCAATATGGTTTCTTATCAGTGTGTGTTTGCTTGTGTTTACTTAAGCTGGAATGCTGTGAAAATGTTGATCCACACACTTCACAAGAATATGGTTTTTCTCCAGTGTGTATTCTCATGTGTCTTTTTAAAGAGGAACTATTTGAAACTGATAATCCACACACTTGACAAGAAAATGGTTTCTCGCCTGTATGTACCCTCATATGCTTTTTTAAAGCGGAGCTGTCTGAAAATTCTGATTTACATACATTGCATGAAAATGGTTTCTCTCCTGTATGCATGCGTATGTGTCTTCTCAAATTGGCACGCACTGAAAATTTTGAACCACAAACTTCACAAGAATATGGTTTCTCGCCTGTGTGTATTCGCATGTGACTTTTGAAATGAGAGCTCTCTGAAAATGCTGAACCACACACTTCACAAGAATATGGTTTCTCACCTGTGTGTATTCGCATGTGTATTTTTAATTGATAGTTCTGTGAAAATTTGGATTCACATACTTCGCATGAAAACGGTTTCTCGCCTGTATGAACGCGTATGTGTCTTTTCAAATCATAACTATCTGAAAATTTTGAACTGCACATTTCACAAGAAAATGGTTTCTCCCCTGTGTGTATTTTCATGTGTTTCTTTAAACGGTAGGTATCTGAAAATGCTGATCCACACACTTCACAAGGATATGGTTTCTCTTCATTAGGTGTCTCCATGTCTCTTTAATTTTAAACTCCTTGAAACTGATGATTGGAACAATTACTAACAGTAAGGCCGCTCCTCAGTGACTTTTTGTATATGTTCATAAAAATGTTGACATCCAGACTTTTCCTTTGTATGATTTTATGGGAATATTAAAATGTTAAGTTTGTTAACATAAGGATCAACAAATTTGCAAGAATATGTTTTCTCTTCAGCATGAGTGTCCAAGCAATTTTTCAAATTTGAAAAATGTTTGATGATATTATAATTGATATCTGTGAATAAAGAAGAAATATTATTTAAAAAAAGAAACTTGTGTGCTATTTGCATTTTAAAATTTATGATTATTCAATTTGTGTTTCAATAAACTGCAATATATGATATCATTCTTGTTCAGTCATATATTAATTTTATAAATAAATTTATTTCATTTTTACTCAGAATCGAAGCTACAAGATCAGTTAAAATTTTGCAAATCAGAAATCATTAATAATTTAAAATTGGTTAAGTTTCAGTTTTTTTTATAGCATTTTTACTATTCATTGGGATAAAATTCTTTTATCAACCAAGCTCTAGGACTCATTTTATATACAAAAATAGATTACAAAACGTCCCAATTTTTCGCGAACAACCACCCATATTTGGAAAGATAAAAATAAACATAACTCCGCCAATTTTTGGAATAGAAAGCTCAAATTTTGAGGAGTGTCTAACTTCAACATAATCCACATCTGGCAAAACATTTCAGAAAAATTGAAGGGGGTGGGTGACATAGACTGAATGATTCGACATTGGAATTACGCATATTTTCATTAAAAGATGAATAATTACCCAAATTTTTGAGAAAAAATTTTCACCTGATGGAAATAATGAAAATTTTGAATGAAAAATTTATCTTAAAATTCAATGAAAAACCAAATTTTCTGTCTAAATTGTGGCTTGAAAATTACCCTTTCGCATGTAATACGGATAAGTTTATTTATTTTTTAAGATAACAATGTAATTTTTCCCAATCGGATAATTTGATCTTTGAATTAACTGTTTTTCTTTGTAACAACCCTGTATGATCTTTAATTGTTTTTTTACGAGATTTTTGATGAACAAAGTTCGGAAATATTTATTTCCCTTTTATTCAAGATGGCCTAAACTGATCACGTGGCCGTTTTTGTGATACCTAATAAATCAACTCTGAAAATTTCATTAAAATCCGATAATTCTCTGATTTTTGGTAGATTATTTTCTGTAGGTGTGTGTGTGTGTGGGGGGGGGCTAAATTCATTTTGTCAAAAATGGATTTTGGGTCAATTTTGGGTATACCTAATACTAGGGGAAATATATATTTTTTTACGAAGTCTGTTCTTCTTGTAACAACTCTTTATGTACGTTATTTCTTTTTTGCAAGTTTAAAAAAATAAGTTAAAAAATATTTACGTTTCTTCCTTTAATATGACCTAAATTGATCAGGTGGCATATTTTGGTGGTACCTAGTCTTCATAAATATTTATTCACTTCTAGATATTTTTTTTAGATTTAATACTTTCGTATATTTAAAAACATTTCCTCATATTTTTTCTTTCTTCGTTAGTAAAATGAAAAACCTTTTCGCAAAACTTATTCAATAATTTGTAAACAAATAAATTAAGTGAATGTGATACTTACTTTTCTCTGTCTCTTTTCGTCTAATCTTTTTCAAAAAGAAAATGTTAGGCATAGGCAAAAAAAATCGGATACTACGAGTTTTAAAAGCAAATTAAGAATAATTAAATCTATTATTTAAGGTTAAACTTTGTCTAAATCAATAAGTAGTACCATAATAACCATCATTAAAAAAGAAAAATATCATTACATATGCAGTTTATTTTTAAAAGATTTAAAAGTATTTGTTTTGGTCAATTTTGTTCGCCGACGCCATTTTGGCTGTTTTTCAATGGTTTTAGGCGCTTGTTTACAATTTTAACGTAACATTTGGGATGAAAAAAATTTGACAAAAATCAGGTAATTATCCGATTTTAATTAAATTTTCAGTATTGATTTAACAAATAATGAATTTTATAATGCATCAGTTATTTTATTTAAAAACTTTAATTTAGTATTTTTGCTATGAAAGATTAATATATAAAATTCATTTAAAATATGAAAATCCTGATGTTAAGTTTAAAATGTTATATTTTTAGATTCTAAAAATAAATATCTATTTAATGCAAACCTTATTTTAGGCGCCAAAAGTAATAAGTTTTGAAGAAAAACTCGATTGAAAATGTACCCCCTCCCCTTTTTAAGCAGAAAAAACATCGATGTATGATTTTTTTCTTTTATAGAATAATAGCCAATTAAATAATTATCGAAATGAGTAAAAAAGAAATCTCCAAAAAATTAATTATTTATTATTTTTTTACATTTTATTTTTCGATTTTCGGTACTTATTTTCTCATAGAAAAGCCACCGTAAAATATTTTTTTTGTTTCTATTCATAACTTCGGTCTTTTATCTCTTTATTTATACTGTAATTAGTAACAGGTAAGGACCAACTTAAAACAATTTTACGCCCCCAACATAAGGGGGGGGGGTCAAAATTAAGTGACCTGAAAAAAATTAGAAAGTTTTGAAATAAAATAAATAATGCATTATAAAGATTATTCATTGATACATAAACACTGAAAATTTCATTAAAATCCGATAATTTCCTGATTTTTGGTAAATTATTTTCTGTAGGGGGGGGGGGCTAAAGTCATTTTGTCAAAAACGAATTTTAGGCTCCGTTTGCCAGTCCCTATATTTCATTGAAACTATGGAGAAATATCATCAAAAGTAAAAGTGTGGCTACGTTAAATTTCAATTAATTTAACGGTGCGAAAATGTAAACATTTTTTTCGTTCATAGTTTTCATTATTTCTGTAAGGTTAAAAAATTTATTAATTTTTATGCAAGTTTCATTGTGTTGAATATATAGGGGGGGCGGAGATAAATTGGTGGTACCTTGTGATGAATCTAGTTAATTCAGCCGTGTTACTTATTTTTTCCTAAGAATTTATTTCTTTGCAGATATTTTTAAATTCAATAATTTCGCATATTTAAGATATAATTTTTCTTTCTTCGTTAGTAAAAGAGAAAAAAACAAAAAAACAAACATAAGTATTTTCGCAAAAACTATTCGATAATTTGTAAACAAATAAATTAATTAAGTGAACGTGATACTTACTTTTCTCTGTCTCTTTTCGTCTCACCTTTTTTCAATAAGGAAATGTGATATTAAACAAAAAAGAAAAACAAACGAAAATATTTTAAATAAACTTATATTTTTCAAGTTGAATCAAAATTAAAACAATCGCCCTTTCCAATTGATGCAGAATGACTTATCAAGAGCGAAACTCAAGGGAGATAATTATGTATTTACCCAAAGTCTACAGCCACGGGCAGAATGTGACATCATGAGGCACGAGGCCAATGAAACAATATAAAAGATATTTTATTGAAACAATGGAGAAATATCATCAAATAAATTCCTGTACTTTTTTAATAGAAAATAAAATTGCATATCTAAGTACTGTAATCAATTTTAAACTGCTACATATTCATATTTTTTGTTAGTTTCAATGCTGAGAGTTTGATAATAAATAGATAGGTATGTGTATTTTAGGGTTACCCAAAGTTGTCGTCTGCTAGGTTTTTAAAAACAAATTAAAATTAATTAAATCTATTATTTAAGGTCAAACTTTTGTCTAAAATGATAAGTAGTAACATAATGACCATCATTAAAAAAATAAAAATATCATTACATATGCAGTTTATTTTTAAAATATTTAAAACCATTTGTTTTGTTCAATTTCGACGCGATCTGCCATTCAGCCTCTTTTTCAATGGTTTACATTAGGTACCACCAGACCGTTTAGGTCATCTTGAATAAAACGGAAATAGATATTTCCGAACTTTGTTTATCAAAAATCTCGTTAAAAAAAGATCGTACAGGGTTGTTACAAAGAAAAATAGTTAATTCAAAGATCAAATTATCCGATTGGGAAAAATTACATCGTTATCTTAAAAAATAAACAAACCTATCCATATTACGTGCGAAAGGGTCATTTTCAGGCCGCGATTTAGAGAGAAGGAAATACATATTATTACCCTCTTACAGTTATGCATCTAAGTATGGATGGGTGTAACGGACAAACTTTTTTAGCCAAATTTTTTCTATTAAAATGAATAAAATCTTTAAAAACTTTAATATTACAATTTAAAATGAATAAAATCTTTAAAAACTTTAATATTACAATTTACTATGAATAAAAACTTGAAAAACTTTAATCTTAAAATTTCGCAGTGAAATTGACGTTAAAAAATGTCTTCGGTTTTAGTATCAATTCTTAAAATCGAAAATAAAATGAAAATTTGAATATTTTTTCTAAGAGAAAAACTGATAAAACAATCATTCAATATATTATTTTTATTCTAATTGGTCGTAAAAGTTCAATAAAATATTTTTTTACGCTCAGAAAAACAAACTTTAGTTACCGAGAAGCGTCTCGTCATATGTCAGTTTTGCTCTTCCGTACATTCTAAGAATCACACATTACTATTCAACAATAAAAATTACAAATTCTTTTAAAAAATATTAATCGAGCACGGATCGAACCAACTTTTAGTTCACCTGAATTCTAAAATTCATGTTTTTAAATATCCGTGAAAATTTTGATTTTTTTCCACAGGAAAAAAAAAAAATTTAATTTATTTCACGCAGAAAATAAAAATATTTAATCACACAAAAAGATTGAAAACCTCGTAAAAATTAATTTCTTAAAAAAAATTTTTTTTTTTTTGACAATTTAATAGAATATAGTACATACTAATTACATAAGAAAAAAAAAGTTTTCAAATATTAATATTATGACATTTTTTTTTGCACTTTTTTTTCCGATTTCATTATTTTTTCCTAAAAAAACTATAATTCGGTACATTATACAATTTCATTGATATAGTTATCCAGACTCTTATCTTTATAGAAAAAAAGTACCAAATTTTTTTCCACATCATTTTTTTTTATCTCATAAAATAAAATAGGGGGGGTGATAGACATCGTAAAAAAATATTTCCCCTAATATATTTTAGAAAAAACTATTTCAGATGTATTTACATCCAATGATAAACATTTATGGAAATTTTCGTGAAAATCGGACCATTAATTGATTTTTCATAGAATTTTTAAAAAATCCTCTTATCGTAACTTGTTTTTAAGCTACGTTAAATTTCAGTTGATTTAACAGTGCAAAAATGAAAACATTGTTTTTCAATCATAATTTTCATTATTTTCGTAAGCTGATAAAAAATTGAAAAAATCATCAGGAGTTTATTTAATGTTTTTTCTTTCGAATGGAAAAAAATTTTCAAGAAAATATTATTTTTTCTGCAAGTTTCATTGTGTTAAATGTAGGGGGGGTAAATTGCACAGGGTCAAATTGGTGGTACCTAGTTTACATCATAAATGCTTGTTTACAATTTTGCCGTAACATTTGGAAATTTTTTTTACCAAAAATCAGGTAATTATCCGATTTTAATAAAATTTTCAGTATTGATTTATCAATTAATGAATTTTATAATGCATTTGTAATTTTATTTCAAAACTTTAATTTAGTATTTTTGCTATGAAAAATTAATATATAAAATTCATTTAAAATACTTAAGCCTGAGTTTGAGTTTGAGTTTTGTTTAACGGATCTCTCTCTTTTG
>CM042151.1:79366767-79404316 GCA_023376005.1 Doryteuthis pealeii | reverse complement strand
ATCTCTCTCAAATGTCTTTAAAGAGGAACTATTTGAAACTGATAATCCACACACTTGGCAAGAAAATGGTTTCTCGCCTGTATGTACCCTCATATGCTTTTTTAAAGCGGAGCTGTCTGAAAATTCTGATTTACATACATTGCATGAAAATGGTTTCTCTCCTGTATGCATGCGTATGTGTCTTCTCAAATTGGCACGCACTGAAAATTTTGAACCACAAACTTCACAAGAATATGGTTTCTCGCCTGTGTGTATTCGCATGTGACTTTTGAAATGAGAGCTCTCTGAAAATGCTGAACCACACACTTCACAAGAATGGTTTCTCACCTGTGTGTATTCGCATGTGTATTTTAATTGATAGTTCTGTGAAAATTTGGATTCACATACTTCGCATGAAAACGGTTTCTCGCCTGTATGAACGCGTATGTGTCTTTTCAAATCATAACTATCTGAAAATTTTGAACTGCACATTTCACAAGAAAATGGTTTCTCACCTGTGTGTATTTTCATGTGTTTCTTTAAACGGTAGGTATCTGAAAATGCTGATCCACACACTTCACAAGGATATGGTTTCTCTTCATTAGGTGTCTCCATGTCTCTTAATTTTAAACTCCTTGAAACTGATGATTGGAACAATTAACAGTAAGGCCGCTCCTCAGTGACTTTTTGTATATGTTCATAAAAATGTTGACATCCAGACTTTTCTTTGTATGATTTATGGGAATATAAAATGTTAAGTTTGTTAACATAAGGATCAACAAATTTGCAAGAATATGTTTTCTCTTCAGCAGGAGTGTCCAAGCAATTTTTCAAATTTGAAAAATGTTTGATGATATTATAATTGATATCTGTGAATAAAGAAGAAATAATATTTAAAAAAAGAAACTTGTGTGCTATTTGCATTTTAAAATTTATGATTATTCAATTTGTTTCAATAAACTGCAATATATGATATCATTCTTGTTCAGTCATATATTAATTTTATAAATAAATTTATTTCATTTTTACTCAGAATCGAAGCTAAAAGATCAGTTAAAATTTTGCAAATCAGAAATCATTAATAATTTAAAATTGGTTAAGTTTCAGTTTTTTTTATAGCATTTTTATGATTCATTGGGATAAAATTCTTTTATCAACCAAGCTCTAGGACTCATTTTATATACAAAAATAGATTACAAAACGTCCCTATTTTTCGCGAACAACCACCCATATTTGGAAAGATAAAAATCAACATAACTCCGCCAATTTTTGGAATTGAAAGCTCAAATTTTGAGGAGTGTCTAACTTCAACATAATCCACATCTGGCAAAACATTTCAGAAAAATTGAAGGGGGTGGGTGACATAGACTGAATGATTCGACATTGGAATTATGCATATTTTCATTAAAAGATGAATAATTACCCAAATTTTTATTCACTTCTAGATATTTTTTTTAGATTTAATACTTTTGTATATTTAAAAACATTTCATCATATTTTTTCTTTCTTCGTTAGTAAAATGAAAAACCTTTTCGCAAAACTTATCCAATAATTTGTAAACAAATAAATTAAGTGAATGTGATACTTACTTTTCTTTGTCTCTTTTCGTCTAATCTTTTTTTCAATGAGAAAATGTTAGGCATAGGCAAAAAAAATCGGATACTACGAGTTTTAAAAGCGAATTAAGAATAATTAAATCTATTATTTAAGGTCAAACTTTGTCTAAATCAATAAGTAGTACCATAATAACCATCATTAAAAAAGAAAAATATCATTACATATGCAGTTTATTTTTAAAAGATTTAAAACCATTTGTTTTGGTCAATTTCGACTCGATCCGCCATTTAGCCTCGTTTTCGATGATTTTAAGTGCGTGTTTACAATTTTGGCGTAACATTCGCGATTGCAAAAAATTTTACCAAAAATCAGGTAATTATCCGATTTTAATGAAATTTTCAGTATTGATTTAACAAATAATGAATTTTATAATGCATCAGTTATTTTATTTCAAAACTTTAATTTAGTATTTTTGCTATGAAAAACCTGATGTTAACTTTAAAATGTTATACTTTTAGATTCTAAAAATAAATATCTACTTAATGCAAACCTTATTTTAGGCGCCAAAAGTAATAAGTTTTGAAGAAAAACTCGATTGAAAATGTACCCCCTCCCGTTTTTAAGCAGAAAAAACATTGATATATAATTTTTTCTTTTATAAAATAATAGCCAATTAAATAATTATCGAAATGAGTAAAAAAGAAATCTCCAAAAAATTAATTATTTATTATTTTTTACATTTTATTTTTCGATCTTCGGTACTTATTTTCTCATAGAAAATCCACCGTAAAAATTTTTTTTTGTTTCTATTCATAACTTCGGTCTTTTATCTCTTTATTTATACTGTAATTAGTAGGTACCACCAGACCGTTTATGCCATCTTGAATAAAACGGAAATAGATATTTCCGAACTTTGTTTATCAAAAATCTCGTAAAAAAAGATCGTACAAAGTTGTTACAAAGAAAAATAGTTAATTCAAAGATCAAATTATCCGATTGGGAAAAATTACATCGTTATCTTAAAAAATAAACAAACCTGTCCGTATTACATGCGAAAGGGTAATTTTCAGACCGTAATATAGACAGAAAAGTTACTAATTATTTCCCTTCTACAATTAACCAGTAAAAGTATGGATAACACTAATTTAACTTTTTGTCTGTGCCTATTCAATAACCGATTTTATTTGTTTTCAACGATTTTAAGATATTCTTTTTTTTTTTTATCTTGAAATATTATCTAGAATTTTTTTTTTTTTTTTTTGTGCATTCGAAAGAAGAAACATTTTAAAAAGACCTGATGATTTAAAAAAAAATTCAGCTTAGGAAAATAATGAAAATTATGAACGAAAAAAATGTTTTTACTATTAACATGAATAAAAACTTGAAAAAATTTAATAGTAAAATGTCACCGTGAAATTGACGTTAAAAAATGTCTTCGGTTTTGTATTACTTTTTAAAATCTAAAATGAAATGAAAATTTGATTATTTTTCTAAGAGAAAAACTGATAAAATAATCCTGTATACTTATTTTTATTCTAATAGCGAAAATTATCTTATTTAACTTTTTTGAACAAAGAAAACAAACTTTTGTTATTCAGAAGCGTCTCGTCTCGTCTCTTTGTATATGAAGGTTATGCCCTTCCATATATTCTAAGAACCAAAAATTACTATTCAACAATAAAAATTACAAATTCTTTTAAAAATATTAATCGAGCACGGATCGGACCAACTTTTAGTTCACCTGAATTCTAAAATTCATGTTTTTAAATATCCGTGAAAATTTTGATTTTTTTCCACAGGAAAAAAAAAAATTAATTTATTTCACGCAGAAAATAAAAAATTTTAATCACACAAAAGATTGAAAATCTCGTAAAAATTAATTTCTTAAAAAAATTTTTTTTTTTGACAATTTAATAGAATATAGTACATACTAATTACATAAGAAAAAAAAAGTTTTCAAATATTAATATTATGACATTTTTTTTTGCACTTTTTATTTCCGATTTCATTATTTTTCCTAAAAAAACTATAATTCGGTACGTTATACAATTTCATTGATATAGTTATCAGCCTCTTATCTTTATAGAAAAAAAGTACCAAATTTTTTTTCCACATCATTTTTTTTATCTCATAAAATAAAATAGGGGGGGTGATAGACATCGTAAAAAATATTTCCCCTAATATATTTTAGAAAAAAACTATTTCAGATGTATTTACATCCAATGATAAACATTTATGGAAATTTTCGTGAAAATCGGACCATTAATTGATTTTTCATAGAATTTTTAAAAAATCCTCTTATCGTAACTTGTTTTTAAGCTACGTTAAATTTCAGTTGATTTAACAGTGCAAAAATGAAAACATTGTTTTTCAATCATAATTTTCATTATTTTCGTAGCTGATAAAAAATTGAAAAAATCATCAGGAGTTTATTTAATGTTTTTTCTTTCGAATGGAAAAAATTTTCAAGAAAATATTATTTTTCTGCAAGTTTCATTGTGTTAAATGTAGGGGGTAAATTGCACAGGGTCAAATTGGTGGTACCTAGTAATTAGTATCGAAAATGACCAACTTGAACAATTTACGCCCCCAACATAAGGAAAATTAAGTGACCTGAAAAAAAATTAGGTTTTGAAATAAAATAATAATGCATTATAAAGATCATTCATTGATACATAAACACTGAAAATTTCATTAAAATCCGATAATTTCCTGATTTTTGGTAAATTATTTTCTGTAAAAGTCATTTTTCAAAAACTTTATTTTGCCAGTATTATTTTCATTGAAACTATGGAGAAAATTCAAAAGTAAAAGTGTGGCTACGTTAAATTTCAATTGATTTAACGGTGCGAAAATGTAAACATTTTTCGTTCATAATTTTCATTATTTCTGTAAAAAAATGTATTAATTTTATGCAAGTTTCATTTTTTATAGGTAGATAATTGGTGGTACCTTGTGATGAGTTAATTCAGCCGTGCTACTTATTTTTTCCTAAGAATTTATTTCTTTGCAATATTTTTTAAATTCAATAATTTCGCATATTTAAGATATAATTTTTCTTTCTTCTTAGTAAAAGATAAGTATTTTCGCATATTCTAATTTGTAAACAATAAAGTAAAGAACGTGATACTTACTACCTTTTTTAAAATGTGATATTAAACAAAAAAAAAATACTTTAATAAACTTATATTTTTTCAAGTTGAAAAAATTAAAACAATCGTCCTTTCCAAATGATGCAGAATGACTTATGAGCGAAAACCAAGGGAGATAATTATGTATTTACCCCATTCTACAGCCAAGAATGTGACATCATTATTTATTGAAAATGGAGAAATGTCATCAAAAATTAATTATTTATTATTTTTTTTACATTTTATTTTTCGATTTTCGGTACTTATTTTCTCATAGAACAGCAACCGTAAAAAATTTTTTTTGTATCTATTCATAATTTCATTTTTTTATCTCTTCATTTATACTGTAATTAGTATCGAAAATGACCAACTCGCAAAAAATGTTACGCCCCCAACATAAGTGTATTTTTATAAAAAAGAAAAAGAAAAGGGTATTTAAAATTTAAAAGTCATCTTAAAACTCAAAAAATAAATAATGTAGCATTTTTTTTTTTGTAGAACTAAAAACACTCATGGTATTTGGGGCAATTATGTGTGTGTGTATTATGGAAAAGGTGATTTACCTGTGAATATGGTCACAATGGTTAGTTGATGTAAAATTCAGGAAGGTAAGGCAGCGATATAACAAATTAAAAGTGCTCAATATGTTAGTAGAGCAAATTTATTGTAATACAGGTACAAGTGATAACCTACTCGAGTTTCACCATAAGGATCTTCAGGGTTAAATCCACGTGTAATCGACTGCAATTAATCAATATCTTGATTAATCCAGTGGATTTAACCCAGAAGATCCTTATGGTGAAACTCGAAAAGGTTATCACTTGTACCTGTATTACAATATATATGAAGGAAATAACAGTTTAGTAAAAATCCATGAATATATTTGGAAAAAATTAAGTAAAAAGTGAATAACAAAACACAAATAATTACATCCAATTAATATTTCACCTCTGTTGGTCTTAAAAGCTTTTTCAGAATGAATCTTTATTATTTCAAAACAGAAAGATTTGTGATTCAGAATTTTATTTTATTTTATGTGTTTCTTTGATTTTGAGTTTCTTGTATTTTTTACAATTTTTGTAACCAGCCACAAAACCAACCCTCATACTAATCACTCAATGCTTCACTTACTCTAAATCCTTTGATCATTCTATCACCTCACCTGAACTTGTGATGTATCATCCATCTGTGGCAACACCCCCTTTTACCTACTCACTCTCTATTTCCTTCTTCTGACTCATCCTTTTTACCATTTCACTATATATATATATATATATATATATATATATATATATATATAGGTAGCTTACAAAATGTCCAGCCACACTGAAGAGACTTGATAAGTGAAACATGCGTCTGTGGATGACCCTATATATATATATATATACATATATATATATATAAGAGAGTTTTATAATTTGCTTGAAGCATTGTGTATATATTGGTTTGGAGGTTGATTTTGAAGGCTATCACAATGCAGGTGTAAAGAAAAAATAATAAGGTAATAATGGTGTTGTTTGTTAACCTGTAATTTATTCTTGATATTTTGAGATAAAATCTTTTTCAGAAGAACACTGGAACTGAAGTTGTTGTCGTCTTGTTATGGCATTTCTAGTTAAATAGTTTTTAAAAGTTTTAATAGTTTGTTTTTTTTAGATTTTTCTAAGGCAATTGATTCCATACACAGAAGGAAAATGGAACAAATACTACTAGCATACAGTCTCCCCAGAGAAACGATTGCCACTATAATGATGCTCTACAAAGACTAAAACAATGGTATGCTCACCTGATGGTGACACAATTTCTTTGACATAGCCGCTGGAGTCCTGCAAGGAGATACATTAGCACCATATATATTCATAATATGCCTAGACTAGGTACTCTGAACATCATTAAATGCCATAAAAGAAAAAGGTTTCACACTAAAAAAGGCAAGAAGCAGGCAATGTTCCACTCAGACTGTCACAGATGCAGACTACGCTGATGACCTAGCACTTCTTGCACACACACCAGCACAGGCTGAGTCACTACTGTATAACCTGGAGAAGGCAGAATATTGGCCTCTATGGGAACTCCAATAAAACTGAATTCATGGGTTTCAAAAAAAAAGGAGACATCTCCACACTCTACGGCAAGCCTCTAAAGCCAGTAGAACAATTCACACCTAGGTAGTAGTATCTCATCCACAAAAAGCAATGTCAATACATGAATAGGAAAGGTATGGTTGGTTATAAACAGATTATCACTAATCCGATCTCATTGACAAGTTAAAGCGACAATTCTTCCAAGCTGTGGTTGTATCAGTGCTACTGTATGGTTGCACCACTAGGACCCTAACAAGGCGCCTTGAGAATAAGCTAGATGGGAGCTGCAGAAGAATGCTGTGTGTGGTCTTGAACAAGTCATGAAAACTGCACCCCACAAGGAAACAGCTGTACGGCCACCTGCCCCCTATCTCACAAACCATCTGAGTGGGAGAGACAAGGCATTGTGGATACAGCTGGAGGAGCAAGGACGAATTCATAAATGATGTTCTCCTGAGGAAGCCAACACATGGACATGCTAATGTGGGCCACCCACCAAGGACCTACACAAACCAACTGTGCAAGGATACTGGATGCTGTGCAGAGGACCTCTCTGGGACAATGAATCATAAAGTTGGCAAGAGATTGTCATGGATATCCATGCTAATTGCTAATGATATATATATATATATATATATATATATATATAAGGGCAGTTGTGTGAATCTGTATATCTGGAGTAAACTTCGATAATATTACAATGAATGACGAAGTAATATATATACACATTAAATATCACCAGGGCTTTGTTTTTGAGCAAAAATAATGATGATTTGATTTATATCATTGAATACATTTAAAAATTAAATAGTATTATAAAATAATGTTAAAATTCTACTTGGCTATTTTCGACGTTTCTTGCTATAAAAGTAAACAAATTGAAGCTAAATCAATTTTTTCTTTTCTTTTCTTTTTTTCACATTAAATCTACATTTTTACTAATTAAAAGTTGTAGTAAATATTTCATTGCACAGGATAAACAATCGTTTATTCAATCTATTTTTTCATTAAACAATTTTTATGGACAGTTTAAGAATTAATCACTTAGTTACACTTTTGACATTTAAGTGAGTTGTTATTTAACTTTTAAACACATACAAAATTCTTTCTAATAAGATGTGTGATTTTTAGATTTTTTTTTTGCATTTAATATTTTAAGTAGGAGACATTAATTTTCCACAGAGTTTCATGCCTGTGCACTATTTTTTATTTAAAAATTAAAATTTACATATTTATGTACTGTTGATATTTTCCGTTGTTCATCAATGTAAACAAACCCTTTTTAATTTTTCCTGTTACCCATGATTCATAAAATAATCGCGTTAACTTATTTATCTTAATATTAGAAATACAAATAAAATCATGATACTAATGCAAAATGGTGCGCAAGAGATAATACTATTAGATTACCTATTACATTTCACTGAAATTCCTGAAAACTTTGAGACACTCAAATAAGTAGGTTAGAATTAGGTGCCTTCGATAATTTCTGTAATCTAATGTTATTTATTCGTAAAATACAATTCTAATGATATTATCAATGCATGCTATTCTGTATTTGTACCAAAATCAGTACTGTAATTTGATATTTAACTTTTAAGCACATTCAAAATTCTATTTAATAAAGTAAGTTTCATTTTTTTTTTTTTTGCATTTAGTTTTTTCTTTTCGTAATATTTTCAAGTCAGTGCACTTTTCGATTTAAAAAATAATATACTATACTTAGTATAGTATATTATTTTTATTTTATCAAATTTATAGTAGTTAATTTGATTACTTTATTTAATATTTCTTGTCTATTTTGCTTTGAAATATTAATTTGAAATTTAGCAAAAAATATAGTTAATCACTGAATAAAAATTTTTGACTAATATCATTATATGATGTCATTCCATCTACTCTGATGAAAAAAAAAATCTCTTACCTACCACAAGATTCTTTTACTTATTCCATCCATTAGTTCATTTTTACATTAATTCTTAACATATGTATATGTATTGGTTTCATAGAGTAGACTTGCTCCTTTAATCAAAACCCTTCTAGCTGGTCACTCATGAGGACCACATGTACACATCCATCTCCCAGGAAAATGATGATTCAGCCATTCACAAAAAAAACAATAGAAAAATGAGGAGGAGCACCAACAAAAAAACAAATTTAATTGCTCTATATTAAGGAACGTTCATTCAAATTTCTAGAAAAATGTAATGCTATATGAAAAATTATAGTTTAAAATAGGAGTTACTTTTCAATCAGCACTTAGATGGAAAAATTAATAAATATTACGCACATTTTTAATTGCAATGAATTTACTTCATTCAGAAGTTTAATTTTTATTATGAGCAATATAAAAATAAAAGGAAGGAACAAAAATGTTGGAATAATGAATAATAGATTTTTAATTCATTCTAATTAATTATTTTGGTAAGGAACATGTATATAAATATGGAAGCATTTATATTTCCTAACAGCAGAATTTATTTTCATCAATAGCAAAAGAATTGACCGATTAAAACAACAAAGACAACCAACAACAAAAACAAAAAGATAGAAGAATTAACAAATATTACACACATTTTTAATTGCAATGAATTTCCTTTATTCAGAATTCTTAGTTTTTATTAATAGCAATAGAAAAAAGAACAGTGTTAGGAAGGGAAAAAAATGTTGGAAAAATTAATAATAGATTTTTACTTCATCAATTATATATATATATATATATATATATATATATATACTAGAAAAGATGTGACCCATATATATATGTACAAGATTCTTTTTACTTACAATAAAGAGAAATGCAAATCAAATAAATGTTATCATGGAACTATAAATTCAATAGGTGTTCAAGCTAAACATATAGTAAACAAACCTTATAGATTTCCGCAAATACAACATAAAATTTAAATCAATGAAGTAAATGTATATCACATTTAAATAAGAAAATATAGTAAAGAAAAAATGTAGAGAAATATACATTAATATTATAAGCCAAGCAGGATATTCAATGGACTTATGGATATACATTTTTGAAAACTAAAAAGTCATACAAATCAGTAAAAGAGATAAATGTCTATCATATTTCATTTAGGGTCAAATGCATAAAAACATTTACACTGAGCTAGAAAAGTCAATAAAAACATCAGTTTTAGCAAGAATATTAAAACTGGATAGTTTTAACTGAATCTTGGAAAACTGTTGATCTTCACACTTTTCTCTCCTGTGTAATTTCACATGTCTTTTTTTAATCTAATTTATTAAATAATTCCTCTATATTAAGGAATATACATTAAAATATTGAGAAAAATGTAACTATATGAAAAATTATAGCTTAAAATAGATAAAAGAATTAACAAATATTACACACATTTCTAATTGCAATGAATTTCCTTTATTCAGAATTCTTAGTTTTTAGCAATAGAAAAAAGAACAGTGTTAGGAAGGGAAAAATGTTGGAAAAATTAATAATAGATTTTTACTTCATCATATATATATATATATATATATACTAGAAAAGATGTGACCCATATATATATGTACAAGATTCTTTTTACTTACAATAAAGAGAAATGCATAAAATGTTATCATGAAACTATAAATTCAATAGGCATTTAAGCTAAACATTTTATTAACGGTAGGTCAATTGCATAAAAACATTTACACTGAGATAGAAAAGCTAATAAAAAACATCAGTTTTAGCAAGAATATTAAAACTGGATAGTTTTAACTGAATCTTGGAAAACTGTTGATCTTCACACTTTACAATGTTTTCTCTCCTGTGTTATTTCCCTTGTCTTTTTGAATTGAATCACTGAAAAAATACTCATCCCCACTATCCTGTGTGTATTCTCATGAGTCTTTTTTAAAGAGGAGCTATTTGAAAATTATTCTCATGTGGTTTTTAAAATCAAAACTATATCTGAATAATTATTCACACTTCTCACAAGTTTCACTCCAGTGTGTATTCACAGGAGTTTATTTAAGCTGGAACTTTTGATGGCTGAGTGGAAGAATCTGCACTGATCTTGTCCAGCTATAAGGATTCATTTCTAATCAAATGGTAACTTGTCACTCTTGAGCCATTGTAGTGAAGCCTTTTCAATCTTTCTTTTTATTCATTTACTACATCTTATCACCACATTATGGGAACTTTTTCCTGAATATTGTCCAATTTGGCCTTACTTAGGGCTAAACTTAATGAAAAAAAAGCAAGTAAACCAAAAACAGCAAAAACAATAACAATGAAACTCAAAATAATACAAAATGAAATGTAGACAAAAGAAAAAAACAAAACAAAAATGAAAACCTAAAAATTGGTCCGTTTGATTAAAGCTTTACTTGCTTGCCAACAGGGTTAAGTTTACGAATAAAAATGGTAATCTTGAAGAAATTATACTAGGAGATAGATAGAGATAGAGAGAAGGAGAGATAGATATATAAAGATAGAGAGAAAGAGAGAGACAGACAGAATTAAAAACAATGAATGTCTGGTCACGTTCTTCCATAAATGTCCCTGCATTCTTATGTTGTTACCATCCTTTTTTCCTTGTCTGCAGTTCCTTCTCTGAATACACTTCCCTCTTGCAATACACTTGCAATCAGGTAAATGGTTTTTATCCAGTGTGTATTCGCAAGTGTTTATGCAAACTGGATTTCACTGAAAATGCTGATCCACATATTTGACAAGAAATTGATTTCTCACCTGAATGTATTTGCATGTGGGTCTTTAAACTGAGCTATCTGAAAATGCTGATCCACACTCAGTGCAACAATGTGGTTTCTCACCAGTGTGCGAGCGCATATGTTTTTTTAAGCTGGAATCCAGTGAAAATGTTGATCCACAAACATCACAAGAATATGGTTTTTCACCTGTGTGTACTCTCATGTGTCTTTTTAAATTATAGTTACTTGCAAAAGTTAATTCACATGCTTCACAAGGAAATCGCTTCTTTCCTGTATGTATTTGCATATGTTTTTTTAAATCAGAGCTCATTGAAAATGCTGATCCACACTCGGTGCAGCAATATGGTTTCTTATCAGAGTGTACTTGCTTGTGTTTACTTAAGCTGGAATGCTGTGTAAATTTTGATCCACACACTTCACAAGAATATGGTTTTTCTCCTGTGTGTATTCTCATGTGTCTTTTTAAAGAGGAGCTATTTGAAAATGGTAATCCACACACTTGACAAGAAAATGGTTTCTCGCCTGTATGCACTCTCATGTGCTTTTTTAAAGCAGAGTTCTCTGAAAATTCTGATTTACATACATTGCATGAAAATGGTTTCTCTCCTGTATGCATACGTATGTGTCTTTTCAAATTGGAACGCACTGAAAATTGTGAACCACACACTTCACAAGAATATGGTTTCTCACCTGTGTGTGTTCGCATGTGTCTTTTGAAATGAGAGCTCTCTGAAAATGCTGAACCACACAATTCACAAGAATATGGTCTCTCACCTGTGTGTATTCGCATGTGCACTTTTAAATGATAGTTCTGTGAAAATGTGGATCCACATAGTTGCATGAAAATGGTTTCTCTCCAGTATGAATGCGTATGTGTCTTTTCAAAGCAAAACTATCTGGAAATTCTAAATTGCACATTTCACAAGAAAGTGGTTTCTCATCTGTGTGTATTTGCATGTGTTCTTTTAAATGGTCACTATCTGAAAATGCTGATCCACACACTTCACAAGGATATGGTCTCTCTCCAGTATGTGTTTGTATGTGGCTTTTTAAAGTGGAACTTTCTGAAAATGCTGATCCACACACTTCACAAGGATATGGTTTCTCTTCATTAGGCGTCTCCATGTCTCTTTAACTTTAAACGCCTTGAAACTGATGGTTGGAACACGTGCTAACAGTAAGGCCGCTCCTCAGTGACTTTTTGTATATGTTCATAAAAATGTTGACATCCAGACTTTTCCTTTGTAAGATTTTATGGAATATTAAAATGTTAAGTCTGTTAAAATAAGGATCAACACATTTGGAAGAATTCGTTTTCTCTTCAGCAGGAGTGTCCAAACAATTTTTCAAATTTGAAAAAATGTTTGATGATATTATAATTGATATCTGTGAATAAAGAAGAAATAATATTTAAAAAAAAAAGAAAACCTGTGTGTTATTTTCATTTAAAAAGTTATAATTATTCAATTTGTATTTCAATAAACTGCAATATATGATATCATTTTTGTTCAGTCAGGATTAATATTTTTATATTAGTTTTCAACAAATACAATTAAATGGAATATACAAGAAGTTTTACTTTATATATCTTATTATAATGGAGATTGTGTGTTTGTTTGTAACCGAAACTATATTACTACTCAATTCACAGTTCCCTTAGTTATTTACATCACATTCTCCATGATTTTATTTTTATTTAAACCTCAATGAATAATAAAATTGTTTTACATTATTAAGACTGTTGACCATATCTACATACTAATAATAAGCAATTGTATTTATATATACAACAAAATAGTGGTTTACAGTGTGAATGGGAAAGCTAATTTGCATATTGATCTTAAAAAATGATTTTAATAAATATATGCTAAGTATTATTGATTTCTAATTGTTTGGTTTTATCTTATTGAATATGAGCAAACATCTCTGGGATAAATCTTAAAAGAAATTCATTAAGAAGAAGAAATAATTGTAATATTATCCTTTACTTCCTATTTTAAGTAAAGAGTTAAATTAGGAAAATTTACCAATGAAAGACGGGAGTAATGGAAAATGATGGAAGAGTTAGTTTCAAAGCTGTTCTATTTTTCGATAATACCCCCTCTGTTCCAAATCTTTTTATCAGCTTTCGTTTTTAGTTTTATTAGCCTTTCTAATTTAACATGATATTTCATTATTTAAAACTTAAAAACTTGCACCCGGAGGGTGCATAAATTTGCTAGTATTTATAGAAATGAAAGGAAATACCATTATTCCTAAAAAATTGTTTATATTCAAAATTCAGTCAAGAAATTATGGATCTGATATGAAATACATCCACAATACGATTTATGGGAACGAACCTGAAACTTAAAATACATTTATGTAATCTCACACACTGATCATTCATTTTCAGAAGAAAAAATAATCCCTTACAAAACATTCAGGATAAATTTGACATACTTATATTTGGTTATTTTTCTCCGTAGGTTGACAAAAATCATCTGAATTTTAATAAAATTTCACTGTTGACTAATTAATCAAAGAATTTTATAATGTATCCTTTATTTTATTTTTAAAAATTGCTGATTTCTAACATTTTGGATTCTTTAAAATTAAAAAGGTGGTTGGTTTCTCTTTAATACACTATTGAGTTACCCTTAAGTTGAACTTAGCTTTTTGAGTGCTTTAAGTGGTATAACAGTTAGAGAGATAGCCATGTTATTGTTAGTGACATTGATTCTCACTGGGTGCCACATATATCTGGCCTTGTTCCAAACTAAGCTTAACAAATAATTACTAAGATGCCCCATGTAGTGTAATGATTACTGAGTTAGGCTAGCAAGTCATTGTAAGTGAATTTGATTCTTACTGGGTGCCTCATACATCTGGCCTTGTGCCAAACTATTTATATATTATTTTATAGTTTCTGATGAAACTATAAACAAATTATACAAATTGTTTTTTTTTTCAACAAGTTGGTTTTCACTGTATAGTCATATTTCTTAATCACATTGTCAGACATTTATCCAAAATAACTATCCTATATTCTGTGTGTGTGTGTGTGTGTGTGTGAGAGAGAGATGGGGCTAATAATTCCCATTGCAAAATGCTGTTTCAATGACATTTACTGTTAAGCTGGACTAAAAGTGAATTTGTACAATATTAGCCATATTGTACAAATTCACTTTTAGATGTAAACAATATTCATCCCGAATTGTTTTCTTGGTTTACTTCAGGATTATACGGGATATCCATAAAGTCAGTGTGCACTTTGAAGATTTTCATTTAGAAAAAACGCACACGGACTTTATGGACACCCTGTACATAATCTTGAATATCAAGCATGAGAATTACAAAAGGACATCCAAAGTTTTTATCAATGAATCTACACGAATATACACACACACACACACACACACACACACAAATTATAGATATTAACATCGATACATTAGGCACATGATTTAAATATAATCAAAAACATCTTATTGGTTGATTACCATATTCATACATTTACTAATATTACTTGTGGTTGAAAAAAAAAAAAAAAATTGAGATATATATATATATTTACCAACCCCCCACACGAACAGGATGCGACACAAGGTCAATTTCTTAAGCGGAGTTTATCAGGTTTGAATTCAGAGTTTTCCTTCTCCTAGACTGGTTGCCTAACCATGGTTAAAGAAGCCAGTCTGTCCTATGATTTACCCATAGCTGGAGGGAGAGTAGGATTCATACCTTTCCCAAGGGTATTAGCGCTAAGTGAAATGCAATTACCACATCCAGGATTTGAACTTGGGCGATGAGTCCATTTCCCAAGACTTTAACCAGTACACCACGCGCTTCCTTGAGAGATATATATCTGTTGTATATATTCTGTTTATATCTACAGATATTCTCTTCTTTCAGAATAGGTCATTGTCGGTATCAGCCGGACAGCAGAGTCTATCCTCTTTTCACTAGCGATAGACCAGGGAGATTGTTTTTTGCGTCTAAGGTGGAGCGCCACATGATCGTCAGTTTCCCTATTACCGCTCAGATCACCTGACCCAAGTTATGCTCCTCACTCACTGAGTTGGCAAGGGCAGGTATTGAACCCAGAACCTTATGGTTCCTATACTGATCCTCTAAAATCAGAGCTAAGCTAATTAAAGAATCATAGAAACATTTATTGTTTATTGTCAAAGATGTTTTCAACATTCTAAAGAACATGTATCTATTTTTCTAATTAGTATGTAGATCTGGCCAATGGGTAGGGATTGCTATAATTAACGGGGGCCATCCCCCCAGGCAACACCTGCCCCTTCGATTTAAAGGGGCATGTCTGGGTTTATTGCCCAGTGCCCGAGGCAATATGTATATTAAATATCAATTAAAAGAAGTTGTGTTTTATCTGCTTTTATTCCTAAATGTTTACTTACATACACATACACACATGTATATGTGTATATGGGTCAAGTAGTTGTTTAAAACATATACATATTAGCAAATATATGCACCCTCCGGGTACAAGTATTTAAGTTTTAATGTGATAAAGTATTATATTAGAATTGAAAGGCTAAAGAAATTAAATAAGAATGTAGATAAAAAGATTTGAAAGAGAGGGGGTACAATCAAAAAGTAGAACAACTGAAACTTACACTTCTATCACTCCCGTCTTCCATTGCTAAATTTTTCTAATTCAACTATTTAGTTAAAATAGGATGTAAAGAATAAAATTAGTTATTTTTATTGTTAATGGATTTCGTTTAAGATTTATTCCCGAGATTTTTGCATATATTCATTAAGATAAAACCAAACAATTAGAAATCAATAATACTAAGCACATATTTATTAAAATCAAAATGCAAATTAGCCTTCCCGTTCACACTGTAAACCACTATTTTGTTTTATGTCTTAACCTGTCTTAACCTAACTAGTTAGGTTAAGACAGTTCTAAGTGACAGTTATCTCTGGATTCCAGGTTCAATCCTGAGTAGAGGCAGTAACATAGAAAAATAATTAACAACTCCTACCCCAGCTACAGTTAGCGGAATGAGAACAGGATACCCTCATGGACTAAATAAAGGGTTAGGTTCAAAGTTCCGTGATGGCTCCCGATTACAACAAGAAAGTTCCTGAGTTCAAAAAGAAAGTTCCCGAGTCCGACAAGAAATACCTGAAGAAGGCCGGAGGGCATATCAGCCGAAACGTTGTACAAGTAACAATGAAGATGGGGACAATAATCCGAATAACGCAGATAATACTAATCATCAAGCCTCATCTCAAACATTCAGAGAAATAGATTTATCTATGTAGTGCAGATCCTAAGAGCTCTTAGATAAAAACCAATGACTAAGCCACATTTTATTTTGGTGTTATGATGTGAATAGAAATGAATATATATATATAATAAATAAAAGGGGAAAGAACCCACTTTGTTGTTAAAATTAATATATTTTTATATACTTTTTCATAGCTGATATTGACAATATTCTGATTCATTAATAATCATCATTACAGTTATGCTCTGATAATGATTTTTAATAAAAAAAAGAAAACGGAAATAAAAATATATTCATTTTAACAACAAAGTTTGTTTTTCTTTCCCTTTTATCTATATATAAACCGTCGGATTCATTTCCTTACTCTTAAGATAGATATATATACCTCTCACATTCATAACATTTTAGCCAAATAATGTCCAGTTTTTCATTGAAAACACTAAAAAAAAAATGAAAAAAAAAAAAAAAAAAATATAACAATGGACAATGAATTTTATAATACATCAGATAAGCGTCTGAACAATAAACATCAGAAGTTTTCTTTGAAACATTGCTGATTTCTTTCAATTTACTTGTGCTCCCACCTAAAAATCACTCAGGCTATGTCTTTATATTAAAATTAACAGATGTTAAGATTAATTTATTTTGAATTACAATGAATGTTTTAAATAAAAATGGAAATACAGAAATTAACTTCTTTTTTAAAGTTTTTGAATTGTTTCAATCAAACTTATTAAATGGAAATAAATCAAAATTCTTTAACATAAATATTACTGTTATCCAGTAGATAAAATTCAGATATAAAGATATAATGCCTATAATTCTAAGTTTTCAATTTTATAATGCATCAGATGAAAATGAATCAGATTTATTTTTAAAAAGATTTTTTTTCTTGGCATTTCAATTAAAAAAGCAAGTAAATGTTTAACATAGAATAATATTATGGCATTTTTTATCAGAATTCAGAATTAATGGCTTCTTGGAACAAGTAACCAATAGCACCCCAGCTGAGATCTGTTTTGAAAGCTTTTCACCGTAAACTCCCAGTTTTTGTTTACAAACAATAGACGATTTTTTTTTGCATTAGAATTTCACTGTAAGATTTTTCAAAAGTTTGTTCATGAATATTTACAATCCAAAGGCACGTTTTTATAATAAAATAATTTTGAATTTTAATGAAAAAAAATAGTCATTTCCTGTTATTGTTAATTCAATAGGAATTTTTTTAAAGTTTTAAAAACTTTAAACAAAAGACATGTTTTTATATTAAAGACACATTTTTATATTAAAATAGTTTTTATTTAATCAGAAGAGAAATGCAGATATGTTTATTTAAATGAAAATAGTTTTTATTTAGAAAATATTCTTATGTTTATTTAAATAAAAGTATGTTGGGACCAAGTAACTAATAAATAACTATTTTTTGTTAATTAAACCCAGAAACTATTTTAGTATGAAAACATGCCTTTGGGTTGTAAATATACATGAACAAACTTTTAAAAAAATCTTAGAGTGAAATTTTAATGCTAAAATAATCATCTGTTGTTTGTAAACAAACAACTAGGAGTTTATGGAGGAAAGCAATGAAACTTGCATAAAGGTTAATATTATCATGAAAATCTTTTGTCGATTCAAAAGAAGAAACATTAAAAATAACTTCTAATGATTTCTAAAAAAGTTTTCAGCTTACGAAAACAATGAAAACTATGAACGAAAACAATGTTTACATTTTCACACTGTTAAATCAGTTGAAATTTAACATAGCCAAAAATAAGTTAAATTTAACATAGCCAAAAAAAAAGTTACGACTAGAGGCTTTTTAAAAAATTCTATGAAAAATCAATTAATGGTCAGATTTTCACAAAAGTTTCCATAATTACTTACCCTTTGATGAAAATATGTTTGAAATTGGTTTTTCTTAAATATATATGAGGAAAAATATTTTTCTATGAAGTCTACTCCACCCACTATTTTATTTTATGATAAGAGTCTGAATAATTATATCAGAAGATTTTTATAAGTTTCTAAATGTAGGTGAAAAAGATGACTTTTAATGACCTACAAAAGTGGCGAGCATTATTTTTTGCGATAATATGATAATAAGAAACATTCCGTAATTTTTCCACGGTGATATCGTCTAATATTAATTAATAATCTGTATTTTAATCTACAAATTAGGTGCTAAAATTTTAGCTCGCTTCGTACAACAAAGTAGCCAATCAAAATACATCTTTCATTGACTGCTGATAAATTAGCCAATCATGAGCTGTAAATCAACATAGCTGCCTCTACGGAAAAAGGAATGTAAAATGTAAACAAAAAGTAAAAAGTGTTTTATTTGCATGTTTCCGTCTTAAAAGTGCCAAGTTAAATCTTTTTCAGAGAATACATGGATGCACTTTCTAGAATATGTTTCAAAATGGAAATTTTTGCGAGTCAAACTTTTGTTACCTAAAAATCGGCTGCTAATGTCTATTTTTTTTTTTTTACGAATTAAAATTAATTAAATTGATTATTTATGGTCAAACTTTTGTCTAAATCGATAAGTAGTAACATAATGACCATCAATAAAAAAGCAAAATAATAATATTACACATTCAATTAATTTTAATAAATTTAAAACATTTTTTGTTTGTTAGGTACCACCAATTTTACCCTGTGAAATTTACCCCACCCCTCCCCTATATTTAACACAATGAAACTTGCAGAAAAATTAATATTTTCTTGAAAATTTTTTTCCATTTGAAAGAAAAAACATTAAATAAACTCCTGATGATTTAAAAAAAATTTTTTCAGCTTACGGAAATAATGAAAATTATGATTAAAAAACAATGTTTTCATTTTTGCACTGTTAAATCAACTGAAATTTAATGTAGCTAAAAACAAGTTACGATAAGAGGTTTTTTAAAAAATTCTATGAAAAATCAATTAATGGTCCGATTTTCATGAAAATTTCCATAAATGTTTACTATTGAATGTAAATATATTTGAAATATTTTTTTTCTAAAATATACTAGGGGAAATATTTTTTTACTAGGTCTATCACCCTCCCCCACCCCATTTTATTTTATGAGATAAAAAAAAATGACATGTCAGAAAAATTTTGTACTTTTTTTCTATAAAGATAAGAGTCTGAATAACTATATCAATGAAATTGTATAACGTACCAAGCTGTAGTTTTTTTTAGGAAAAATTAATGAAATCGGAAATAAAAAGTGCAAAAAAATGTCATAATATTAATATTTGAAAACTTATTTTTGCTTTTGTAATTGGTATGTACTATATTCTATTAAATTGTCAAAAAAAAAATTTTTTTTTTTAAGAAATTAATTTTTAAGAGATTTTCAATATTTTGTGTGCTTAAATATCTTTATTTTCTGCGTGAAATAAATTAAATATTTCTTTTTTTCTGCGTCAAAAAATCGAATTTTTCACAGATATCTAAAAATATGAATTTTAAAATTCAGGTGAACTAAAAATTGGTCCGATCCACGTTATATAAATATTTTTAAAAGAATTTGTAATTTTTATTGTTGAATAGTAATGTGTGATTCTTAGAATATACGGAAGAGCAAAACTGACATATTTGTTTTGTTTTTATACAAAGATACAAGTAACCTAAGTTTGTTTTTCTTAGCGTAAAAAATTATTTTATCTAACTTTTTCGACCAATTAGAATAAAAAGTAAGAATATATTGATTATTTTATCAGTTTTTCTCTTAGAAAAAATTTTCAAATTTTCATTTTATTTTCGATTTAAAAAAAATTAATACTAAAACTGAAGACATTTTTTTAACGTCAATTTCACTGCAAAATTTTAATACTAAATTTTTTCAAGTTTTTATTCATTTTAATAGTAAATTGTAATATTAAAGTTTTTAAAGATTTTATTCATTTTAATAGTAAATTTTGGCTAAAAAAGTATGTCCGTTACACCCAACCATACATAGATGCATAACCGTAAGAGGGTAATAATATGTATTTTTTTCTGTCTAAATTGCGGCCTTAAGATTACCCTTTTGCATGTAATATGGATAGGTTTGTTTATTTTTTAACATAACGCTGTAATTTTTCCCAATCGGATAATTTGATCTTTGAATTAACTGTTTTTCTTTGTAACAACTCTGTATGATCTTTAATAAACAAAGTTTGGAAATATTTATTTCCGTTTTATTCAAGATGGCCTAAACTGATCACGTGACCGTTTTGGTTATACCTATTTTTTGTCAATTTAGATCGCGTTCATGTAATTAACTAGCAAGAGATATCTGTTCGAAAAATTTGGTAAACATTAAACAGGAAAAACAAAATGAATAACTATCTCTAGATCATAGACTTAAAATTTTAATAAGAAACAAAAAAAACCCTGACTATTTGCAAGTTTAACCTTTGTTTTAAGTATGCAGGTTTTACTTTTAATACATTTTTACTTGTTAAAAAATGCTTATTTCTTTGCTATTTATTATTTAATGAATAAAGCAAATGCTTATTTTTTAAGTTTAATATTATTGTAAAAATGTACCAGTTTTATTTCTTTTTGTTTATTTTGGAAAACTATATATTTTCTTTCATTTTGTTTCTTATTTAAAATCTAAATTCATGATTTAGAGATAGTTATTCCTTTTGTTTTTCTTGTTTAATATTTACCAAATTTTTCAAACAGATATCTCTTGCTAGTTAGTAAATATTAAAATAAATAAAGTAGACTGTTAATTCAGGGGCGTAAATTTTCCGTTTTAATTTTGACAACAATCTGCAAATATGACCAAAAATGTCTAAAAAAAACAACTTTTTCTTTGACAAATATTCTCAACTTTGAAGCAGACTATGGGTATTAAGTCCATTGTATATATACTAAATTATGCAGAATTTAATTGGGAATAAAATGTGCTAAACTACATGTTGTATGTTTAGTGGTTTGGGTGCTACTAGGGCAAGTCCTCATGTTTTATTGAATGATTGTTAGGTACCTCCAAAATAGATCATGATTAGTTTACGCAATATTGAAGGAAGAAATGTAAATATATTTGAACTTTTTTTTCTATCTTGCAAAAAAGAAATAACGAACCTAAAGAGTTGTTACAAAGAAAAACTGTTAATTCAACGATCAAATTGACCTGTTGGGGAAAAATTACTCATCATTATTGTGAAAAATAAATAAAACAGTCCGTTTATTTACCAACACAGTTTCTTTATTGATATATTTTTTATCAGAAGTCTGTATTCCTGGTTCTTTTACTAAAAAGCTTTGGTATTGAGACTTAAAATCTTGATATAATTATTCAGATTATTTATAGAAAAAAAGTAGAAATCGTTTTTTGCCGGTTCATTTTTTCATAAAATAAAATAGGGGGGAGTAGACCTCGTAAAAAAATATTTCCCATAATATATTTTACAAAAAGACTATTTAAGACACCTTTTATTCTAAAGGTAAGTAATTATGGAAATTTTCTGGAAAAGCGGACATTAATTTATTTTTTATAGAATTAAATTTGCTGCGTTAAATTTCAATTGATTTAACGGTACAAAAATATAAACATTGTTTTTCGTTTATAATTTTCATAATTTTCGTAAGCAGAAAAAAAAATTAAAAATCATTAGGAGTTTGTTTAATGCTTCTTCTTTCGGGAGGACAAAAAAATTCAAGATAATATTAACCTTTATATAAGTTTTATTGTGTTAAATATAGGGGCGGGGTTAAATTTCACAGGGAAAATTGGTGGTACCTATGGAAATCTTAAATATGTGCAACATCTACGCTTGGGAAAAAAAGGATGATATTCAGGAGTCTATAGGCATTCATTTGGCCGCATTTTTTCTTCCACCCTAAACGGAGGTCACTGAATCACAAATCTAAAGCCATATTTGACCTTTGGGACCGTAGCCTAATGGAGATTTTTTTAGTAAATGAACCATGAATACAGAGGGGGAAAAAAAAAAAAAAAAAAAAAACAGCTTACAGAAATAATGAAAATTATGAACGAAAACATTTCCATGTTTGCACCATTAAATCAATTAAGATTTAAAGCTTATGACTACTAGTAGGTATGAGCAATTTGTCACGGCTTCTAAAAAGGGTGATCACAGGAAATTCTTCTAAAAATCATCTAAAATAAACTAACTATCCGATTTTAATAAAACTTTCGATATATGAAGTAATAAAAGATGAATTTTTATTGTAAATAAATGTGGTAATGAAGGACTATTTGCTCGTAAATTCCTACCATAAAATAACTGAACCCCCATTTTATGTCCATGTTTTTGCAATAAATGTTTTATTTTTCTTGCACCCGTTATGTTACAATACTAAATATATTTCCTTTATTTATTTTAATATTCACTTCAATTTGTATATTCTAAACGCTTTTGTTTTGTGTGAATGCTTAGTTTTAAAGTGGGGGTTCGTTTTTACACTTCAACTTTTTACTCGTAAATTCCTACCATAAAATGCCCAAGCCTAATTTTATGGCAGGAATTTACGAGTAAAAAGTTGAATATTACTTTTTGTTGTTGTTATTTCTTTTCTTTTTGGCTTTGGTATACTCTAAAATAAAAACGTCAGATTTTAATCATCATCGACGAAAAAACAAAATTACGTTCATAAAAGGAGGATCCAATTTATGCCTAAATTGTAAAACGAGCCCCCACTTTAAAACTAAGCATTCTCACAAAATAAAAGGTTTTAGAATATACACATTGAAATGAATATTAAAATAAATAAATAAAATATATTTAGTATTGTAACATGACGGGTGCAAGAAAAATAAAACATTTATTGCAAAAACACGGACATAAAATGGGGGTTCAGTTTATTTTATGGTAGGAATTTACGAGCAAATAGTCCTTCATTACCATAAATGTTTACTAAATTGAAAAGGCTAATAATTTTTTTTTGTTAGTTTTTGTTTCGCGCATTGATTCCCCGTACAAATATCTTTGTAATTTTTTTTCTTTTTGGATATAAATAAATCGTTCATTTTTGGAAATATAATTTAATGACGGAACACATGTAAAAAAAAAAAAAAATAAATAAATCGCTACTAGTTCGGTTTTGGTAATAGGGCATCTTAAACATCTTTCTTTTTTCTTTTTTAAATGTTTCTTCTTTTGAATGTTCCAAAAATTTTGAAGATAATATTTATTCAAGTTTCATAGTGTTAAATATAAGGGCAAAGGTAAATTTTACACGTCAGATCGAATGCCCCTCGTGTTCTGTTTGCTAGACAAAATTAGTAAAAAAAAAATCTATTTTTAATTTCATTTTTTACATGGGACGAATCCAGTTCAGATATTAAACTTATTTTTTTTATGGGTCTTCATGGATATTTATTTACTTCTAGATATTTTTAGATTCAATATTTTCGCATATTCTAAAAATATTTCATCATATTTCTTTCTTCGTTAGTAAAAATAAAAACCTTTTCGCAAAACCTATTCGATAATTTATAAACAAATAAATTAAGTGAACGTGATACTTACTTTTCTCTGTCTCTTTTCGTCTCACCTTTTTTCAATAAGGAAATGTGATATAAAACAAAAAAAAACAAAAAAACTAGAATACTTTAGATAAACTTATATTTTTCCAGTTGAAAAATTAAAACAATCGTCCTTTCTAATCAATGCAGAATGACTTATCAAGAGCGAAACTCAAGGGAGATAATTATGTATTTACCCCCAAGTCTACAGCCACGGGCAGAATGTGACATCATGAGGCACGAGGCCAAGGAAGATATTTTATTGAAACAATGGAGAAATGTCATCAAAACTAAAATTCCTGTACTTCGTTAATGAAAAAATATATTTGCATATATAAGTAGTGTTATTAATTTTTAATATGTTACAGTACACGTTTATATTTTTGTTAGTTTCAATGCTAACCAATTGATAATAAATAAATAGTAGGTACCACCAATTTTCCATGTGAAATTTACCTCCCACCCTATATTTAACACAATGAAACTTGTATAAAAATTATTATTATCTTGAATTCGAAAGAAGAAACATTAACAAAAATTCCTGATGATGTTAAAAAAATTTTCAGCTTACATAAATGATGAAAATTATGATTGGAAAAAAAAAATTTTTTTAATTCTGATTGGAGAATTTTGAACTTTTGGGCGTTTGAATAAAAATAAAAAAAAAATAAAAAAATCTCATGCCCTAATTTTTACATTTCCAGAAAGATCAAAACCAGATGACCATATTAAAAAAAGTAAAAATTTTATAACAATAATATCCTTTTTTTTTTCTTTTTTTCAAATCACACAGAAAAAGAAGCACTTTCAGAAAATATACTCTTGTTTTTGTTCAGATAATATTTCCTCAAAACCTTTTAAAACTATGGTAGCTGAGATGTATCATTATTTTTATTTTATGGTAACAATTCACTAACCCTGATTGATAAACAAAAAATTACCAAAAATCAGGGAATTATCAGATTTTAATAGAATTTTCACTGTTGCCTTATTAATCAATGTATTTTATAATGCATTAGTTATTTTATTCTAAAAAATTCAGATTTCTTTCAGGTTACTTGCACCTCCACCTTTTGAGGACTGAAAACACTCACAGTATTTTGGGCTATTTGTTTATATATATATATATATATATATATATATATATATATATGTAGAAAGTTTGGTAATTTATGAGGAAGTGCGTCCCGGTCTCCTGCCTCAGAAATTGCTACCCGGTGACTATTAAAATAATGTCCCCAGCTATGTCGTCTCGGCAGTGTTACTTGAAAGAAACAACCAACTTAGGGCGTTAAATGTATTTTAGAGGGGGGGGGGCTTCTCTTTTTTGATATGAACAAATGGAGATGGGTGGATAGATATATATAAACAAAGTAAAAATGAACAAATTGAGATAGATAGATAGATAGATAGATATCCATCTTCATATCTAAACAAGAATTACGAAAAATTTCTATAAATAAACAAGAATTCCGACAAATTTCTATAAATAAATTTCTAAACAAATTATGATAAATAAGAATTACGACAAAAAAAGAGAAGCCCCCCCCCCTCTAAAATACATTTAACGCCCTAAGTTGGTTGTTTTCTTTCAAGTAACACCACCAAGATGACATAGCTAGTGACGTTATTTTAATAGTCACCAGGTAGCAATTTCTGAGGCAGGAGTCCAGGATGCACTTCCTCATAAATTACCAAAAGTTTTGTAGAAAAAATAACAAGATGTTAAAAGTTTTGATGACAGAAATCTGTATTGACATTATGAAGATGTCTTATTCATACATATATATATATATATATATATATATATATGAAGGAAATAACAGTTTAGTAAAATCCATGAAAATATTTAGAAAAAATTAAGTAAAAAGTGAATAACAAAACACAAATAATTATATCCAATTAATATTTCACCTCTGTTGGTCTTAGAAGCTTTTTCAGAATGAATCTTTATTATTTCAAAACAGAAAGATTTGTGATTCAGAATTTTATTTTATTTTATGTGTTTCTATGATTTTGAATTTCTTGTATTTTTTACAATTTTTGTAACCAGCCACAAAACCAACCCTAT
Source organism: Doryteuthis pealeii (assembly GCA_023376005.1). Lineage (NCBI taxonomy): Eukaryota > Metazoa > Mollusca > Cephalopoda > Myopsida > Loliginidae > Doryteuthis > Doryteuthis pealeii. The sequence goes on along the minus strand of CM042151.1, from coordinate 79,378,087 downwards.
TACTAATCACTCAATGCTTCACTTACTCTAAATCCTTTGATCATTCTATCACCCCACCTGAAATTGTGATGTATCATCCATCTATGGCACCCCCCCCCCTTTTACCTTTACATTCTCTATCTGCCGCATCCAATTTCCTCTGCTTTATTCCATTTACCTTTTCATCATATATATCTATCTATCATTTTACTAAAGCTGAGCGAATCACCTTTTAGATCCTAAAGGCTTCTTACTGTTTAGTTTAATGGCATGAAAATGGCACACATAAACAGCATGCCTGCCATCATCAGTGACAGATGCTTGCATTGGCTTGGCCACGTCAGGAGGATGGACAAAGGCTGTGTTGGGTTGTCTTATCTTTGCCTGGAAGAGTTATCTTCCCCTTGGATTCCCGTTTTTTACCACCAGGGGTTTTTTTTGTATTTAAGCGCCTGTTTCAAACTCTCCTCCTTTTTCTTCTCCGGGAACTCACACACATGGGTTAGACGTTTATGTCTATACCTTCTTGTGTGGGGGCTTCGGCCCCTATTACAGCCACTAGTAAGTGACTTTAGTCTATGGACTGTCCATAACTTTCCATAACTTTGTGTCTTTTTCCTTTTATGTATCTTTGTTATGTATTTGTATTTCATGTCTTGAATGTCTCTCCATGTGCTGTCCAATATATTAAAGTCCTGTGTTACATTTCACAACTTTTGGTCGGAGTTGTTTTGTTCAACCAATTATAACATTATTATAACCTTGAACCTTACAGCTGCATCCCCAAAGACCTACTGTATGGTGAGTTAGTAGAGGCCACCCAACCAGTAGGGAGACCACGCCTGTGCTTTAAAGATGTCTGCAAGAGAGACATGAAGACATGCCACATTGACACCAACACATGGAAGGCTTATGCAGAAGACCGTACGACCTGGCGCCTCCTCGTCAAACAAGGAACGAAAAGGAGTGAAAAAGAGAGGAAAGAAGCCACCACAGAAAATAGAGTCATAAGGAAGGAGAGACAACAGCATCTCCAGTAAGCATCACCGTTTGTTTGCAATCACTGCACCAGAGATTGCCATTCAAAAATTGGTCTGTTCAACCATTTGCGCAGTTGTAGATTTTAAAAATTTTTTTAAAGTGGACACTACACCATCGTCTTCAATAGACGGAAGGATACCAACCAATGGCATGAAAATTATACTAAATTATTCCTTAGATCTAGGATTAAATTATGTTTGAAAGAAAAAATGGACCATATTACCTTAAGGCACCCCTTTTCGATTTTGTTTCATTAGGTCATTTTTTTTCATTTACACCGTCAATATCCGGTTGTTTGTTAGGGGTTAGAGTTAGGGGTTCTAACGCTAACCCTAACCCCTAACAAATAACTGGATATTGACGGTGTAAATGAAAAAAATGACCTAATGAAACGAAATCGAAAAGGGGTACCTTAAGATAATATGGTCCAAAAAAATCATTTACATCCTTCTAATTAGCAGTAATTGACAATTAAGGCATGAAATCACCCATCCCTCAATTTAACCCTCCCTATATATATCTTAACTACCCACTCCCTTTACCGCACTGTCGGCTGGGATGTTAGAATGTACCGACTACACTCTGCAGAGGGGTAAGACTCCCTAAATCGCCAGCAGAGAGAGATTCATCATCAAAGATAATCTCCTAGCCTGTCTAGCATCATGTTGAATAAGATAGGAAAGGATCAGTACCAGATGCACTCGGCCTTCCACTCCCCTTGATGGTAGTTTACTGATGGGATTCCATATTCATCATCAGAGGATGGGAGCAGCGGGGTCTCTAGCTGGTCTTTTAGCATCATGCTTGTGAAGAAGGAAAGAGTTAGTACCAGGATGCAACTCGGCTTCACTCTATGGTAGTTTGATGTAGATTCCATATTCATGCATCAAGATAATCTCTAGCCTGTCTTAGCATCATGTTGAATAAGATAGGAAGAGATTCAGTACCAGGATGCAACTCGGCTTACTCTATGGTAGTTCTGATGTAGATTCACATATCATCAAGATAATCTCTAGCCTGTCTTAGCATCATGTTGAATAAGATAGGAAAGAGTTCAGTACCAGGATGCAACTGGCTTCACTCTTATGGTAGTTACGTGAGATTCCATATCATCATCAAGATAATCTTAGCCTGTCTTAGCATCATGTTGAATGGGAAAGAGATTCAGTACCAGGATGCAACTCGGCTTCACTCTTATGGTAGTTTACTGATGTAGATTCCATATCCATCATCAAGATATCTCTACCCTGTCTTAGCATCATGTTGAATAAGATAGGAAAGAGATTCAGTACCAGGATGTAACTCGGCTTCACTCTTATGGTAGTTACTATGTAGATTCCATATCATCATCAAGATAATCTCTAGCTGTCTTAGCATCCATGTTGAATAAAGATAGGAAAGAGATTCAGTACCAGGATCAACTCGGCTTCACTCTTATGGTAGTTACTGATGAGATTCCATATCATCATCAATAATCTCTAGCCTGTCTTAGCATCATGTTGAATAAGATAGGAAAGAGATTCAGTACAGGAAGCAACTCGGCTTCACCTCTTATGGTAGTTACTGATAGATTCATATCCATCATCAAGATAATCTCTAGCCTGTCTTAGCATCATGTTGAATAAGATAGGAAAGAGATTCAGTACCAGGATGCAACTCGCTTCACTCTTATGGTAGTTACTGATGAGATTCCATATCCATCAATCAAGATAATCTCTAGCCTGTCTTAGCATCATGTTGAATAAGATAGGAAAGAGATTCAGTACCAGGATGAACTCGGCTTCACTCTTATGGTAGTTACTGATGTAGATTCCATATCATCATCAAGATAATCTCTAGCCTGTCTTAGCATCATGTTGAATAAGATAGGAAAGAGATTCAGTACCAGGATGCAACTCGCTTCACTCTTATGGTAGTTACTGATGTAATTCCATATCCATCATCAAGATAATCTCTAGCTCTGTTTAGCATCATGTTGAATAAGATAGGAAGAGATTCAGTACGAGGATGTAACTCGGCTTCACTCTTATGGTAGTTACTGATGTAGATTCCATATTCATCATCAAGATAATCTCTAGCCTGTCTTAGCATCATGTTGAATAAGATAGGAAAGAGATTCAGTACCAGGATGCAACTCGCTTCACTCTTATGGTAGTTACTGATGCAGATTCCATATCATCATCAAGATAATCTCTAGCCTGTTCTTAGCATCATGTTGAATAAGATAGGAAAGAGATTCAGTACAGGATGCAACTCGGCTTTCACTCTTATGGTAGTTACTGATGAGATTCCATATTCATCATCAAGATAATCTCTAGCCTGTCTTAGCATCATGTTGAATAAGATAGGAAAGAGATTCAGTACCAGGATGAACTCGGCTTCACTCTTATGGTAGTTACTGATGTAGATTCCATATTCATCAAGATAATCTCTAGCCTGTCTTAGCATCATGTTGAATAAGAATAGGAAAGAGATTCAGTACAGGATGCAACTCGGCTTCACTCTTATGGTAGTTACTGATGCAGATTCCATATCTCATCATCAAGATAATCTCTAGCCTGTCTTAGCATCATGTTGAATAAGATAGGAAAAGAGATTCAGTACCAGGATGCAACTCGGCTTCACTCTTATGGTAGTTACTGATGAGATTCCATATTCATCATCAAGATAATCTTCTAGCCTGTCTTAGCATCATGTTGATAAGATAGGAAAAGAGATTCAGTACCAGGATGCAACTCGGCTTCACTCTTATGGTAGTTACTGATGGTAGATTCATATTCATCATCAAGATAATCTCTAGCCTGTCTTAGCATCAATGTTGAATAAGATAGGAAAGAGATTCAGTACAGGATGCAACTCGGCTTCACTCTTATGGTAGTTACTGATGTAGATTCCATATTCATCATCCAAGATAATCTCTAGCCTGTCTTAGCATCATGTTGAATAAGATAGGAAAGAGATTCAGTACCAGGATGCAACTGGCTTCACTCTTATGGTAGTTACTGATGTAGATTCCATATCCATCATCAAGATATCATCTCTAGCCTGTCTTAGCATCATGTTGAATAAGATAGGAAAGAGATTCAGTACCAGGATGCAACTCGGCTTCACTCTTATGGTAGTTACTGAGGACAGATTCATATTCATCATCAAGATAATCTCTAGCCTGTCTTAGCATCATGTTGAATAAGATAGGAAGAGATTCAGTACCAGGATGCAACTCGGCTTCACTCTTATGGTAGTTACTGATGTAGATTCCATATTCATCATCAAGATAATCTCTAGCCTGTCTTAGCATCATGTTTGAATAAGATAGGAAAGAGATTCAGTACCAGGATGCAACTCGGCTTCACTCTTATGGTAGTTACTGATGTAGATTCATATCATCATCAAGATAATCTCTAGCCTGTCTTAGCATCAATGTTGAATAAGATAGGAAAGAGATTCAGTACCAGGATGCAACTCGGCTTCACTCTTATGGTAGTTACTGATGCAGATTCCATATCCATCATCAAGATAATCTCTAGCCTGTCTTAGCATCATGTTGAATAAGATAGGAAAGAGATTCAGTACCAGGATGCAACTCAGCTTCACTCTTATGGTAGTTACTGAATGTAGATTATATCCATCATCATCAAGATAATCTCTAGCCTGTCTTAGCATCATGTTGAATAAGATAGGAAAGAGATTCAGTACAGGATGCAACTCGGCTTCACTCTTATGGTAGTTACTGATGAAGTTCCATATCATCATCAAGATAATCTCTAGCCTGGTCTTAGCATCATGTTGAATAAGATAGGAAAGAGATTCCAGTACCAGGATGCAACTCGCTTCACTCTTATGGTAGTTACTGATGAGATTCCATATCCATCATCAAGATAATCTCTAGCCTGTCTTAGCATCATGTTGAATAAGATAGGAAAGAGATTCAGTACCAGGATGCAACTCACTTCACCTTATGGTATTACTGATGCAGATCTATCCACAATCAAGATAATCTCTAGCCTGTCTTAGCATCATGTTGAATAAGATAGGAAAGAGATTCTCAGTACACGGATGCAACTCGCGCTTCACTCTTATGGTAGTTACTGATGTAGATTCCATATCCATCATCAAGATAATCTCTAGCCTGTCTTAGCATCATGTTGAATAAGATAGGAAGAGATTCAGTACCAGGATGCAACTCGCGCTTCACTCTTAATGGTAGTTACTGATAAGATTCCATATCATCATCAAAGATAATCTCTAGCCTGTCTTAGCATCATGTTGAATAAGATAGGAAAGAGATTCAGTACCAGGATGCAACTCCTTCACTCTTATGGTAGTTACTGATGCAAGATTCCATATCCCATCATCAAGATAATCTCTAGCCTGTCTTAGCATCATGTTGAATAAGATAGGAAAGAGAATTCAGTACCAGGATGCAACTCGGCTTCACTCTTATGGTAGTTACTGATGCAGATTCCATATCATCATCAAAGATAATCTCTAGCCTGTCTTAGCATCATGTTGAATAAGATAGGAAAAGAGATTCAGTCACCAGGATGCAACTCTGCTTCACTCTTGGTAGTTACTGATGCAGATTCCATATCTCACTCAGATAATCTCTAGCCTGTCTTAGCATCCATGTTGAATAAGATAGGAAAGAGATTCAGTACCAGGATGCAACTCGGCTTCACTCTTATGGTAGTTACTGATGGAGATTCCCATATTCATCATCAAAGATAATCTCTAGCCTGTCTTAGCATCATGTTAGAATAAGATAGGAAAGAGATTCAGTACCAGGATGCAACTCGGCTTCACTCTTATGGTAGTTACTGATGTAGATTCCATATTCATCATCAAGATAATCTCTAGCCTGTCCTTAGCATCATGTTGAATAAGATAGGAAAAGATTCAGTACCAGGATGCAACTCGGTATCTCTTATGGTAGTTACTGATGAGATTCCATATCATCATCAAGATAATCTCTAGCCTGTCTTAGCATCATGTTGAATAAGATAGGAAAGAGATTCAGTACCAGGATGCAACTCGGCTTCACTCTTATGGTAGTTACTGATGAGATTCCATATTCATCATCAAGATAATCTCTAGCCTGTCTTAGCATCATGTTGAATCAAGATAGGAAAGAGATTCAGTACCAGGATGCAACTCGGCTTCACTCTTATGGTAGTTACTGATGTAGATTCCATATTCATCATCAAGAAATTCTCTAGCCTGTCTTAGCATCATGTTGAATAAGATAGGAAAGAGATTCAGTACCAGGATGCACTCGCTTCACTCTTATGGTAGTTACTGATGTAGATTCCATATCCATCATCAAGATAATCTCTAGCCTGTTCTTAGCATCATGTTGAATAAGATAGGAAAGAGATTCAGTACCAGGATGCAACTCGGCTTCACTCTTATGGTAGTTACTGATGTAGATTCCATATCCATCATCAAGATAATCTCTAGCCTGTCTTAGCATCATGTTGAATAAGATAGGAAAGAGATTCAGTACCAGGATGCAACTCAGCTTCACTCTTATGGTAGTTATGATGCAGATTCCATATCATCATCAAGATAATCTCTAGCTCTGTCAGCATCATGTTGAATAAGATAGGAACGAGATTCAGTACCAGGATGCAACTGGCTTCACTCTTATGGTAGTTACTGATGTGATCCATATTCATCATCAGATAATCTCTAGCCTGTCTTAGCATCATGTTGAATAGATAGAAAGAGATTCAGTACCAGGATGCAACTCTGCTTCACTCTTATGGTAGTTACTGATGTAGATTCCATCATCATCAGATAATCTCTAGCCTGTCTAGCATCATGTTGAATAAGATAGGAGAGATTCAGTACCAGGATGCAACTCGGCTCACTCTTATGGTAGTTACTGATGCAGATTCCATATCCATCATCAAGATAATCTCTAGCCTGTCTTAGCATCATGTGATAAGATAGGAAAGAGTTCAGTACCAGGATGCAACTCTGCTTCATCTTATGGTAGTTACTGATGCAGATTCCATATCCATCATCAAATAATCTCTAGCTGTCTAGCATCATGTTGAATAAGATAGGAAAGAGATTCAGTACCAGGATGCAACTCGGCTCCACTCTTATGGGTTACTGATGTAGATTCCATATTCATCATCAAGATAATCTCTAGCCTGTCTTAGCATCATGTTGAATAAGATAGGAAGAGATTCAGTACCAGGATGCAACTCGGCTTCACTCTTATGGTAGTTACTGATGTAGTCCATATCCATCATCAAGATAATCTCTAGCCTGTCTTAGCATCATGTTGAATAAGATAGGAAAGAGATTCAGTACCAGGATGCAACTCAGCTTCACTCTTATGGTAGTTATTGATGCAGATTCCATATTCATCATCAAGATAATCTTAGCCTGTCAGCATCATGTTGAATAAGATAGGAAAGAGATTCAGTACCAGGATGCAACTCGGCTTCACTCTTATGGTAGTTACTGATGAGATTCCATATTCATCATCAAGATAATCTCTAGCCTGTCTTAGCATCATGTTGAATAAGATAGGAAAGAGATTCAGTACCAGGATGCAACTCTGCTTCACTCTTATGGTAGTTACTGATGCAGATTCCATATCCATCATCAAGATAATCTGTAGCCTGTCAGCATCATGTTGAATAAGATAGGAAAGAGATTCAGTACCAGGATGCAACTCGCTTCACTCTTATGGTAGTTACTGATGCAATTCCATATCCATCATCAAGATAATCTCTTAGCTGTCTTAGCATCATGTTGAATAAGATAGGAAGAGATTCAGTACCAGGATGCAACTCGGCTTCACTCTTATGGTAGTTACTGATGAGATTCCATATCCATCATCAAGATAATCTCTAGCCTGTCTTAGCATCATGTTGAATAAGATAGGAAGAGATTCAGTACCAGGATGCAACTCTGCTTCACTCTTATGGTAGTTACTGATGAGATTCCATATCATCATCAAGATAATCTCTACCTGTCTTAGCATTCATGTTGAATAAGATAGGAAAGAGATTCAGTACCAGGATGCAACTCGCTTCACTCTTATGGTAGTACTGATGTAGATTCCATATTCATCATCAAGATAATCTCTAGCCTGTCTTAGCATCATGTTGAATAAGATAGGAAAGAGATTCAGTACCAGGATGCAACTCGGCTTCACTCTTATGGTAGTTACTGATGTAGATTCCATATTCATCATCAAGATAATCTCTAGCCTGTCTTAGCATCATGTTGAATAAGATAGGAAAGAGATTCAGTACCAGGATGCAACTCGGCTTCACTCTTATGGTAGTTACTGATGAGATTCCATATCCATCACATCAGATAATCTCTAGCCTGTCTTAGCATCATGTTGAATAAGATAGGAAAGAGATTCAGTACCAGGATGCAACTCAGCTTCACTCTTATGGTAGTTACTGATGTAGATTCCAATAACATCATCAAGATAATCTCTAGCCTGTCTTAGCATCATGTTGAATAAGATAGGAAAGAGATTCAGTACCAGATGCAACTCGGCTTCACTCTTATGGTAGTTACTGATGTAGATTCCATATCATCATCAAGATAATCTCTAGCCTGTCTTAGCATCATGTTGAATAGATAGGAAAGAGATTCAGTACCAGGATGCAACTCTGCTTCCTCTTATGGTAGTACTGATGTAGATTCCATATACTATCATCAAGATAATCTCTAGCTATCAGCATCATGTTGAATAAGATAGGAAAGAGATTCAGTACCATGATGCAACTCTGCTTCACTCTTATGGTAGTTACTGATGCAGATTCCATATCCATCATCAAGATAATCTCTAGCCTGTCTTAGCATCATGTGAATAAGATAGGAAAGAGATTCAGTACAGGATGCAACTCGGCTTACTCTTATGTAGTTACTGATGTAGATTCCATATCCATCATCAAGATAATCTCTAGCCTGTCTTAGCATCATGTTGAATAAGATAGGAAAGAGATTCAGTACCAGGATGCAACTCTGCTCACTCTTATGGTAGTTACTGATGCAGATTCCATATCATCATCAAGATAATCTCTAGCCTGTCTTAGCATCATGTTGAATAAGATAGGAAAGAATTCAGTACAGGATGAAATCTGTTTCACTTTATGTAGTTACTGATGCAGATTACATATCCATCCGTATGTATATATATATATATTTATATGTATGTAATGTATGTATGTATGTGTATGTAAATATGTATGTATTGTATGTAAAATATGTATGTGTATATGCTATGTAATATATATATGTATGTATGTGTATATCTATGTAATATATGTATGTATGTATGTATAATTAAATATATATATGTATGTATGTATGTGCATGTAAATATATATATATATATGTGTATGTATGTATGTGTATGTAATAATATTATATATATATATATGTATGTATGTGTATGTAAATATATATATATATATATATGTATGTATGTGTATGTAAATATATATATATATATGTATGTATGTATGTGTATATAAATATATATATATATATATATGTAATGTATGTTGTGTAATATAATATATTATATATATATATGTATGTATGTATGTGTTATATAAATAATATATATATTATATATATATATATATATATATGTATATATTATATATATATATTATGTATGTATGTGTATGTATATATATATATATATGTATGTATGTATGTATATATATTATATATATGTATGTATGTATGTGTATGTAATATATATATATGTATATATATATATTATGTATATATATGTAAATATATATATATGTGTAATGTAAGCATGTATATGTATGTATGTATGTATGTGTATGTAAATATAATATATATATGTATGTAAGCATGTGTATATATATGTATGTAAGCATGTATATGTATGTATGTATGCATGTGTATGTAAATATATGTATGTATGTATGCATGTGTATGTAAATATATATATGTATGTATGTATGTATGTGTATGTAAAATATATATATGTATGTACGCACGTGTATGTAAATATATATATGTATGTATGTACGCACGTGTATGTAAATATATATATGTATGTATGTACGCACTGTTATGTAAATATATATATGTATGTACGTATGTGTATGTAAATATATATATGTATATATGTATGTACGCATGTGTATGTAAATATATATGTATGTACGTATGTGTATATAAATATATATATGTATGTACGTATATGTATGTAAATATATATATATATATTGTCTGTACACATGTTTATGTAAATATATATATATATATATGTCTGTACACATGTGTATGTAAATATATATATATATGTATGTACACATGTGTATGTAAATATATATATATATGTATGTACGCATGTGTATGTAAATATATATATATGTATGTACGCATGTGTATGTAAATATATATATATATATGTATGTACGCATGTGTATGTAAATATATATATGTATTTACGCATGTGTATGTAAATATATGTATGTATGTACGCATGTGTATGTAAGTACATGTATGTATGTATGTACGCATGTGTATGTAAATATATAATGTATGTACGCACGCATGTGTATTTGAATATATATACATATGTATGTACGTATGTGTATGTAAATATATACATATGTATGTGTGCATGTGTATGTAAATATATACATATGTATGTATGTATGTGTATGTAAATATATACATAATATATATATGTACGTATGTGTATGCAAGTATACATATACCGGGTATTCAGGATAAATTTGACATACTTATATCTGGTTATTTTTCACCATAGGTTGGAGGTATTCAACACAATATGCATCATTTAAAAGCTTTGACCCTTCTTCATTCATATATGTGATGCCAGATAAAATGGATGACTGGAACCCACCTGAATCATGGAAGAGAATAACTTGTATCATGATGATCTGCGCCAGCCATCAAAGTAAGGAGATTATGGTTGCTGCCCAACGCTCCCTGCCACTGTAAAAACAATCAGGCATGAACTGGAGAATTGCAATGGAGACTACGAGGCTGTGGCTAGAAGAAAGCAACATAACAGATGATCTGATTGCAAACGTACAGCAGAATTCCTCGAAAATCTGCAGAAAAATTTGTTGGAGGACCCTTGCATTGGAATTCGAGCTTTGTCACATGAATTGAATATTCAGCCTCTACCATGAAGCTTGCACTCAATGAAAACCTTTGCTACTACTCATACATGCATCGCAGAGGTCAACGGCTTCCAGAAAATCCAGTGAAAATTGTTTGACGAAGGCAAAGAAACTTCTGAGGC
>CM042151.1:79352112-79366757 GCA_023376005.1 Doryteuthis pealeii | reverse complement strand
CTGAGCAAAGTGAAATATCCTGCTGAACCACAAACAACCTGGTTCTTTTTCAATGCAAAAAACTTTTGCCAAGATCAAAAGCACAACACACAGAATAACAGATGGCTTGCATACAGTCCAAAGGACACTTCTCGTGTCATGCAGTCTAAATTTCCCCAAACTGTGATGGTTTTTGGATGTGTGACCTCTGAGGGTGAGGTGATGCCTCCACATTTTTTCAGAGAGGCTATCAGGTTGAATTTAGATACCTATGTGGAGTTGCTAAACACAGTAGTCAAGCCCTGGATAACAACGGTAACCAATGGTGGGCCATATGTATGGCAGCAGGATTCGGCACCCTACCACACCTCTGTTAAAAAGAAAAAAAATGGCTGTTGGCGAATTTTTACGATTACACCAGTCCCAATGTTTGGCCTCCAAACTCCCCAGATCTTAACCCCATGGATTATTATAACGATTGTTCTCATTCATTTACCACAGACTATAAAAAATTACTGGAAGCAAATAAAAAAAATCGGCTTCAGCTATGATTTTTTTAAAAACCATTGTGCTACAGGCTTTTAGGGTTTTGGGGCTGGAGATTGGAAAATCATAGTTAACCCATAGGGACCTCCAATTTGCAGTATCAATTTTACCCCACCACCTATATTTAACACAATGAATACAAAATTTTGCTGAAATATGTCAATATTATGAAATTTTTTAGCAAATTTACTAGTCATGGTTATTTAATTTAAAAAATCCTGTATAGAAACTTATAAAAATCTTCTAATATAATTATTGAGACTCTTATATATAATTTATAGAAAAAAAATTTTTTAAAACATTTTTTATTGGTTCATTTTTTCAGACTTCATAAAAGAAAATAGGCGGGAAGACCTCGTAAAAAATATTTCCCCTAATATATTTTAGAAAAAACTTATTTCAGGCATAATTTCATCAAAATGTTATTAATTACTGAAATTTTTGTTAAAATTTTACTGTTAGTTGATTTTTCATAGAATGTTTTTAAAAAGCCGCTAGTCATAACTTGTTTTTGGCTACGTTAAATTTCAATTAATTTAATGGTGCAAAAATGTAAACATTGTTTTCGTTCATAATTTTCATTATTTCTGTAAGCTGAAAATTTTTTTTTAAAAATCATCATAAGTTTTTTTAATGTTTCTTCTTTTGAATGGTCCAAAAATTTTGTACATAATATTACCTTTATTCAAGTTACATTGTGTTAAATATGGGGAGGGGTGATTTGAGACATAAAAAATTGGAGGTTGCTACTGAAAAAGTAGGTATACCCAAAAAAATCAGCTGCTACGAGTTTTAAAAACGAATTAAAAATAATTAAATCTATTATTTAAGATCAAACTTTGTCTAAATCAATAAGTAGTAACATAATGACCATCATTAAAAAAAGAAAAATATCATTACACATGCAGTTTATTTTTAATACATTTAAAGGGATTTGTTTTGGTCAATTTCAACGCGATCCGCCATTCTGTCTCTTTTTCGGTGGTTTTAGGCTCTTGTTTACAATGTTAATGTAACATTCGCGATTGCAAAAAAATTACCAAAAATCAGGTAATTATCTGATTTTAATGTAATTTTCAGTATTGATTTATTAATTAATGAATTTTATAATGCATCAGTTATTTTATTTCAAAACTTTAATTTAGTATTTTTGCTATGAAAAATTAATACATAAAATTCATTTAAAATAGGAAAAGCCTGATGTTAAGTTTAAAATGTTATATTTTTAGATTCTAAAAATAAATATCTATTTAATGCAAACCTTATTTTATTACATCAAAGTATACTTTTTGAAGAAAAACTCTATTGAAAATGTACCCCCCCCCCTTTTTTAAGCTGAAAAAATATCGATGTATAATTTTTTCTTTTATAAGATAATAGCCAATTAGATAATTATCGAAATGAGTAAAAAAGAAATCTCCAAAAAATTGATTATTTATTATTTTTTTACATTTTATTTTTCGATTTTCGGTACTTATTTTCTCATAGAAAAGCCACCGTAAAAATTTTTTTTTGTTTCTATTCATAACTTTGGTCTTTTATCTCTTTATTTATTCTGTAATTAGAAAACTATAAGACCAACTCGAAAAAAAGTTACGTCTCCAACATAAGAGGGGAGTGGGGTCAAGATTAAGTGACCTGAAAAAAATGAGAAAGTTTTGAAATAAAATAAATAATGCATTATAAAGATCATTCATTGATAGATAAACACTGAAAATTTCATCAAAATCCAATAATTCCCTGATTTTTGGTAAATAATTTTCTGTGGTGGGGACTACAGTAATTTTGTCAAAAATGCAGTTTAGTCTTATGGTGGATATAAGGGCTGTTTGATGTTATTGTATTAAGGTCACCAGTTTGAGGTCAATAATCAATAAAATATTCAAACATTTAAAGACACCATAAAACATTCAATTACTGCAGGCACATGGCATAAATAACAAGACTCAATGTTAAAACAAACAACTTGTATTGAGAAAAGTTTACAATAGGTAATGCATAATACCGAGCATTCAGTACTCTTGTGTACAAAATGTAATTTTGTTTTTTTAAAAATTCATTATAACATGTAAGAAAATATGTTATAAGTTATGAAGTGAGAAAGAAAGGGTAAGAGTTCAAAGTCACATGGCAGTCAGTTGTAAGTAATACTGCTGATCTCATAAAAGGTTGATAAAGAGAGATAGACAGATAGATATTTGTTCATACCTTCTTATAAGTGAATGTGTTTTGTCTTACTTTAAAGTGACGTGGATTTGGTTAGAAGAAGAATTTCTTTCTGGTTGGGATCTGAAAATTTGGTTTATTTATAGTCCTCGGGTAGGCTCCAAAAGGGGTCTATTTGATAGATTTCCTTTTAGGCGCGAATGTCTCTGATTGGTTGAAAATGTACAAATTTTTATTTTAATTTTCTTCTTTTACTAGGGTGCGCAATCCCATGCACAAACTATTAATTTTTGTCATTTGACTTTTGTTTGTCGTAGTAAGAACTTCCGATTCACTACAGTCTCATTTTGGGTATACCTAGAAAAAAGAAAATGAACTTGTCATGACATTATAAAAAGGACTGAGAATAAGCTAATTTATTAAAGAAATATAGGTGATAATTTTTTTAAAAGTATATAAATTTAAGTGGAATTAAATGTAAATGGCAATTAGAATAAATGAAAGAACTTATTTACTAAAAGTATAAGTAAATTAAATTATTAATGAGACAATACAACTGGATAATTTGGAAGCTGAGAATATAATATTTATTGTTTTTGATATATCCGGGTTAAGGGATATATTCTTGAAGTTGGTAGTTGGTATATTATCGCAGTAGTAATTGGTACATCGAATAGTAATCCGTCACCGAGCAGTCGTGGTGTCATCTAGCGAGTAAGTTAACTTGTAAGCATTAGGTAGAGAACCAACACAGTGTCGACTATTTATACATGACACTGTCCAATCAGATTATAGTGAGGGGTACCAAGGTATTTACATATTCATTATATCAGTTTTGTATTAAAAACTTTACAAAAAAATAATTAAGCATATTATATTAACATTACTGACAAATAAAAACCTAAGTTATCGTAAAAAGGGTGGTGTTTATTTTTGTTTTGTTTTTTTATTTCATTTGTATATCTTAGCTCAGTCACTAGAGTGTTCAGTTGGGAACCTCAAGGTTCCTGGTTCAATACCGGCCCTCACCAACTCAGCGTATGTGTAGCACAGGGATCTGTGCAGTAAAGTGAGGAACTGATGGTAAGCGTGGCACCATCTCAGATGCTAAAAAACAATCTCCTTGGTCTAGCGCTAGTGAAAAGTGGATAGACTCCCTCATTGTCTGGCTGATACCTACTTTAGGCCTCCCCATCTATGACATTAGTAGTTAGGAAAAACCTTTTTTTTAATTTAAAACCGTTTATTTTTGTGGTAGTAAAAAGTGATGATAGTGATTATCAGTTATGGATTTGGGATACTAACAGTTAAAGAGGGTGGGTCATGTCACCCTTGATGCTCAACAATTCAAAATTCTTAGAAAAATTAAAAGCTTATAGTGATTTGGTTTGTTTTACGGCATATCAACCTCAGTGGGTCATTTAATGCCGATAAAGTTTTGAAATAAATTAATTCTTAATGGATACACAATTTTTTTTTTATAAATACATTTTTCTATTTAACCCTAGATGGAACCCTAACAGGTACTACCACTCTGGGTCAGAGTGGACCAGGGAGAAATGGTGATGAAGGGGTGCTCTACATTCCCCAAACCTCCCAAACTGGAACCTGACCATCAGATAGAGTTTAACTTCATTCCCAAGACATGTAGACCCTCAGCCAACGTCTTCTAGTATCCATATGATAAAAAGGGTTGGGTGTTGCTATAAGAGCAATAGGGTTGGGGCAATCATATAGGTGCTAGGGCTTGACGTGACCGATTGATTGGATGGGGCCTCTCCGACCACCTGTCTAACCTAAGTAAGGGTCTAAGTGGAGTGTTGCAGATCATGGACTACTCATCCACCAAGACTCCATCCTTAAGCATTATGGGTTGCCACCCATGGCCAACAGGTGGCCCCTATTTAGGGGAGTCTTACCCCTCTGCAGAGGTGTAGTCGGTGCATTCTAACATCCCAGCCGACAGTGCGGTAAAGGGAGTGGGTAGTTAAGATATATATAGGGAGGGTTAAATTGAGGGATGGGTGATTTCATGCTTAATTGTCAATTACTGCTAATTAGAAGGATGTAAATGATTTTTTTGGACCATATTATCTTAAGGTACCCCTTTTCGATTTCGTTTCATTAGGTCATTTTTTTCATTTACACCGTCAATATCCGGTTGTTTGTTAGGGGTTAGGGTTAGGGGTTCTAATGCTAACCCTAACCCTTAACCCTAACCCCTAACAAACAACCGGATATTGACGGTGTAAATGAAAAAAATGACGTAATGAAACGAAATCAATAAGGTAATATGGTCCATTTTTTCTTTCAAACATAATTTAATCCTAGATCTAAGGAATAATTTGGTATAATTTTCATGCCATTGGTTGGTATCCTTCTGTCTATTGAAGACGATGGTGTAATGTCCACTTTAAAAAATTTTTTTTTTTTATCTGCAACTGCATGAATGGCTGAACAGACCAATTTTTGAATGGCAATCTCTGATGCAGTGATTGCAAACAAATGGTGATGCTTACTGTCTCTCCTTCCTTATGACTCTCTTTTCTGCGTCGGCTTTTTTCCTCTCTTTTTTAACTCCTTTTCTTTCCTTGTTTGACGAGGAGGTTCCAGGTCGTATGGTTTTTTGTATAAGCCTTCCATGTGTTGGTGTCAATGTGGTATGTCTTCATGTCTCTCTTGCAGACATCTTTAAAGCACAGGCGTGGTCTCCCTACCGGTCGGGTGGCCTCTACTAACAGTAGGTCTTTGGGGATGTAGCTGTAAGGTTCAAGGTTATAATAATGTTATAATTGGTTGAACAAAACAACTCCGACCAAAGGTGTGAAATGTAACACAGGACTTTGATATATTGGACAGCACATGGAGAGACATTTAAGACGTGAAATACAAATACATGACAAAGATACATAAAAGGAATAAGATACAAAGTTATGGACAGCTATGGAGAAGAAAAAGGAGGAGAGTTTGAAACAGGCGCTTAAATACAAAAAAAAAACCTGGTGGTAAAAAACGGGAACCCAAGGGGAAGATAACTCTTCCAGGCAAAGGAAAGATAACCCAACACAGTCTTTGTCCATCCTCTTGACTTGGCCAAGCCAATGCAGGCATCTGTCACTGATGATGGCAGGTATGCTGTTTATGTGTACCATTTTTGTGCCATTAAACTAAACAGTAAGAAGCCTTTAGGATCTAAAAGGTGATTTGCTCAGCTTTATTAAAATGATAGATAGATATATATGATGAAAAGGTAAATGGAATAAAGCAGAGGAAATTGGATAAGGCAGACAGAGAATGTAAAGGTAAGGGGGGTGCCACAGATGGATGATACATCACAAGTTCAGGTTGGGTGATAGAATGATCAAAGGATTTAGGGTAAGTGAAGCATTGAGTGATTAGTATGAGGGTTAGTTTTCTGGCTGGTTATAAAAATTGTAAAAAATACAAGAAATTCAAAATAAAAGAAACACATAAAATAAAATAAAATTCTGAATCACAAATCTTTCTGTTTTGAAATAATAAAGATTCATCCTGAAAAAGCTTCTAAGACCAACAGAGGTGAAATATTAATTGGATGTAATTATTTGTGTTTTGTTATTCACTTTTTACTTAATTTTTTCCAAATATTTTCATGGATTTTTACTAAACTGTTATTTCCTTCATATATATATATATATATATATATATATAATATATATATATATATATATATATATATATATATATAGCCCAAAAAACTGTGAGTGTTTTTTGTCCTTAAAAGGTGGAAGTGCAAGTAACCTGAAAGAAATCTGAATTTTTTAGAATAAAATAACCAATGCATTATAAAATACATTGATTACTAAAGCAACAGTGAAAATTCTATTAATATCTGATAATTCCATGATTTTTGGTAATTTTTTTTTTTATCAATCAGGGTTAGTGAAATGTTACCATAAAATAAAAATAATTATACATCTCAGCTACCATAGTTTTAAAAAGTTTTGAGGAAATATTATCTGAACAAAAAAAAGAGTATATTTTCTGAAAGTGCTTCTTTTTCTGTGTGATTTGAAAAAAAAAAAAAAAAAAAAAAAGGAGAAAGAAAAGGATATTATTGTTATAAAATTTTTCCTTTTTTAATATGGTCATCTGGTTTTGATCTTTCTGGAAATGTAAAAATTAGGGCATGGGATTTTTAATTTTTTTTTTTTATTCAAACGACCAAAAGTTCAAAATTCTCCAATCAGAATTTATAAAAAAAAAAATTTTTTTTTTCAATCATAATTTTCATTATTTATGTAAGCTGAAAATTTTTTTAAAAATCATCAGGAATTTTTTAAAATGTTTCTTCTTTCGAATGGAAATAAATTTCAAGATAATATTAATTTTTATACAAGTTTCATTGTGTTAAATATAGGGGGGGGGGGTAAATTTCACATGGAAAATTGGTGGTACCTACTATTTATTTTATTATCAATTGATTAGCATTGAAACTAACAAAAATATAAACGTGTACTGTAACATATTAAAAATTGATAACAATACTTATATATGCAAATATATTTTTCATTAACGAAGTACAGGAATTTTAGTTTTTATGATATTTCTCCATTGTTTCATTGGCCTCGTGCCTCATGATGTCACATTCTGCCCGTGGCTGTAGACTTAAGGTAAATACATAATTATCTCCCTTGAGTTTCGCTCTTGATAAGTCATTCTGCATCGATTAGAAAGGACGATTGTTTTAATTTTGATTCAACTGGGAAAATATAAGTTTATTTAAAGTATTCTAGTTTGTATTTTTGTTTTATATCACATTTCCTTATTGAAAAAAGGTGAGACGAAAAGAGACAGAGAAAAGTAAGTATCACGTTCACTTAATTTATTTGTTTATAAATTATCGAATAGGTTTTGCGAAAAGGTTTTTATTTTTACTAACGAAGAAAGAAATATGATGAAATATTTTTAGAATACGCGAAAATATTGAATCTAAAAATATCTAGAAGTAAATAAATATCCATGAAGACCCATAAAAAAAATAAGTTTAATATCTGAACTGGATTCGTCCCATGTAAAAAATGAAATGAAAAATAGATTTTTTTTTACTAATTTTGTCTAGCAAACAGAACACGAGGGGCATTCGATCTGACGTGTAAAATTTACCTTTGCCCTATATTTAACACTATGAAACTTGAATAAATATTATCTTCAAAATTTTTGGAACATTCAAAAGAAGAAACATTTTAAAAGAAGAAAAAAAAAAAAGAAAGATGTTTAAGATGCCCTATTACCAAAACCGAACTAGTAGCGATTTATTTTATTTTTTTTTTTTTTACATGTGTTCCGTCATTAAATTATATTTCCAAAAATGAACGATTTATTTATATCCAAAAAGAAAAAAAAAATTACAAAGATATTTGTAAATCCCTACCATAAAATAAACTGAACCCCCATTTATGTCCGTGTTTTTGCAATAAATGTTTTATTTTTCTTGCACCCGTTATGTTACAATACTAAATATATTTTCTTTATTTATTTTAATATTCATTTCAATGTGTATATTCTAAAACATTTTATTTTGTGAGAATGCTTAGTTTTAAAGTGGGGGCTCGTTTTACAATTTGGGCATAAATTGGATCCTCCTTTTATGAACGTAATTTTGTTTTTTCGTCGACGATGATTAAAATCTGACGTTTTTATTTTAGAGTAGCAAAGCCTAAAAGAAAAGAAATAACAACAACAAAAAGTAATATTCATCTTTTTACTCGTAAATTCCTGCCATAAAATTAGGCTTGGGCATTTTATGGTAGGAATTTACGAGTAAAAAGTTGAAGTGTAAAAACGAACCCAACTTTAAAACTAAGCATTCACACAAAACAAAAGCTTTTAGAATATACAAATTGAAGTGAATATTAAAATAAATAAAGGAAATATATTTAGTATTGTAACATAACGGGTGCAAGAAAAATAAAACATTTATTGCAAAAACACGGACATAAAATGGGGGTTCAGTTATTTTATGGTAGGAATTTACGAGCAAATAGTCCTTCATTACCACATTTATTTACAATAAAAATTCGTCTTTTATTACTTCATATACCGAAAGTTTTATTAAAATCGGATAGTTAGTTTATTTTAGATGATTTTTAGAAGAATTTCCTGTGATCACCCTTTTTTAGAAGCCGTGACAAATTGCTCATACCTACTAGTAGTCATAAGCTTTAAATCTTAATTGATTTAATGGTGCAAACATGGAAATGTTTTCGTTCATAATTTTCATTATTTCTGTAAGCTGTTTTTTTTTTTTTTTTTTTTTTTTTTTCCCCTTCTGTATTCATGGTTCATTTACAAAAAAAAAACTCCCATTAGGCTACGGTCCCAAAGGTCAAATATGGCTTTAGATTTGTGATTCAGTGACCTTCGTTTAGGGTGGAAGAAAAAATGCGGCCAAATGAATGTCTATAGACTCCTGAATATCATCCTTTTTTCCCAAGCGTAGATGTTGCACATATTTAAGATTTCCATAGGTACCACCAATTTCCCCCTGTGAAATTTAACCCCGCCCCTATATTGACCTTTGGGACCGTAGCCTAATGGGAGTTTTTTTTTTGTAAATGAACCATGAATACAGAAGGGGAAAAAAAAAAAAAAAAAAAAAAAAAAAAACAGCTTACAGAAATAATGAAAATTATGAACGAAAACATTTCCATGTTTGCACCATTAAATCAATTAAGATTTAAAGCTTATGACTACTAGTAGGTATGAGCAATTTTGTCACGGCTTCTAAAAAAGGGTGATCACAGGAAATTCTTCTAAAAATCATCTAAAATAAACTAACTATCCGATTTTAATAAAACTTTCGGTATATGAAGTAATAAAAGACGAATTTTTATTGTAAATAAATGTGGTAATGAAGGACTATTTGCTCGTAAATTCCTACCATAAAATAACTGAACCCCCATTTTATGTCCGTGTTTTTGCAATAAATGTTTTATTTTTCTTGCACCCGTTATGTTACAATACTAAATATATTTCCTTTATTTATTTTAATATTCACTTCAATTTGTATATTCTAAAAGCTTTTGTTTTGTGTGAATGCTTAGTTTTAAATTGGGTTCGTTTTTACACTTCAACTTTTTACTCGTAAATTCCTACCATAAAATGCCCAAGCCTAATTTTATGGCAGGAATTTACGAGTAAAGATGAAT
This sequence comes from Doryteuthis pealeii, assembly GCA_023376005.1. NCBI lineage: Eukaryota > Metazoa > Mollusca > Cephalopoda > Myopsida > Loliginidae > Doryteuthis > Doryteuthis pealeii. The sequence goes on along the minus strand of CM042151.1, from coordinate 79,356,876 downwards.
ATTACTTTTTGTTGTTGTTATTTCTTTTCTTTAGGCTTTGCTACTCTAAATAAAAAACGTCAGATTTTAATCATCGTCGACGAAAAAACAAAATTACGTTCATAAAAGGAGGATCCAATTTATGCCCAAATTGTAAAACGAGCCCCCACTTTAAAACTAAGCATTCTCACAAAATAAAATGTTTTAGAATATACACATTGAAATGAATATTAAAATAAATAAAGAAAATATATTTAGTATTGTAACATAACGGGTGCAAGAAAAATAAAACATTTATTGCAAAAACACGGACATAAATGGGGTTCAGTTTATTTATGGTAGGGATTTACAATATCTTTGTAATTTTTTTTTTCTTTTTGGATATAAATAAATCGTTCATTTTTGGAAATATAATTTAATGACGGAACACATGTAAAAAAAAAAATAAAATAAATCGCTACTAGTTCGGTTTTGGTAATAGGGCATCTTAAACATCTTTCTTTTTTCTTTTTTTCTTCTTTTTAAAATGTTTCTTCTTTTGAATGTTCCAAAAATTTTGAAGATAATATTTATTCAAGTTTCATAGTGTTAAATATAGGGGCAAAGGTAAATTTTACACGTCAGATCGAATGCCCCTCGTGTTCTGTTTGCTAGACAAAATTAGTAAAAAAAAAATCTATTTTTCATTTCATTTTTTACATGGGACGAATCCAGTTCAGATATTAAACTTATTTTTTTTATGGGTCTTCATGGATATTTATTTACTTCTAGATATTTTTAGATTCAATATTTTCGCGTATTCTAAAAATATTTCATCATATTTCTTTCTTCGTTAGTAAAAATAAAACCTTTTCGCAAAACCTATTCGATAATTTATAAACAAATAAATTAAGTGAACGTGATACTTACTTTTCTCTGTCTCTTTTCGTCTCACCTTTTTTCAATAAGGAAATGTGATATAAAACAAAATACAAACTAGAATACTTTAAATAAACTTATATTTTCCCAGTTGAAATCAAAAATTAAAAACAATCGTCCTTTCTAATCGATGCAGAATGACTTATCAAGAGCGAAACTCAAGGGAGATAATTATGTATTTACCTTAAGTCTACAGCCACGGGCAGAATGTGACATCATGAGGCACGAGGCCAATGAAACAATGGAGAAATATCATAAAAACTAAAATTCCTGTACTTCGTTAAATGAAAAATATATTGCATATATAGTATTGTTAAAAAATCAAATTTTTAAATATGTTACAGTACACGTTTTATTTTTGTTAGTTTCAAATGCTAATCAATTGATAATAAAATAAATAGTAGGTACCACCAATTTTCCATGTGAAATTTACCCCCCCCCCTATATTTAACACAATGAACTTGTATAAAAATTAATATTATCTTGAAATTTATTTCCATTCGAAAGAAGAAACATTTTAAAAAATTCCTGATGATTTTAAAAAAATTTTCAGCTTACATAAATAATGAAAATTATGATTGAAAAAAAAATTTTTTTTTATAAATTCTGATTGGAGAATTTTGAACTTTTGGTCGTTTGAATAAAAAAAAAAAATTAAAAATCCCATGCCCTAATTTTTACATTTCCAGAAAGATCAAAACCAGATGACCATATTAAAAAAGGAAAAATTTTATAACAATAATATCCTTTTCTTTCTCCTTTTTTTTTTTTTTTTTTTTTTCAAATCACACAGAAAAAGAAGCACTTTCAGAAAATATACTCTTTTTTTTGTTCAGATAATATTTCCTCAAAACTTTTTAAAACTATGGTAGCTGAGATGTATAATTTTTATTTTATGGTAACATTTCACTAACCCTGATTGATAAAAAAAAAATTACCAAAATCATGGAATTATCAGATATTAATAGAATTTTCACTGTTGCTTTAGTAATCAATGTATTTTATAATGCATTGGTTATTTTTATTCTAAAAAATTCAGATTCTTTCAGGTTACTACATCGGACACCAGGGTGTTAACCAGCATGAAAAAACAATGCTAGACAGCGTCTCTTCTGGCCTGGCATGGGAGCACAATTACAAATAAGCCGGACCAATGTAAACGTTGTAACGAAACCCGCCCATCAACCCAAAGGAATCTGCATCCGGACCTATACACCCAGATTACCCATTCCAATTAGCAGTCACGGACATCTTTCACATGGCGGTTGTAAATATATCATTTATGCGACAGATATTCTGGTTGGACAGAGGTGGCATCAGTACATCAGGATGCAAGGGCTTCCCACACTATGTAACATCCCTACAGAGGTACTTCCTTAGCTACGCGTTCCGGAAGAAATTTCTTGTGACGGAGGGCCCCCATACAACTCCCACGAACGAGAACATTTCTGAGAACATGGGGTGTCTGTCATCGACTATCGTCAGCAACTACCCACAAAGTAACGGCAGGGCAGAAGCTGCCATCAAAATACATGAAACGCATCCTGACAATGAACATTAGCCCGATGGTTCGTTAGACACAGACGAAGCAGCAAAAGCACTCATGCTTCACAGAAACACTCCACACCGGATATAGGTGCACCTCCAGCAGAACTTTTATTTGGTCGTCCTTAAACGACCACCTACCAAACCCTGTCAAATTCCGTCGAGAATGGCTGGAACTCGCTGACCTACGCGAAAAGCTGTCACAAACGTTTCGCGAATGCAACAAAATGCGCTCATGAGAGACAGTTAAACCCAATCAAGGTGGGGAGAACCTGTGGCCATCCAGAACCAACATGGAAACACCCTCGATATTGGCATAACACAGGCACGATAGTAGAAAGCCTCCCACATAAACAATATCGTGTTTTAATCGATGGAGCCGGAGGACCACCCTCCGAAATCGCCGCTTTCTTCGTAAAATAACGAAGATTACCCGCAACACAAATCCAAACAAAAATAACAAAAATAAATGACCACCAGACACTCATCATACCAATATCAAACCATACCCACACGATCCAGCTAGAACACCGAGACCCACTATCGACAAATAAAAGACCGGCGATACTATCCCACACAAACGTCGGTAACGACGAACCCCCACACCGACTGATAGACCAAACACTAAAACCAGACCCATCCGCACCAGACAATGCTATAAATACAAAAACTACCAACTAAGCTATAACATTATTGAGTTTTTTAAAAAAAAATTTTTTAAATGTAACATGTTTATATTGTATTGAGTTCTCTCCCCTCCTCCACTCGCAAATAAAGAAAAGTTGTTTGGAGTGAGTGCACGTATGTGCTCACTTCAAATAATCTGAAATAAAACGTATATAATAAGCTCCTTGTTATTGAATCCTTTTACGATCTATTTCATCCTTCGAATTACATACAACCCTAACTCAACCTTCACATACTTATTTCTAAAAAGAAATGTTTATAAGTATTTTAAAAATATTTAAAGCCATTATTGAACACGATAAATTAAAATAAATTCAACGTAACTTTTTGTTGAATTTCGGACGATTTTTAATGTATAAAATGTATTAAAAATAAATTGCATATTGTAATATATTTTTCTTTTTTAATGATGGTCAGTATGTTACTACTTATCGATTTAGACAAAGTTTGACCTTAAATAATAGATTTAATTATTTTTAATTCGCTTTTAAAACTCCTAGCAGATGAATTTTTTGCATATGGCTAACATACTCTTATCTTGATAGAAAATAATTAATTATCTTTTTTTATCGCTTTATATTTTCTGATTTTAATAAATAAAAATATTTCCCTAATATATTTTAGGAAAACTTAATTCAAAAATAATTCCATCAACAGATAAATAATTACCTAAATTTTTCGTAAAAAAAAAAAATTACTGTTAGTTGATTTTTCATAGAATTAAAAAAAAAAAAACGGTCATCATAACTTGTTTTTGACTTCGATAAATTTCAATTGATTTAACGGTGCGAAATTGTAAACATGTGTTTTTCGTTTAAAATTTTCATTATTTCTGTAAGCTGAATTTTCTTTTTTAAATTATCAGGATTTAAAAAAATGTTTCTTCTTTTGAATGTCGAAAATAATATTAGACTTTATGCATTGTGTTAAATATGGGGGGGGTACATTTGACCATAAAACTGGAGGTCCCTAAAGTTCTTCATAAGTATGTATTTTACTTCGAGATATTATTTAAATTCAAATATTCCGCATATTTAAAAATAATGAACAGAAATATTAAGTGAACGTGATACTTACTTTTCTCTGTCTCTTTTCGTTTAATCTTCTTTTTTTTTTTTCAATGACGAATGTGATAGTAAAAAAGAAAAACAAACTAGAATACTTTAAATAAACTTGTATTTTCAAAATTAAAATAACCGTTACTTCCGATCAATGCAGAAACTCAAGGGAGATAATTAGGTTTTTACCCTAAGTATAACACTGTAGGTATACCCAAAATGAGTCTAAACCTCGTTTTTGACGAAATGTTTTAGCCCCACCCCCTACAGAAAATAATTTACAAAAATCAGGGAATTATCAGATTTTAATGAAATTTTCAGTGTTTATTTTGAATGAATGATCTTTATAATGCATTATTTATTTTATTTCAAAACTTTCTCATTTTTTTCGGGTCAATTAATTTTAACCAACTCTTATGTTGGGGACGTAACATTTTTTTCGAGTTGGTCTTCTTATACTATACTAATTATTGGTACCACCAAACCGTTTAGGCCATCTTGAATAAAACGGAAATAGATATTTCCGAACTTTGTTTATAAAATCTCGTAAAAAAAAAGATCGTACAGGGTTGTTAAC
>CM042151.1:79308326-79352102 GCA_023376005.1 Doryteuthis pealeii | reverse complement strand
ACAAAGAAAAATAGTTAATTCAAGATCAAATTATCAGATTGGGGAAAATTACATCGTTATCTTAAAAAATAAACAAACCTGCCCGTATTACATGCGAAAGGGTAATTTTCAGACCGTAATATAGACAGAAAAGTTACAAATTATTTCCCTTTTACGATCAACCAGTAAAAGTATGGAATGAAAATTTGAATATTTTTTCTAAGAGAAAAACTGATAAAATAATCTATTATACATACTTTTTATTTTAATTATTGAAAAAAGTTAAATAAAATAATTTTTTTCACGCTAACACTGTCAGCTTAACAGGAACAAACTTCGGTTACTTAGAAGCGTCTCGTCTCTTTGTAAAACAAATATGTCAGCTATGCTCTTCCGTATATTCTAAGGATCACGCATTACTATTCAACAATAAAAATTACAAATTCTTTTAAAAATAGTAATCGAGCTCGTATCGGACTAATGTTTAGTTCACCCGAATTATAAAATTCATATTTTTAAATATCCGTGAAAAATTCGATTTTTTGACGCAGGAAAAAAGAAATATTTAATTTATTTCACGCAGAAAATAAAAATATTTAATCACACAAAAGATTGAAAATCTCTTAAAAATTAATTTTAAAAAAAAATTTTTTTTTTTTTTTTGACAATTTAATAGAATATAGTACATACCAATTATAAAAGCAAAAAAAAGTTTTCAAATATTAATATTATGACATTTTTTTGCACTTTTTATTTCCGATTTCATTAATTTTTCCTCAAATAACAACACCTCGTACATTCATACGATTTCATTGATATAGTTATTTATAGAAAAAAAGAAAAAAAAAATTTTTTTGACGCGTCATTTTTTTTATATCATAAAATAAAATAGGGGGAGGGGGATAGACCTAGTAAAAAATATTTCCCCTAATATATTTTAGAAAAAAACTATTTCAGATGTATTTACATCCAATGGTAAACATTTATGGAAATTTTCGTGAAAATCAGATTATTAATTGATTTTTCATAGAATTTTTTAAAAAATCCTCTTATCGTAACTTGTTTTTAGTTACGTTAAATTTCAGTTGATTTAACAATGCAAAAATGAAAACATTGTTTTCCAATCATAATTTTCATTATTTCCGTATGCTGAAAATTTTTTTAAAAAGTCATCAGGAGTTTATTTTATGTTTTTTCTTTAGAATGAAAAAAATTTTTTCAAGAAAATATTAAATTTTCTGTAAGTTTCATTGTGTTAAATATAGCAGGGGGGGGGGGGTAAATTTCACAGGGTCAAATTGGTGGTACCTACTAATTATAGTATAAATAATGAGATAAAAGACCGCAGTTATTAATAGAAAAAAAATTACGGTGGCTTAAGTACCGAAAATCGAAAAATAAAATGTAAAAAAATGATAATTAATTTTTTGGAGATTTCTTTTTTACTCATTTCGATAATTATTTAATTGGCTATTATTAGGAATACCCTTTTTTGTCGTCTGCTAAAAGTTTTAAAAACGAATTAAACATAATTAAATCTATCATTTAAGGTCAAACTTTGTCTAAATTAATAAGTAGTAAAATACTGACCATTAGGCACCACCACTTTTACCCTGTGCAATTTACCCCCCTTACATTTAACACAATGAAACTTGCAGAAAAATTAATATTTTCTTGAAATTTTTTTTCCAATCGAAAGAAAAAACATTAAACAAACTCCTGATGATTTAAAAAAAAATTTTTTATCAGCTTACGAAAATAATGAAAATTATGATTGAAAAACAATGTTTTCATTTTTGCACTGTTAAATCAACTGAAATTTAACGAAGCTACGATAGGTTGAGGTTTGGTAAGTAGCAGAGGAGTGCATAGTGAAAATAATGCGTGAAATAATAATAGAATTTACAATAGGTAAAAGTATAAAGTGAGGAGCTGGTCACACAGGGATAAGGATAGGTCAGCAGAGGTTAACACACGAGGTAAATTCAACAATGATTTATTATGAACTGATTTAATTTCTTACAAGGGTTAAAAAGGCGGGAACAAACCTGTGGGCGGAGTCTGAGCTCCTGCTGATGTCACATCAAATATATTTATTGATAATAGAAATATAAGCTTATAAAAAAACTTAACATGATAAGAGGTTTTTTTTTTTTAAATTCTACGAAAAATCAATTAATTATCTGATTTTCACGAAAATTTCCATAAATGTTTACCATTGGATGTAAATACATTCGAAATATTTTTTTTTCTAAATTATATTAGGGGAAATATTTCTTTACGAGGTCTATCACCCCCCCCCCACTATTTTATTTTATGAGATAAAAAAATGATGCGTCAGAAAAATTTTGTACTTTTTTTCTATAAAGATAAGAGTCTGAATAACTATATCAATGAAATTGTATGAATGTACGAGGTGTAGTTTTTTTAATGAAAAATTAATGAAATCGGAAGAAAAAAGTGCAAAAATATGTCATAATATTAATATTTGAAAACTTTTTTTTGCTTTTGTAATTGGTATGTACTATATTCTATTAAATTGTCAAAAAAAAAATTTTTTAAGTGATTTTCAATCTTTTGTGTGCTTAAATATTTTTATTTTCTGCGTAAAATAAATTAAATATTTCTTTTTTTCTGCGTTAAAAAATCGAATTTTTCACGGATATTTAAAATATTTAAAAAAAAAAAGTTGGTCCGATCCGAGCTCGATTAATATTTTTAAAAGAATTTGTAATTTTTATTGTTGAATAGTAATGTGTGATTCTTAGAATATACGGAAGAGCAAAACTGACATATTTGTTTTGTTTTTATACAAAGAGACGAGACGATTCTCGGTAACCAAAGTTTGTTTTTCTTAGCGTAAAAAATATTTTATTTAACTTTTACGACATATTAGAATAAAAATAATATATTGATTATTTTATCAGTTTTTATTCAAATTTTCATTTTATTTTCGATTTTAAGAATTAATACTAAAACCGAAGACATTTTTTAACATCAATTTCACTGCGAAATTTTAAGATTAAATTTTAATAGTAAATTGTAATATTAAAGTTTTTATTCATTTTAATAGAAAAAAAATGGCTAAAAAAGTTTGTCCGTTACACCCATCCGTACTTAAATGCATAACCGTAAGAGGGTAATAATATGTATTTTTTCTGTCTAAATTGTGGCCTGAAAATTACCCTTTCGCATGTAATATGGATAGGTTTGTTTATTTTTTAAGATAACGATGTAATTTTTCCCAATCGGATAATTTGATCTTTGAATTAACTATTTTTCTTTGTAACAACCCTGTACGATTTATTTTACGAGATTTTTGACAAACAAAGTTCGGAAATATCTATTTCCGTTTTATTCAAGATGGCCTAAACTGATTGGTGGTCCCTACTGACCATCATTAAAAAAAGAAAAATATAATTACATATGCAATTTATTTTTAATACAATTTATACATTAAAAATTGTCCAAATATCTAGGAAAACTTCACTCGAATTTATTTTGATTTATCGTTTTCAATAATGGTTTAAAAATAGTTTTAAAATACTTATAAACATTTCTTTGTAGAAATAAGTAAGGCATTACTTTAAATACATATTTATTAAATGTTACTGAAATTTTATTCACTCGTTTTAACTTTTAACCAAGTAAAATCCGTTTTTTGCACGTAAAAATATATAAAAATACATTAGTTTTGTTTGAAATGGAAATGGGTTTGTTTACGGCCGTTTTTTTATGGTGTTGCGTAAGTGTCATAATATTTTTTTGTCTTGTTTGATTGACGTAAAATCTGGGTTTTTTTTTTTTTTATAAAATGAATTTAGCCCCCCTCCCCTACAGAAAATAATTTACCAAAAATCAGGGAATTATCGGATTTTTATGAAATTTTCAGTGTTGATTAATCAATGAACGAACTTTATAATGCATTATTTTATTTCAATACTTTCTCATTTTTTTCAGGTCACTTAATTTTGACGCCCCCACCACTTTGGGGATGTAAAATATCTGCAAGTTGGTCAGTGTTCGATATTAATTACAGTATAAATAAAAACTTTTTTTATTTATATATAGATAAAAGACCGAAGTTGTGAATAGAAAAAAAAAATTTAAGGGGAAAATAATTAAATCTTCAATTTATCTAAGGGAGATAATTCATATTTTTTTATTCTTGGTGGCTTCCATAAAATTAATTTTCGAACATTATGTGCTTTATATTGAAAATATAAAATATAAAATATGATAAGCCTTGTTTTAAGTTTAAATGTTATATTTTTAGAATCTAGAAATAAATATCTATATAATGCAAACCTTATTTTTTCCGCAAAAAGTCTACTGTTTGAAAAAAAGCTCAATTGAAAATGTACCCCCCCCTTTTTAAGCAGAAAAATATCGATGTATAATTTTCTCTATAATAAGATAATAGCCAATTAAATAATTATCGAAATGAGTAAAAATGAAATCACCAAAATATTAATTATTCATCATTTTTTTTACATTTTATTTTTCGATTTTCTGTACTTATTTTCTCATAAAACAACAATCGCAAAAAATTTTTTTTTGTTTCTATTCATAACTTCGGTCTTTTATCTCTTTATTTATACTGTAATTAGTATCGAAAATGACCAACTCGAATAAAATGTTATACCCCCAACATAAGGGGGGGGGGGGGCAAAATTAAGTGACCTGAAAAAAATGAGAAAGTATTGAAATAAAATAAGTCATGCATTATAAAGATCATTCATTGATAAATAAACATTGAAAATTTCATCAAAATCCGATAATTCCCTGATTTTTGGTAAATTATTTTCTCTAGGGGGGGATAAAGTCATTTTGTCGAAAATGCAATTTAGTCTCATTTTGGGTATCCCTAGCTATTATCTTATAAAAGAAAAAAATTATACATCGATATTTTTTCTGCTTAAAGGGGGGGGTACATTTTCAATCGAGTTTTTTTTCGAAAAGCATACTTTGATGTAATAAAATAAGGTTTGCATTAAATAGATATTTATTTTTAGAATCTAACAATATAACATTTTAAACTTAGCATCAGGCTTTTCATATTTTAAATGAATTTTGTATATTCATTTTTCATAGCAAAAATACTAAATTAAAGTTTTGAAATAAAATAACTGATGCATTATAAAATTCATTAATTGATAAATCAATACTGAAAATTTCATTAAAATCGGATAATTACCTGATTTTTGGTAAATTCTTTTGCAATCGCAAATGTTAAATTAAAATTGTAAACAAGGACTTAAAACCATTGAAAAAGAGAAAGAATGGTGGATCGCATCGAAATTGATCAAAACAAATTCCTTTAAATGTATTAAAAATAAACTGCATATGTAATGATATTTTTCTTTTTTTAATGATGGTCATTATGTTACTACTTATCGATTTAGACAAAAATTTGACCTTAAATATTAGATTTAATTAATTTTAATTTGTTTTTAAAATTTGTAGCAGATGATAAAAAGGGCATACCTAAATATATATATATATATATATATATATATATATATATATAAGTGTATTTTGGCAGCATTTTTTCTTTTAAACATGTTCCATTAAACTGTACTGACGATTTTTGTCGGACGAGTTTTTGTTCGATCCTTTCTAATTTTGTGGCCATCTTTTTAATGTCAGGGTGGAACTGGTGTAGCAATCCACCAAAGGTTTCTTTACGAGCGCTTTTAGCATGTCTATCTGCTATATTCAGCTATGAAACTGATGGGATGTTTTGGGTGTCTCGTTTTTAAAACAACAAGCAGTAACATGTATATATAAAGGGCAGTTGTGTGTATATGTATATACGGAGGAAACTTTGAAACTAAAACAATTAACGACAAAGTAAATATATAAACACATTGAATATCACCAGGGCTTGGTTTTTAAGCAAAAATAATAGAGATTTGATTTATATTCATGAAGATAATTAAAAAATTGAATTTAAATGATAACAGCATGGATTTTTTTTTCATTTAATATTTTAGATAGTAGACATTAACATTTCTTTTTAGAGTAGCTGGATCAATGCAAGGTCTAATTTTTTTTTTTTTATATAGGGATTTAAATGGTGCATCCCACGAGCATTCAACTCATGATTCAGTAATAATGGATCTGCGAGACTAACTTAAAAAAATCCCACTCTACTCAGGCGATGCCAGGTAGCCGCTGCTAGTATATATATATATTTACATACATACATATGAATTGAGGCTTGAAGATGCAAGCATTCCCACAAATCCTTCTCCTTAAACAGTCTGAGAAAAAACAGGACTGTCATTATGAAGATATGTGTCCTAGATTTCTTCTCAAAGAAGAACAAAGGTTGATCTGATGAAAATAATGAGCAAATTCAAAAACTGTTCCTGAGTAAGACATAAACCCATCAGGCTCACATGGCTTAGCCATCTCCTCTAGATAAGAAAGCTGGGACCAAGTATCAAATAGGCACCCCAGCTGGGAGCTGTTTTGAAAAGAATAACTTTTTCTTTTCACCATACACTTCTGGTTGTGGTATGAGGGGCGCATGGAAAATAAACTTTATAAATTGTGTAATACCATTTTTTACATATTGAAGCATTTTAGCAATAGCTCTTAAGTAAACATATCAAACGTTGTAATAAGTAAATTAGAAGATATCTGTTGAATTCCTTGGTTTCTTCTCAAAGAAGAACAAAGGCTGATCTGATGAAAATAATGAGCAAATTCAAAAACTGCTCCTGAGTAAGATATCAACCCATCAGGCTCACTTGGCTTAGCCATCTCCTCTTGATAAGAAAGCTGCTTTCCATTTCAAGAGTTCAAAAACAAGTTGTAGACCAATCAATTCAAAAAGAATTCAGCTGTGTGCAAACAGAGGAGACATAAGGGGATTATGTGTAACCTTAAATGTACTGTACACTGTACAGCCCTACATATTAAATCCGAAAATTGGTGGTACCAAATAATTACAAATGATAAAATGAAAAAAAATAAAATTCGAAGAACAGTTATTGAATTATTTACTTAATAACACTATTTTTAATCTATCTATACATATATAAAGGGCAGTTGTGTGTATGTGTATGTCTGGAGGAAACTTGTAATGACGAGGCAAACTTACCTGACTCGAAACGGTTCCGGTGCATGGCTTGCAAGGAGAAATGTAGCGAAGAAGAAAGGAATGTGGTCGGGGCGGTGTGTCGTGGAGTCCGATCAGAGTGAGAAATGTCGAAAAATTGGAAGGGGGGCAGAGAAGACACTTTTATTGGTATTGAAAGGCACTATGGGTAATGGCCCATGGTGCATTGCAACTCCTGTTTTCACTATAAAAGTGGCCCATTTTGGGCAGAGAGGGCGTAGCGATTTTTGCGTGCTTTTGTGACACGGCGTTCTGTTTGAAGAAGGAAGGAAAGAAGGCATAGCAGCAGCAGTGGTAGTTGACAAGTGTTAAACAGACTCTGCGAGGAAGTGGCTATAGCGGCTGTTGTGTGTGAACTCAGACACTTTGACCACCTTGCAACTGCTGTTCACACAGAATAGACATAATAAAGGGCAGTTGTGTGTATGTGTATGTGTATGTCTGGAGGAAACTTCAGAAATAATAAAATTTATGACAAAGTAAATATATATACACATTAAATATCACCTGGGCTTGGTTTTTGATAAAAAATAATGAAGATTTGATTTATATCCCTGAAGATAATGAAAAAATAAAATTAAAATGATAACAGCATGGATTTTTTTTTTTTTTGCATTTAATACTTTAAATAGGAGACATTCATTTTTCTTTTCATCTACGTAAGGGGCTTTTTTTCTTTTTTTTCCATAGGGATTTTAGTGGGGCATCCTGTAGGGATCCAACTTGCAATTCAACAATAATGGATCTGTGAGACTATCTCTCCCCCATACCTCTACCCAGGCGATGCCAGGTAGCCTCTTCTAGTAATAACATGAATTAAAATATACTTTAAAAGCCTATGTTTACTAGGTACCACCAGGTTAATATTATTTACTATTTTTTTTGTCCATTCAAATGCATAAACATAAAAAAAAACTCCTGATGATTTAAAAAAAACTTTTTCAGCTTACGGAAATAAATGAAAATTAAGAATGATAAACAAAGTTTACATTTTTGCACCGTTAAATCAATTGAAATTTAACATAACCAAAAATAAGTTATGACTAGAGGTTTTTAAAAAAAATTCTATGATGAAAATATGTCTGAAATAGTTTTTTTTTCCTAAAATATATTAGGGAAATATTATTTTTTTACAAGGTCTATCCCCTTTATTTTATTTTATGAAATATGAAAAAATGAACCGGCAAAAAATGATTTTTACTTTTTTTCGATAAAGATAAGAGTTTGAATAATTATATCAGAAGATTTTTATAAGTTTTAATGCCAGAGTGGTTTTAGTAAAATAACTATGAATACAAAATTCTCCTAAAGAAATATCAATAAAGAAATTGACCCTTTTGTAAAAACAAAAAAACAAAAAACAGACTGTTTTACTTATTTTTCAAGATAATGGTGAATAATTTTTCCCCAATCGGATAATTTGATCTTTGAATTAACTGTTTTTCTTTGTAACAAAATTGCTTTTTGTCAGTTCATTTTTTCATAGTTCATAAAATAAAATAGGGGGGGGGGGGGTAAACCTTGTGAAAAAAACATTCCCCTAATATATTTTAGGAAAAACCTATTTCAAACATATTTTCATCATAGAACTTATGGAAATTAGTAATAATTAGTAATTATGGAAATTTTCATGAAAATCGGACCATTAATTGATTTTTCAAAGAATTTTTTAAAAAGCCTCTAGTTGTAACTTGTTTTTAGCTATGTTAAATTTCAATTGAGTTAACAGTGCGAAAATGTAAACATTGTTTTTATTCATAATTTTCATTATTTTCTTAAGCTGAAAAATTTTTTTAAAAATCATTAGTTTTTTTTAATGTTTCTTCTTTTGAATGGAAAAATAATTTTCAAGATAATATCAATCTTTATGCAAGTTTCATTGTGTTAAATATAGTGTGTGTGTGTGGGAGGGGGGGTAAATTTCAAAGGGCAAATTGGTGGTACCTCAGTTCATAAAACATGCATTAAATGTAAGTCAAAAATATAAATTATGATATTTATAATCAATGATTATATTAATATTGAAATAAATTACAATTAATATTTACATTAAAAAAACTGTTTGACTAAGAAATATGTTAAAAAAATTCGTTTTAAGGAGGTTTAAAAAATGTCATATCTCTTTAAGTGTAGCATTCAATCCGGTGACTCCTTTGAGAGGGGGGGTCTTACCCCTCTGCAAAGGTGCAGTCGGTGTATTTTAAAGCCCCAGCCAACAGAGCTTGAATTAATGGTTGTGTATGTTATGTTCTAAATTCAAGGTTTTTGAGGGTCACCTATCAGTTGAGCTGATATTTTCTACATCCCATTTTTTGATAAATACGAGGGTGAGCAAAAAAGTAATGCCATTTTTTTTTAATGTGAAAATTTTAAAAATAAAACTAAGGCCTACATTGAGATCCTAACGAGGCTCAGAGTAAGAATCCGATCCAACTTGCCAATCAACAATGTTGTTCTGCATGACAATGTTCGATCACACAAAAAGCATCAGGACAAGGGAGAATATCGCCTCATTTGGGTAGACAACTTTACCACATCCTTCATACACACCAGATTTAGTGCCTTCAGACTATCATCTCTTTGGTTCCATGAAAGAGGGTTTGAGAGGCAATTATTATTCCAGTGACGAGGAAGTGAAATCTGTAGTGTAGAAGTGGCTCAAAGAACAGTCAACATAATTTTTCGGGGCAGGGTTACATGCTCTCATTTGAAGGTGGAACATTGCTACTATGAGCAACAGTGAGTATGTGGAGGAGTAGGGATGTGATCTACAGAGAACCAACTTCATTTTGATGTATGATACATGTTGCTGTATTGGTAATTATACCAGTCTTTAACAAAATGGCATTACTTTTTGACACAGTCTTAGTATGAATTTATTTTTATTTGCTTACTGCAGAAATTCAAGGGGGTGGGTGACAATTTTAATTTTTCTGGATGATTTGACATGGAATTGCCCTGCAATAAAAATTGGCCCTTTCTCATCTTGTGCGAGAAATAGTGAACGTCTTCATGAACTAAAAGATAAAACTGAGAAATAATTTGTTTTACAGATCATTCTGTATTTATTTTTATATGCCACATCAGGATATTGATCTTGCTCGGAAAAAATCAGAAATCATCAATAACTTAAAATCATTTGACTTTAAAACCTTTTTAATAGCATTTGTGGATTTCATGGGCAAACATGCTTTTATAAACCAATTTTTTGTAGTAGGGAAGCTCTAGAACTCATTTTACAGACAAAAATAGATTACAAAAAGTCACCATTTTTTGCAAACCCCACCAAATTTAGAGAGCTAAAAATCGACATAACTGCCAATTTTTGCAATTAGAAGCTCAAATTTTGGGGAATGTCTAACTTTAACACAATCCACACTTGTACACAATTTCAGAAAAATTCAAGGAGGTGGGTGACAATTTTACTTTTTTTTTTATGTTTTGACATGGAATTGCCTTGTAATAAAAATTGGCCCTTTCTCATCTTGTGTGAGAAATAGTGAATGTCTTCATGAACTCAAAAAGATAAAACTGAGAAATAATTTGTTTTACAGATCATAACAAAAAACTGTAGAACAAAACCAAGTGCCACTAAATCTTCTCTTATGCAAAATTAAGGTTTAATATTCAGTGTTCAGATTCATTAAATTCAATTTGAATTCATTTTGATTCATTAAAAATTGTTGTTTTGAATAAAAATTAATTTTTATCATTGAAATATTTTTTTATAAATGAAGTAAAAAATTTTTTAGTGTAAAATTTATTGTTTAATAAAATATTAAAGTATATGCATGTGTGCATATATATATATATATATATATATATATATATATATATATAAGGGGCCTGGCTAGTTCAGCCAGTAGAGCATTCAGCTAGAAACCACAAGGTTCCTAGTTCGATACCGGTCCTCGCCAACTCAGCGTATGAGTAGCGCAGGGGTCTGTGTGGTAAAGGAGCTGATGGTAGGTGTGGCGCTCCACCTCAGACGTCAAAAACAATCTCCTTGGTCTAGCGCTATTGAAAAGGGGATAGACTCCCTCACTGACTGGCTGATACAGACTTTAGGCTGCCCCGACGACTTTACTTTTACTTATATATATAATGTAACGCTCTCCTATAAAAGAGATGGAGTACTCTATGGCAGCCTTCACATACATACAGATGTGTGTATTAAAATCCCCTTCACATTCTGTGGGTGATGATAGCTGAGCAGTTAAGCTGTCGGACTGATACTGAATCGATCAGAGTTCTATTCCGCCTGTAGGTAGCTCACAAAATGTCTAGCCACACTGAAGAGACTTGTCTGTGGATGACTATATATATATATATATATATATATATATAACTTTTTAAATATATAAATACATTTTGGTGTAAATAAAATAAAATGGCATTATAAGTACATTAAGAAAATAGAATTTTTCTTTTTATTATTTCTTATTTTATGCTTTTATTAAGCCTTCAAATGTATCAGATCATTTTGGTCCACCCTGAGTATATATATATAAATATATATATGTGTGTAAAATGAAACTGGAAGTGAATCTGACGGTATGTTGAAAAAATGAATAAAGGAAAGAAAGTATAGAATGGATAATATAGGATATTTTAATCAATTTTACTTACACGTGTTTTCAGTCAGGAGTAAATCCTTATTTCAAATAAGGATTTACTCTGATGAAGGTCGAATTTTCTTTGTATGTGGAACATTTCTACATTTTTTCTATTATTATTATTATTATTATTATTATTATTATTATTTCATTTCATTTGGTTATTTAAAAATAATAATAGTTTGAATAATGTTCACATGGATAAACTCCTGACCGAAACACGTGTAAGTAAAATTGATTAAAATATCCTATATTATCCATTCTATACTTTCTTTCCTTTATTCATTTTTTCAACATATATATATATATATATATATATGTGTGTGTGTGTGTGTGTGTGTGTATGTATGTGTATCAAAGAAAAAGCTTAAATACCAGTCATATTAGCAGTTAGGAATTTATTTCCATCAGGCTTCATCAGACTATGAAGATTTGTTCATATATTCAAAGAGAAAAAAATCTTAGGTTTTCATTTGTCTATTTGTGTATACTACTGGAGGCGAGTAGTTGTTTTTATTTAGAATAACAATTAAGCTGGTGATGAGGTGGAAGGAGAAATGGGTGGGTTAGTTTAAATGTTATATACCTATCTATTTTTATTTCCTAACTGCAGAATTTCTTTTCATCAATAGCAAAATAATTGACTGATTAAAAGAACAAAGATAACCAACAACAACAACAACAAAAAGATGGAAGAACTAATAAATATTACACACATTTTTAATTGCAATGAATTTCTTTTATTCAGAATTTTTAGTTTTTATTAATAGCAATAGAAAAAACCCCCAGTAATACCAAGGAACAAAAATGTTTGAAAAATGAATAATAGGTTTTTAATTCATCAAGTGTGTTCTTGTGTTCTTCATATCTCTACCATATATATATAATAAGATTCTTGCCCCGATGAGATACTAAGCAGAACTATTAGCAGGTATATCTGACTCATGAGGTTTAACTTTATTATTTGCTCTACATAGGTATTGAGGAAATCTTACATTTTAGCTCTAGATAATCATAGCGGTATATATATATATATATATATATATATATATATATATATATATTTGCCAAGCGTTTTTATTAATCAATTATTTTCGGTTGGTATGACCCTCTTGGACTTTTCTTTTTTTCATTTTTTTCCTCCGGGTGAAGCTTGGTAGTATATTTTTACTATCACACTATTTGCTGTTTTTTTCTTACCACAAAGGTTTGCCAATAAGTTTAGTATATTATATATATAGTGGTGGACTATATCGTTCACGATAGGAGATATCGTGAACGATAGATGAGGGTCAGCAGTGAGTGATTTATTTCCTTCCATGTTGTTCATGCTATCAAGAAGACATTTTGTGTTTCCAAGTTTCAGCACCATACAGTAGAGTAGAAAGCACGACTGCTCTGTAGATGTTAATTTTTATTTTACGAGATACAGTGCTTGCTTTACCAATTCTGGAATGGATTTCTTTGTCCATTTTTCCATCAGATGTGACAGTTGATCCAAGATATTTAAACGTGTCAACAATCTTTAATGCTTTTCCATCAATGAACACAGATGGATTTACAAGACGTAGATTGCATGCTGCAGGCTGGTACAGTAGTTCAGTTTTCTTTATACCGATAGTAAGTCCAAATGCTTTTAAAGTCTCAGAGAATTTATCAATAATGGTCTGGATGTCTTCTAGGCTGTGTGCTAATAGAGTGGCATCGTCTGCAAAGAGATCCCGTACTAGCTGCAAGGAAATTTTTAACCTAGCTTTAAAACATTGTTGATTGTATAGGCCACCACTTGTTCTGAATTCAACATTTATTCCTTCGCTTAGATGTAAGAATGCTTTCTCGAGCATAGCAGAAAAAAACAATGCAAATAGTGGAGCAAGAACACAGCCTTGCTTAGTATCGTTTGAGATAGAAAAAGTACTGGATTGTTCACTACCTGATCTCGCAGAAACCCTCATTCCTTCATGAAAATACAAGATGATCTGGAACACCTAATTTTGACAACACTTTCCCCAGAGCAGACCAAGACACAGTGTCAAAGGCTTTTGTGAAATCTATGAAAACCATAAATAAGTCTTTGTTTTGCCCTCAAGCCTTCTCCTGAGCCTGTCAAAGACAGAAAGTCATATCTACTGTTCCTCTACCTGAGCGAAAACATCACTGAGTTTCTGGTATATGATATATAATCTTGTACGTAAATATATATATATATATATATATATATATATATATATATATACCAGAAGGTTCTTTCTATTTCCAATAGGGAGAAACACAAATCGATGTTATCATGGAACAATAAATTCAATAGGCATTTAGCTCAGTGTACATATTCAACAAAGCAACCTTATAGATTTAAGCAAATATATGATAAATTAAATCAAGAAGAAGTAAATGTATATCACATTTAAATTAGAAAATATAGCAAAGAACAAATACAGAGAAATATACATTAATATTATAATTAAAGTAAAAAAAGTGGTCAGGTTGGCCTAAAGTCAGTATCAGCCAAATAGCGTGGAAGTCTATCACCTTTTTCACTAGGCCATAATAATTTGGGACCACTTTATTAATAATGAGTGCAGTTTTTTCATGTTTATTACAAATGACAATATCTGGTTTAATGGCTTTGTCTTTTATATATATGCCTGTATGAATACCTTTATCGTAGAACACAGTCACTTTTCCACTTTTGTGTTATTGGTAGAGGTTCGTGTTCCCAAACTAGTATTGTCTGTCAAGCTGCATTTCTCCACAGATTTTCCAGTGGAGATATAACAAAGTATGTAAATATGCATATATATTTATATATACATGCATATATATATGTATATACATATATATTTACATATACATATATACATGCATATATATATGTATATACATATATATTTGTAAAAATGGAAAAGGAATTGAATCCAACAATATGAGGAAAAATGAGTGAAAAAAGAAATGTAAATGGATAAAATGAATTTAATCGATATCACATTAATCGATATCACTTACACATACACATATATCACTTACACATATATATTTACATATAGATATATACATGCATATATATATGTATATACATATATATTTACATATACATATTTATATATACATATATACATGCATATATATATGCATATACACATATATTTACATATACATATTTATATATACATATATACATGCATATATATATGCATATACACATATATTTACATATACATATTTATATATACATATATACATGCATATATATATGCATATACACATATATACATGTATATATATATGCATACACACATATATACATGTATATATATATATGTATATACATATATATTTACATACACATATATACATGCATATATATATGCATATACACATATATACATGTATATATATATATGTATATACATATATATTTACATACACATATATACATGCATATATATATGCATATACACATATATACATACATATATATTTACATACACATATATACATGCATATATATATGCATATACACATATATACATGTATATATATATGTATATACATATATATTTACATACACATATATACATGCATATATATATATGCATATACACATATATTTACATACACATATATACATGCATATATATATATGCATATACACATATATTTACATACACATATATACATGCATATATATATATATACAGGTATATGTATATACATACACATATACACATGCATATATATATGCATATACACATATATACATGTATATATATATACATATATATTTGCATATACATATATATTTACATGCATGTATATACATATATATTTACATGCATATATATATGTCTATACATATATATTTACATACACATATATATATATGCATATATATATGTATATACATATATATTTACATACACATATATATATATGCATATATATATGTATATACATATATATTTACATACACATATATATATATGCATATATATATGTATATACATATATATTTACATACACATACTTACATGCATATATATATGTATATACATATATATTTACATACACATACTTACATGCATATATATATGTATATACATACACATATATATATGTATATACATATACATACATACATACATATATATGTATATACATATACATACATGCATATATATGTATATACATGCATATATATGTATATACATATATATTTACATACGCATACATACATGTATATTTATATATACATATATTTACATAACAAACAGACAGACAGTATAGTTGCCATCTACCAAGAGGATCTGGCATCCAGACATTAGGTAGCTCGGACTTTCAATAGCTGAGTGGCAGAATTTATACTGATCTTTCTTTGTAAACCAACCATTTTTTTAATCCATCTGTGAGTAGTCCCTGTTCTTGTTCTTCCTCATCAAATGAATTTTTTGGGAATGTCTAACTTTAACACAGTCCACACCTGTACAAAATTTCAGAAAAATTGAAGTGGGTGGGTGACAATTTTACTTTTTTCTGGATGATTTGACATGGAATTGCCCATATCTACCTATCTGAAAAACTTTATCGTAGAACAAAGTCACCTTCCCATTTGGTGCTATTGGTGGAGGTTCGAGTTCCCAAAAGCAGTGTTGTCTGTCAAGCTGCATTTCTCCGTAGATTTTCAGTGGAGATATTTACATACTTTGTTATGGTGTGTAGTATAGTGGCCATCCGCCAAAATGATCTGGTATCCAAACATTAGATGGCTTGGACTTTCAATGGCTGAGTTGCAGAATCTGTACTGCTCTTTCTGTATTCCAACCATTTTCTTGAATCCATTTGTGAGTTGGCCCTGGTCTTGTCCAGCTATAATGATTTGTACTTCACCATTATTAAATAATGATTTATGTAATTTTTGAAAAATTAATTTTAAATTATGACATCAATCTTATTGATTTTTTTTACAACCAAGAAAACAATTTTAAGTCACATTGTGTACGAATCTTATTTATATTTTTTTTAGAAATCAAACAATTATCTTATGTTTAACTGGTTAAGTCTTCTCTCTGGGTGGAGAGAGAGAGAGAAAGAAAGAGAGGGAGGGGCCATCAGCCATCGGTCAGTTAGTCACATCATCTGCTGGATCTTATGTTTAACTGGGTAATCTTCTCTCTGGGAGGAGAGAGAGGAGGGCATCAGTCATCAGTTAGTCGCATTGTCTGCTGGAAATGAAGTTAATTTCTCTCATTATTAATGAGCCATTGCAGTGAAGCCTCCTTGTCTTCCATGAAATTCCCTGTTCTCTTATGTACATGCCATCATTCTTTCCTTGTCTTCAGATACCTCTTTGAATACTCCTCCCTCTATTCTCTTGCAGTTGGGTTGCTGGATTGTTGGTATCCTCTGTAATGTTCTTCAGTGCGTGTACACTGAAATTTTTTGCAAGTTTTGTAGATGAAGTCTGTTGGGATAGGCACTTACCAGTCCTACTGTTTTATTCATGGTGATATTGTGGCTCGATATGCATGATTGATTTCAATGAGAGCTAAACCACCCTCTCTTCTTGGTAGGGATATCCTGTCCATACACAGATGTCGGTAGGTAACATTATACAGGGTTAACATTTTCATATTTTCTCTCCTGTGAACTTCCACATGTGCCTTTTTGAATTGAATCACTGAATGAATGCTGATACACACACATCACAATAATATATATTCTATCCTGTGTGTATTTTCATGTGTCTTTTTAAGGAGGAAGACATTGAAAATGCTGATTGACATATTTGACAAGAATACGGTTTCTCTCCAGTGTGTATTCTTATGTGCCTTTTTAAAGAGCAACCATTTGTAAATGCTGATTTACATACTTCGCAAGAAAAAGGTTTCTCTCCTGTGTGTATTCGCATATGTTTATTTAAACTGGAACTATCTGTAAATGATGATCCACACTCAGTGCAGCAATATGATTTCTCATTAGTGTGTGTTCGCATATGACTTTTTAAACTGCAGTTCAATGAAAATGCTAATCCACATATTTCACAAGAAAATGATTTCTTCTTTGTGTGTATTTGCATGTGTCTTTTTAAACTGGGGCCCAATGAAAATGCTGACCCACATATTTCACAAGAATATGGCTTCTCTCCAGTATGTATTCTCATGTGTCTTTTTAAAGAGGAGCTACTTGAAAATGCAGTTCCACATACTTCACAAGAATAAGGTTTCTCACCTGTGTGTATCCGCATGTGGTCTTTTAAATTAGAGCTAGTTGTAAATGTTGATTCACACTCAGTGCAGCTATATGGTTTCTCGTTAGTGTGTCTTAGCATGTGGCTTTTTAAATGGGAGCTCACTAAAAATGATGATCCACATAATTGACAAGGAAATGGTTTCTCCCCTGTGTGTGTGTGCATGTGTCTTTTTAAAAGGGATCTCAAAGAAAATGCTAATCCACATATTTGACAAGGAAATGGTTTCTCTCCTGTGTGTCTTCTAATGTGATCTTTTAAAGAGGAAGAATCTGAAAATGCTGATCCGCATACTTGGCAAGGAAATGGTTTCTCCCCTGTATGTATTTGCATGTGTCTTTTTAAATGAGAACTGACTTTGAATGCCAATCCACACACCTCACAAGAATATGGTTTCTCTCCAGTGTGTATTCGCATGTGTTTACTTAAGCTGTATCTTACTGAAAATGCTGATCCACATATTTGACAAGAAAAAGGTTTCTCACCTGTATGTGTTCGCATGTGGGCTTTTAAACTGGAGCTCTGTATAAATTTTGATCCACACTCAGTGCAGCAATATGGTTTGTCATTAGTATGCCTTCGCATGTGGCTTTTTAAATGAGAGCTATCTGAAAATGCTGTACCACACACTTGACAAGAATATGGTTTCTCGCCTGTGTGTATTCGCATGTGTCTTTTTAAACGGAAGCTATCTAAAAATGCTGATCCACATACTTCACAAGAAAATGGTTTCTCTCCTGTGTGTATTTGCATATGTTTTTTTAAAGAAGAGCTATATGAAAATCTTGATCCACATGTTTCACAGGAAAATGCTTTCACACTTGTGTGTGCTTTTAAGCTATCTGGAAATTCTGATTCACATAGTTTGTATGAAAATGATTCCTCTCCAGAATGTGACTCCATGTCTCTTTAATTTTAAACTTCTTGTAACTGATGATTGGAACAATTACTAACAGTAATGCTGCACTCCTGTGTCTTTTCGTATGTGCTGATAAAAATGTTGATATCCAGACTTTTCCTTTGTATGATTTTATGGGAATATCAAAATATTAAGTGTGTTAACATAAGGATCATCAGATTTGTAAAATGTTTTCTTTTCAGTTTGAGTGTCCAAGTGATTTTTCAAATTTGAAAAATGTTTGATGATATTATAATTGATATCTGTGAATAAAGAAGAAATATTATTTAAAAAAGAAACTTGTGCACAATTTGCATTTAAAATGCTATGATTGTTCAATTTGTGTTTTAATAAACTGCAATATCCTGACTGGTTCAAAAGTTGTAAAAATTTAAAAGCCTGAAATTTCGGGTATAAAAGTGGACAAGATTTTGTCTTTTCTTCACCATTTCTTTACTTTAGGAGCAATTCTGATAAAACTTGGAATTCTACTAATTAAGTGTTCAATTTCAAGTAAATTGATGAAGATTATCCTCAGACACACACACTTAAATACACACACACACACACAAAAAAAAGAGTCAGATGGGCCTGGAAATAAACAAACAGGCTAATGCTTAATGATAAAACAAAAAAAGGGTAAGTCAAACGTGGAATGATAATCAGACATTATTGAACAGACACGGATATATAAATGTGCGCACACATAATCCCCCCCCCTACCCACAAACACAGAATTTGGAAGAGAGATACAAAACAAAATGAACGGTCGCTAACAACAGTTTCAGTTTCAGAAATCTTCTGTTGATGAGATTTGATCTCGGAATATTAAGAATAAATTAGAGGTTAACAATCAACACCATAGTTACCTTATTTTTCTTTACACTTGCATTGTGAAAGCCTTCAAAACCAACAAACAAACCAATATAAACACAATGCTTCAAGCAAATTATAAAACACTTTTATCTCAAGATATTTATATTGCTGAATAAGCAACGCAGAATAAATGGTAATAACAGAAAATCAGATAAAATTTTAACTTTATACTTTTACAAAAAGTGAATACTTAACGATATCATTTTTTTTTCAAACAAACACTATTAAACAGGATAAGTCTCCTCTCTATTTTCTTTTGTTCAAAGTATTTGGTAAGCCACAAAAGAAGGGACAGAAAATGTACTGACGAAGTGACAATCATTTGCTCACCCGCCTTCACATAGGCCACACCTACATCACCCATCATCATTTACTAGAGGGCTCAGAATCCCCAATAGGCACTACAGGCCAAAGATTTACAGTGAAACATATACAGCTAGAGTGTGTAGACTTTGATCTAGTGCAAACAAAATACTACCAAGCAAATAATTTGAAAAAAAAAAAACTTTTCATGAAAATAAGACCATCCAGGATTTTACATTTCCTAAAAAAGTGGGATAGTACTAAAAAATATGAACAATTAACTCTTAACATCCTGTTAAAAATTTTCTAAGTCCAGAACCCCATTCCTCTAAGGATCTATCAAAAATGCTAAAAATTTACTTTTCATTTAAAGTTACCTGTTATTTCCCTAAAAAAAAAAAAAGACTTCTAAATAAGTTTAATATTACATTTAAACAAAAGCTATTGTTTGGGGTGAATTAGGAAAATGAATGTGACTTCCAGCCAGGCAGAATGAGGTGATATAGGACGTTAAGAGTTAAACAATAGTTAAAATTTATATATATATATATATATATATATATATATATATATATATATATAATACACATTTGTTTTCTACCAAACTACCGCTATAAACCCAAATTAGTTTCAAAAATATATAATAACCCCATTGATATTTTGCATCCCAAAAATAAGGTGTGTGGGGGGGGCGGTAAAGTTAAGTGACCTGAAAATTCAGAAAGTTTTGAAATAAAATAACTGCTGCATTAGTACTATTCACAGAATGCTGTCCTGGCCCCCTGTTTTAAAAATGGCTAGGTGGGGATAGTTGAAAAAACAACACCACCTATGATTGAAGTCCTAGCTGAAGCAATGTCAGATGAAAAAAATCAACCAGCTCTTAATGCGTTTCTTCCTGAAAAGTTAATGCGATATTTTACCCCCTCCAATATATTTTCGACAAGTAAATGTAAATATTTTAACCCTCCCTCTCTTTAAAATACTAGAAAAAATAATTGACAGATCCTATATAAACCTTTAATCAAGTTTTATTGTTATATTAGGTACTGGCAATTGTATTGTCTGCTACGAATTTTAAAAGCGAATTAAAAATAATTAAATCTATTATTTATGGTCAAACTTTGTCTAAATTGATGAGTAATAGCATAATAAACATCATTAAAAAAAAGAAAAATATCATTACATATGCAGTTTATTTTTAATACATTTAAAGGATTTGTTTTGATCAATTTCGACACAATCTGCCATTCTGTAAATTTTTCAATGGTTTTGCGCACTTGTTTACAATTTTTATGTAACATTCGCGATTGCAAAAAAATTTACCAAAAATCAGGTAATTATCCGATTTTAATGAAATTTTCAGTATTGATTTATCAATTAATGAATTTTATAATGCATCAGTTATTTTATTTCAAAACTTCAATTTAGTATTTTTGCTATGAAAAATTAATATATAAAATCCATTTAAAATGTGAAAAGCCTGATGTTAAGTTTAAAATGTTATATTTTTAGATTCTAGAAATAAATATCTATTTAATGTAAACCTTATTTTAGATACAAAATGTTTTAAAGAAAAAACTCTATTGAAAATATACCCCTCCCTTTTTAAGCAGAAAAATATCAATGCATAATTTTTTCTTTTATAAGAATATAGCCAATTAAATAATTATCGAAATGAGTAAAAAAGAAATCTCCAAAAATTAATTATTTATTATTTTTTTACATTTTATTTTTCAATTTTTGTACTTATTTTCTCATAGAATATTCCCCTTAATTTTTTTTCTATTTACAACTTCGGTCTTATCTTTTTATTTCAACTGTAATTAGTATCAAACAAGGACCAACTCGCCAATATTTGACACCCCAAAATAAGGGGGGAGGGTAAAAATTAAGTGACCTGAAAAAAATGAGAAAGTTTTGAAATAAAATAAATAATGCATTATAAAAGATCATTCATTGATAAATAAACACTGAAAATTTCATTAAAATCCGATAATTCCCTGATTTTTGGTAAATTATTTTCTGTGGGGGAGGGGGCTAAGTCATTTTGTCAAAAAAGCATTTTAGGCTCATTTTGCCAGTACCTATGTTATATTATATAACAATTCGACGTGTAAAATTTACCTCTCCACTAATCATATATAACTGATATATAATGGGTGGAGGGGTAAATTTTACACGTCGAATTGGAGGTCCATAATTCTTTGATAAAAATTAAATATCTTTTAAACCTGAAAAATTACCTGCGTAGAGTTAGGTGTCCTGTTTGCTAAACAAAAACATTAAACAAAATCTAACAGATTAAAAAATAAAATTCTATCTTTCAATTTCATTTTTTAGACAGGACAAATCAAGTTCAGATGTGTCACTTACTTTTTATAGTTCATAAGTATTTATTTACTTCTAGATATTTTTTGAATTCAATATTTTCGTATATTCAAAAATATTTCATCATAATTTTACTTCGTTAAAATGCAAAACCTATTCGATAATTTGTAAACAAATAAATTAAGTGAACGTGATACTTACTTTTCTCTGTCTCTTTTCGTCTAATCTTTTTTCAATAAGGAAATGTGATATTAAACAACAAAAAACCAAAAACTTGAATACTTTAAATAAACTTATATTTTTCGAGTTGAATCAAGATTAAAACAATCGTCATTACCAATCGATGCAGAATGACTTGTAAAAAGCGAAACTCAAGGGAGATAATCATGTATTTTTCCTAATACCACAGTCACGGGCTAAATGTCGTAACTAAAATCAGACAACCTATTATAGCTACTGCCATTAATTTCGTCTTTAAAAGCGAATTAAAAATAATTAAATCTATTATTTAAGGTCAAACTTTGTCTAAATCGATCAGGAGTAAAATACTGACCATTATTAAAAAAGAAAAATATTATTATAGGGTTGTGCAAAACACGCTCTTATAATACGCACGGAGATTGTTAAAAAATATTTTAAAACGTCAATAAAAAATGGAAAATTAACTTTTTAATGTTTTATTTTACGTTTAATAGAAAGAACAATTCCAATTTTATGTCTTATAAAAAAGAGAAAACAAAATTCTCTTACATAAAACCTAAATTTTTGCATTTAAAAGTAGATTCCCGTAAAATACCGCCATTTCTTAACCTTTGTTGACAAAATTATCGCATCTTGACGTATGCACTATTTTTTGTATGGAGAATTATACGTAATATATTTTCAAACAAATAAAATAATAAATTTCTTCAAACACTGTTTGTTTGAGTTCTACAAAGTATAATTATACTAGCATCAGGGATTTGAACCTATTATCGCTGAAGCAAAAAATAACAACAATAACAATACCCCAAAACCAGATAGTTTTATATCCCTTAGCGCCTCCTCATTAATAAAAATGACGACAATTTGTAATTCAAATATTATTTTCAATTTTTTTAAAAACCGAAATATGTTATGTCATTATTTTTAGTAGTTACCACCAATTTGCCCCTGTGAAATTTACCCTCCTATATTTAACACAATGAAACTTGCAGAAAAATTAATATTTTCTTGAAAAAAAATTTTCCGTTCGAAAGAAAAAACATTAAATAAAAATTTTTCAGCATACGGAAATAATGAAAATTATGATTGAAAAACAATGTTTTCATTTTTGCACTGTTAAATCAACTG
Source organism: Doryteuthis pealeii (assembly GCA_023376005.1). Lineage (NCBI taxonomy): Eukaryota > Metazoa > Mollusca > Cephalopoda > Myopsida > Loliginidae > Doryteuthis > Doryteuthis pealeii. The sequence goes on along the minus strand of CM042151.1, from coordinate 79,328,394 downwards.
AAATTTAACGTAGGTAAAACAAGTTACGATAAGAGGATTTTTAAAAAATTCTATGAAAAATCAATTAATAATCTGATTTTCACGAAAATTTCCATAAATGTTTACCATTGGATGTAAATACATCTGAAATAGTTTTTTCTAAAATATATTAGGGTAATATTTTTTTACGAGGTCTATTCCCCCCGCTATTCTATTTTATGAGATTTAAAAAAATGACGCGTCAGAAATTTTTTTTTTTTCATTGTAAAGATAAGAGTCTGAATAACTATATCAATGAAATTGTATGAATGTACGAGGTGTAGTTTTTTGAGGAAAAATTAATGAAATCGGAAATATAAAGTGCAAAAAAATGTCATAATATTAATATTTGAAAACTTTTTTTTGCTTTTGTAATTGGTATGTACTATATTCTATTAAATTGTCAAAAAAAATTTTTTTTTTAAAGAAATTAATTTTTAAGAGATTTTCAATCTTTTGTGTGATTAAATATTTTTATTTTCTGCGTGAAATAAATTAATTTTTTTTTCCTGCGTCAAAAAATCGAATTTTTCACGGATATTTAAAAATATGAATTTTAGAATTCAGGTGAACTAAACATTGGTCCGATCCGAGCTCGATTAATATTTTTAAAAGAATTTGTAATTTTTATTGTTGAATAGTAATGTGTGATCCTTAGAATATACGGAAGAGCATAGCTGACATATTTGTTTTACAAAGAGACGAGACGCTTCTAAGTAACCGAAGTTTGTGCCTGTTAGGCTGACAGTGTTAGCGTGAAAAAAATTATTTTATTTAACTTTTTTCAATGATTAAAATAAAAAGTAAGTATAATAGATTATTTTATCAGTTTTTATCTTAGAAAAAATATTCAAATTTTCATTTCATTTTCGATTATGCACAAGACAAAAATGTAAATTAGAGCTATCCATACTTTTACTGGTTGCTCGTAAAAGGGAAATAAGTTGTAACTTTTCTGTCTATATTACGGTCTGAAAATTACCTTTTTGCATGTAATACGGGCAGGTTTGTTTATTTTTTAATATAACAATGTAATTTTTCCCAATCGGATAATTTGATTTTTGAATTAACTATTTTTCTTTGTAACAACCCTGTACGATCTTTTTTTTACGAGATTTTTGATAAACAAAGTTCGGAAATATCTATTTCCGTTTTATTCAAGATGGCCTAAACTGATTGGTGGTACCTAATTTTTAGCTACGTATTTTTTATACAATATTTTCTTTGATCAATAAATACGATTTTGATATCCACTAAAGAAAAGTATTTATTTTACATTTTATAAATTTTTTAAAATCCCTGAAATTTTTTTTTTAAATAAACAAGTAGACAATTAGAACTTTTAATATAAAATTCTTTAGAAAATAACCTAACAATTTAGAAAAAAAAAAAAAAAAAAAAAAAATACATATTTTTTCTTATTTACGAGATTTAAGTTTCAATGTTAAAGATGCCCTATTACCAAAACCGATTTAGTAGCGATTTAGTTTTTTTTTACATATGTTCTGTCATTAAACTATCTTTCCAAAAATGTAAAAATCATTTATATCCAAAAAAAAAAAAAAAAATCTTAGTACGGGGTATCAATGCGCGAAACAAAAACTAACGAAAAAAATTATTAACCTTTTCAATTTAGTAAACATTTATTTACAATAAAAGTTCGTCTTTTATTACTTCATATACTGAAAGTTTTATAAAAAATCGGATAGTTAGTTTATTTCATATGATTTTTAGTAGAATTTCCTGTGATCACCCTTTTTTAGAGCCAGCGATAATTTGCACATAGCTATATTATTACAATATGCAATTTATTTTTAATACATTTTATACATTAAAAATCGACCAAATTTTGACAAAAAGTTACGTTGAATTTATTTTGATTTATCGTGTTCAAAAATATTTGTAAAATACTTATAAACATTTCTTTTTAGAAATAAGTAAAGCGTTACTTTAAATACATATTTATTAAATATTACTGAAATTTTATTCACTCGTTTTAACTTTTAACCAAGTAAAATCTGTTTTTTGTATGTAAAAAAAATAAAAAATATATTAGTTTCGTTTGAAAATAAAATCTGTGTTCATTTCTGTTTCGTGTATGGTATTCCGTAAGTGCCATAATATTTTAAACTTTTTTGTCTTGTTTGATTGACGTAAATTCCGTTTTTTGACAAAATGAATTAAGCACCCCCTCCCTCCTACAGAAAATAATTTACCAAAAATTAGTGAATTATCGGATTTTTATGAAATTTTCAGTGTTAATTAATCAATGAATGAACTTTATAATGCATTATTTTCCGCTAAAAAAAATTCCCCGTACGGGGAAATGAGTACCCCTTAAAACTAAAAAAATAAAGAACTTTTAAGAATTTAAAAAAAAAATCTGATAGATTGGTGTGTAATCAATAATAATCCATTGAAGGAAAAAAAAAAAAAAAATTTTAGCGGTTCCAATATGGGGGATCGATTTACGATAAACTTATACGGGGAACTGAGCACCCCTGAAAACTCGAAAAATAAAGAATTTTTTTTAAATATCTGATAGATTGGTGTGCAATCGATAATAATCCATTGAAGGAAAAAAAAAAAAATTAAAAACAAAAATTTTTGATGGGGTGGTTCCAGATAGTCATGTCCACCCAGAAAATGACAAGTGTTTGGGAGTGAAATTTTTTTTTTTAGAAAAAAAATATTAAAAAAATGTTAATTTAAAGATAAAAAGTGGGAAAACATCAATTTGAATTTGAATATTTTGAATTAAAAATGAATAATTGAATTAAAAAAAGTAACAATGAAATAAACTTACCTTTATTAGATATTGAATTCTTTCGGTAAACTGTAAGAAAGATTAACTCTCTTCTGACCTAATGGAGGTTGTTCACATTTTAAGTATTTGCTCCCATACAATTAATTTTTGAACATTATGTGAATTATATTGAAAATCAATTTAATTGTTTTAAAATATGCGAATTTGATATTAGGTTTAAAATGTTATATTTTTAGTTTTTAGAAATAAATATCTATTTAATGCAAACCTTATTTTAGACACATAAAGTAATAAGTTTTGAAGAAAACTCTATTAAAAATTTAGCCCCCCCCCCTTTTAAGCAGAAATATGTCAATGTATAATTTTTTTTATAAGATAATAGCCAATTAAATAATTATGGAAATGAGTAAAAAAGAAATCTCCTAAAATTTATTTTTAAATTTTTTTTTTACATTTTATTTTCCGATTTTCAGTACTTATTTTCACATAGAACAGCAACCGTAAAAAAATGTTTTTTCTATTCATAACTTCGGTCTTTTATCTCTTTATTTAGACTGTAATTAGTACAATATAAGACCAACTCGAAACAATGTTACACCCCCAACATAAGGGGGGTCAAAATTAAGTGACCTGAAAAAAAATTAGAAAGTTTTGAAACAAAATAAATAATGCGTTATAAAGATCATTCTTTGATAAATAAACACTGAAAATTTCATTAAAATCCGATATTTCCCTGATTTTTGGTAAATTATTTTCTGTAGGGTGGGGGGCTAAAGTAATTTTGTCAAAAACGAATTTTAGGCTCAGTTTGCCAGTCCCTAACCTTTTAACCTACAAATAAAATATTACATTCATATTTTTACTCAAGGGATGTTATAAAAAATATTTTCAAAATTTTAAATTTCAAAACAATTCTAACAATCAAATTACCCAACTTTAATGGAATTTTCAGCACTTTCTTAATTTTATGATTAATAGCTTATTTCATTTTTAAAAAAATCAGAATTCATTAAAATAAATATTACTAATAGGTCCTTCCATAATTATTTTCATTGTATCATGTCTTTTAATATTTAATAAATAAATGAAATTAATTTAAAATTATAATCCTTTAATTTCTAGCATTAAAATTATATTTTCAGTTTAGTAAAGAAATATTTATTTAAAAACATGTTTTGAATTGTTAACTGTAAAACAACATTAATTTAAATCTAAGTTTAAACAGCCTCCCACAATTTAAGCAGAAAAATGATAGATATAGAATTATTTTCCTAATAATAAAAAAGAAAATTATATTTCATGTACATCAGAGTAATTAAAAAATCTGAAAATAAAAATAAATAAAAATAATTTTTTTTGATTTTTGGTATTTATCTATTTATCTTATTATTTTTTTAATTTTTTTTTCAGATCCGTTCAATTAAAACAAATATTTTTACACTCCTTCATATTTTCATTTATACAAAAATTAGAGTCATACTTTAATATCCTATGTATATGTTGTGCCTGAAAGATGGAGGGGGGGGATAGATAAACTGACCGGAAAAAATGTAAAGGTTTTTTAAATGAAATGATTAGTGTGTTATAACACTCATTCATTAATATAACAACGCTGAAAATTTCATCAAAATCAATTTATTCCCTGACTTTTGGTAATTTTTTTTTCTATCGGGAATGTAACTTTGGCACTAGCAAATATGTATTTGATGCTTAAATTGTTGACCCGTAATATATACATTAGAGTAGGTTGATTTTTCACTTTAAAGAGATATCAACTCTCAAACATCAACCATTGTGTGGGGGGGTGTAATGAAATCAGAAATCTTACTTGCACCATTGTTTGAAGAAATAGCATCAAATATCATCTGCTAAAAGGTACCAAAAATTATCATTTTTGCAACATTTGGCAAAAAAATTAGTTAGAATAATTTAGCAATTTCAATATTTAGACGAGAAAATATCATTTTATTCTATTGAAATAAACTAAAAAATTATTATAACTAGAATTCAAATTGAAAATATGCCCCCCCCCCAATCACCACCTCCAATATGCTGCTTTTTAGCCCATTAATCAATCTGTAACAGTGATGATATTTTAAAAGATTGAAAAAAATTGATGATTTATTATGCTATGAATGAAACAAAAGAAAAGAAAACAAGTATAGATGTTGCTGGTTAACAGAAATAAAAGTTCTGTAATTAAAAAGGAATGAAGACAAGACAAATGTATAAAAGAGGATATTTTACTATGCTTGGTGTGAAGGGTTTGCTAAACACTTAATAGCTTTTAGTGGTCTTGAGTCACATACACTAAATATATAGTAACTGACTGAGCCGTGTCACATTTCCTTCAGCTCCCTCATCGAGATACCGCCTGCAACAACCGACCCGGCATCATCTCAAACAAGCACATCAACTACCTTCATCTCCTAATGTGTCAGATATAACAAATAAACAAAAAACCTTGGGCCAAAGTCTTTTTAGTTATATTCTTGCCCTGATGAGCTAGTAAGTGAAACTGTTAGCAGATCATTAGGATTAATATTACTATTTGCTCTACTTAGGTATCGAGCACTCTTTACATTTCTTCATCTTGGCACTGACTCCCTTCAAACAGGCAACAGATTATCTTGATGATTGGTATGGAGTCTACATGAGATACTTTATTCGAACCATATGATCATTTGTTGTGAACCCCTCAAATTTGTAGAGCTAAAAGTTGACATAACTCTGCCAATTTTTGGAATTGGAAGCTCAAATGTTGGGGAATATCTAACTTTAACACAGTCAACACCTGTACAAAATTTCAGAAAAATTCAAAGGTGTGGGTGACAATTTTACTTTTTTCTGGATGATTTGACATGGAATTGGCCTGCAATAAAAATTGGCCCTTTCTCATCTTGTGTGAGAAATAGTGAATGTCTTCATAGATTAAAAGATAAAAACTAATTTGTTTTACAGATCATTCTGTATTATTTTTATTGCATAACTGCAGAATTTATTTCATTAACAGCCACAGAATTGACTGATTAAAACAACAATGATAACTAACAACAACAACAAAAAAGATGGAAGAATTAACAAATATCACACACATTTTTAATTGCAATGATTAAAACAACAATGATAACCAACATTTTTGTTTCATTTTCTTATTACTATTTTTAGAAGTCAAGGGGCTCCTCTCCTGATATCTTTAGAAATAAAATTGTATCCTAAGGATCTGTTTAGGATGGAGCATGTTCCTTTGATAGCTGCTATTTGTACTTCATAGCAAACTTGGTTTCCCTGGTATTGTTTCAAGATATTTTTTCAAATTTTGTTTCACCACTCCACTTGCCCCTATCACAACGTGTATGATATCAATTTCTTTCAATGACCAAGTTGTTTTTAGGTCATTCTTGAGGTCTTGATATTTCGTAATCTTTTCTAACTCAGCTCTATTAAGGCCATAGTCATTTGGAACAGCTACATCAATAATGAGAGCAGTTTTTTTTGTTTATCCCAGATGACAATATCTGGTTTAATGACTTTGTCTTTTATATATCTGCCTGTCTGGGTCCTGTGTGGATTTGCATGTCTTTTTAAATGAAAGTTCCCAGAAAAGGCTAAACCACATACTTCACAAGAAAATAGTTTCTCTCCTGTGTGTATTCTCATGTGACTTTTTAAAGAAGAGCTATATGAAAGTGCTAATCCACATATTTGACAAGAAAATGCTTTCTCACTCATGTGTTTTTAAACAGTAGCTATTTGAAAATTTTAACATAGTCAAAAACAATTTTAAAAAAAAATTTTCATAAAAATTTCGGTAATTATTCACCTGTTGATGAAATTATGTTTAAAATAATTTTTTTCTTAAAAAATATTTAAGGAAATATTTTTTACAAGGTCTCTCCCCCCCCCCCGTCATTTTATTTATGAATTCTGAAAAATGAACTGATAAAAATGATTTTTAATTTTTTTCTATAAAGATGAGAGTCTGAATAATTATAGCTAGTTATCTTCAAAAAGGGACATAACTTTTCATGGTTGGCTTAAATTGATATATATTTTTTTTACTAGCTGACATGTTTTCACATCTGGGTATTTCGAAGTAAAAGATAAAACATTGGAATTTCTATCCAATATCTTCAAAAATATTTTTCTTGGAAGTGTAGCAAAAAAAAAAAAAAACTTTTCTCCATTGCGATTGACATATTTTTAGACTAAGAGAGATTTTGGCCTGTTCTGTAATCCATAGTTAAAAATTGACGATTTTTTAAAAGATCTTTGAAAAATCTCAGAAGATATGCAACACATCATAGCATATATTTAACTAATTTTTTTCAAAGATAACATTCAGGGCTATTTTTGGTTAAATTTTCAATTTAGTCTTGGATGCTGTCAAACATGTAAAACTGACCTTGAAATTTTTAAGGTAGTAAAAAACTCAGTTTAACTTAGATAAAATAATTATTTTGTGTTGTATACCAATAAAGGTATATGTTGGATACTCTCTTTATTCTATTATTATTCTGCTCATCTTTGATATCCTACGTTCTTCTTCATGTCTGGTCTTCCATTAGGGATTTCTCATCTATCATAAGCCCTGGGTCATTGGTAGTTTTTAGATAATAACCCAAGACTTCAATTTGCTTTAGATCATATTTTATTCCGAAACCCCCATCAGAAAACTGCACAGATTGAGTTGGCAGCACGCTTAATGCAACTTACTCTTTCTAATCTAAACCGGAAGAGGGCCTTCTCCACCGGTTCTTACGGTATTCACTGGAAGGGGGATCAAGGTGAGGTCAACCCATGTCACTCAATCCTCCAAGGCAACTGGCTGTAACTCATTCAGCCATTTAGGCTTCTACATTAACTGTACATAAGTGTTAGGGTACTAACAATTATGTAACATGCCTCATAATCATACATTTTAAATTCATAACTAATTATGAATTTACTTTTTACATGCCTCTGCATTTTGAGGCTCTACTGTATTCTAGTATTTTAAAAAATTACTTCCAATTCTATTCTCTCTGTGTGGTTGTCTGATTCCCCCCATGCATACATCAAAATCACATTTACAAGTTTTCAACTTCCAACAAAAAAACAAACACTGTAAAGCCATCTACAATTTCATAACAAAATCAAAACCCAACTGGACCAACGTCTTAGTTCCAAAATCCTGGTCACAAACCAACGTGACCCTGGTCCCTCCAGCAATACATTTACCTGGATTCCAATGACCAATTCACCAGTTTTCCACTACACAGGTCACTTACCTGGAGACTAGGAAAGCAATTTACATCAGCAATACAATCGTACCAAATCAAAATTCAAGAACATTGCACATATGGTCCCAACATTACATCAAAATTAACATGCATGGAGAAAACATCAACAATTTTACCACTCAACAAAAAATCTTCATCAGCCATGTGTTACTCATAATTCCTTATCATATAAAATAGCATGCACGACACAACACACTAATACCATCAAGTATTTTAAACTTCCTTTCTACAACTATTTTCAGTGCCTTTTAGTGTAACTCTGAGGGACAATTCTTTCCCCCTGGTCAGCACATTTACACACTCGTTCACTGCTGGTGGCTACAAATTCTTCAGGAACCCTCCAACAAAAAGAATGCACTCATCTATTTTTTTACAACTACTTATTCACTGATCTTGCAGTTCGCATTTAGATTTGAGACACCTCCCACAGCTGAAACATCTTGGAGACCATTCCCAAAATCATAACCCCCAAAAAATTAATCTTCAAAAAACATTGGGGCAGGCCACTCACCATTTGTCTCTTATTCTGCTTTTCCAGAACCCCAAAACACATTCTGACCTATTAGAATCTTAAACACAAGAGCACAGAATATCTTCCTGAAATTATGGTAACCACATAGGACACTCATCAAGGAATCGCAATTCGTATAATGGTGAGCCTTCGATACGACTTCTTTATTTACCACATAAAACACAGATTCCTAACACAACTGGAAAAAAATCTCCAGTCAGTCAGTCATGAGTTAAGAACTCAATCCAAAAAATACAGCTAGGCCACAAAATTCACTAATAAAATTTTCAAACTCCATTAATAAAATTTAGGCACTCAATAAAATTACTAAAATCAACTCTTTGATTAACTATGTCAAACTTTTGGAAAAAAATTCAAAGAACGAATTATACTACTGGTCACTGACAAAATGAAAAATACAAAATCATTTATTCATTTTTATTGGGCTCCAAGGCCTTCCATCCCTTAAATATTTTCAATTAATCCTCCACTTTTTCTCTTAAATTCAATCCAACATTAATTCAAAACTTTCCTTTTAAAATTATTCTAAGACCAACTCTTTCAGCAAATTATTTATTTCAATATATTCGGGAAAAATGTCAAAAACTGAAACTATGCCACTGATCACTGGCAAAGTGCAGAACACAAATCAATTATATATAATATTTTCAATTGAATTCCTAGGGTCTTTCTATTAAAATCAAACCAAAAATAGGCACTTACTCTTTCTAGAGTCTATTCATTCATCCATTTATACACAAAAAATCTTAATCTCCCAAATCAAAATTTTCATGTTTTCACCCCACTGCTTGCATCGAAATTAAAGACAAAGATTTCTCATCTGTTATAAGCCCTGGGTCATTGGTAGTTTTTAGATAATAATCCAAGACTTCAATTTGCTTTAGATCATATTTTATTCCGAAATCCCCACCAGACAACTGTGCAGATTGAGTTGGCAGCATGCTTAATGTGACTTACTCACTCCGTGGTTTTGGCCAATATTGACTATTTCTAATCTAAACCAGAAGAGGGCCTTCTCCGATTCTCACAGTATCCACTTGAAGGGGTATCAAGGAGAGGTCAACCCATGTCACTCAATCCTCCAAGGCCACTGGCTGTAACTCATTCAGTTATTTTGGCTTCTACAGTAACTGTACATATGTGTAGGGTACTAACAATTATGTAACATTTGCAACAATTTAAAGAAAAATATTTATGTAATACTATGAAAAAAAAAATGCTACATTATTTATTTCTTGGGTTTGGGTAGAGAGAGAGAGAGAGAGAGAGAGGGCCATCAGCCATTGGTCAGTTAGTTGCAGATGAGAGGGGGCCATCAGCCATTGGTCATTTAGTCGCATTGTCTGCTGGATCTTATGTTTAACTGGTTAAGTCCTCCCTCTTTGAATACTCATCGCTCTTTTCTCTGCAATGGGTTGCTGGATTGTTGGTATCCTCTGTAATGTTCTTCAGTGTGTGTACACTGAAGTTTCTGGGTAATTTTCACCTTGTTAAAATTCCAAGCAAATTAGGCCATTAGAGTAACCTCCTTTGACTTTCATTTTGAAATAAGCCAATAGCCATTTTGAAAGTCTCTGTGCGAAATAAACAAATCATAGAAACTTTTTCGAAAACAATACAACTGCATGCTTTAACACAAAAATATCATAAAATGTGTTCTTAATAACAATTAAGGAAGGTGAAAATTATCGTTTTCTGCAAGTTTTGTAGATGAAGTCTGTTGGGATAGGCACTTACCAGTCCTACTGTTTTATCCATGATGATATTGTGGCTTGATATGCATCATTGATTTCAATGAGACCTAAACCCCCTCTCTTCTCAGTAGAGATATCCTGTCCATACACTGATATCTGTAGGTAACCTTATACAGAGTTAACATTTTCATATTTTCTCTCCTGTGCACTTCCATATGTGCCTTTTTGAATTGAGTCACTGAATGAATGCTGATACACACACATCACAATAATATATATTCTATCCTGTGTGTATTTTCATGTGTCTTTTTAAGGAGGAAGACATTGAAAATGCTGATTGACATATTTGACAAGAATACGGTTTCTCTCCAGTGTGTATTCTTATGTGCTTTTTAAAGAGCAACCATTTGTAAATGCTGATTTACATACTTCGCAAGAAAAAGGTTTCTCTCCTGTGTGTATTCGCATATGTTTATTTAAACTGGAACTATCTGTAAATGATGATCCACACTCAGTGCAGCAATATGATTTCTCATTAGTGTGTGTTCGCATGTGACTTTTTAAACTGCAGTTCAATGAATATGCTAATCCACATATTTCACAAGAAAATGGTTTCTCCTTTTTTGTATGTATTTGCATGTGTCTTTTTAAATTAAAGCCAAATGAAAATGCTAACCCACATATTTTACAAGAAAATGGTTTCTCGCCTGTGTGTATTCGCATGTGGGTTTTTAAAGTAGAGTTAAGTGAAAATGCTGAACCACACACTTCACAAGAAAATGGTTTCTCGCCTGTATGTATTCGCATGTGTCTTCTTAATAAAGAGCTATTTGAAAATGCTGAACCACACACTTCACAAGAAAATGGTTTCTTGTTTGTGTGTATTCGCATGTGTCTTTTTAAATAAGAGCGACACGAAAATCTTGATCCACATGTTTCACAGGAAAATGCTTTCTCACTTGTGTGTGCTTTTAAGCTATCTGAAAATTCTGATTCACATAGTTTGTATGAAAATGATTCCTCTCCAGTATGTGACTCCATGTCTCTTTAATTTTAAACTCCTTGTAACTGATGATTGGAACAATTACTAACAGTAAGGCTGCACTCCTGAGTCTTTTCGTATGTGCTGATAAAAATGTTGACATCCAGACTTTTCCTTTCTATGATTTTATGGGAATATCAAAATATTAAGTGTGTTAACATAAGGATCATCAGATTTGCAAGAATGTTTTCTTTTCAGTTTGAGTGTCCAAGTGATTTTTCAAATTTGAAAAATGTTTGATGAAATTATAATTGATATCTGTGAATAAAGAAGAAATATTATTTAAAAAAGAAACTTGTGTGCAATTTGCATTTAAAATGTTAGGATTATTCAATTTGTGATTCAATAAACTGCAATATCCCAAGTGGTTCAAAAGTTATAAGAATTTAAGCACGAAATTGTGGGTACAAAAGTGGACAAGATTTTGTTTAAAAAATGTCAAATCACGGACCAATTCAAAACAAGAAATTCAGTTTTTTTCACCATTTCTTTATTTTTGGAGCAATTTTGATAAAACTTGGAATTCTACAATTAAATGTTCAATTTCAAGTAAATTGATGAAGATTATCCTCTTTGATTTTGCAATGCAAACTAACGACTAAAATTTAGGCTCGAAAAAATTTGTATTTTTTGTTTTCGGCTATCCAAAGCAAAATATCATTTTAAATTGCTGTAAAAGATAATTTAATGAATAAAAACCCATGGAATATACATATTTAGAAAGATTATTTTATTTTTCTTTCCAACTATATAAATATTTTTAAGATTGGATCAGAAATACTCAAGAAATTGCAAATTTTGAAAATGTCCGCCAACCTCAGGTAACTGTTTGCAATGCTAAGAAAAAAGGACTGAAGAATAGATATTTATTTCAAGAATCTAAAAATATAACATTTTAAACTTAACATCAGGCTTTTCACATTCTAAATGAATTTCATATATTAATTTTTCATAGCAAAAATACTAAATTAAAGTTTTGAAATAAAATAACTGAAGCATTATAAAATTCATTAATTGATAAATCTAGGGACTGGAAAAAAATCAACTTCTACAAGTTTTAAAAGCAAATTAAATGAATTAAATCTATTATTTAAGATCAAACTTTGTCTAAATCGATAAGTAGTAAAAATCCTTCGATGTCGGCTCCTCCTATCATTGCGAAGCAGAATTCACCAAACGTTGGATTGTTCACCCACTGAGAGGGAATGTGAGCTGGGATTAGACTGTCGTGAGACAGGTTAGTTTTATCCTACCAATCGGCACGTGTGTTATGTCATCTGTGGCCACGGCTATCCCGTCCAGTACGGCAGGAACCGCGAAATCGGAGCAACGGTTCCGTGTTCGCTAAACGGGCAGCGGTGCCAAGCTGCCTCCGTGCGATAATGGCTGAAAGTCTCTAAGCCGGAACTGCGACCGGTGTCGCTACGGTATTACGAAAAGGCGTCTCTTTTCGTTCCACTGGAGCCTGCCATAGCGGTTGTCTGTCATTATGACCATCATTAAAAAAAGAAAAATATCATTACATATGCAGTTTATTTTTAATACATTTAAAACCATTTGTTTTGGTCAATTTCGACACGATCCGCTATTCTGTCTCTTTTTCAAGGGTTTTAAGTGCTTGCTTACAATTTTAATATACCATTCGCGATTGCAAAAAAAAAAAATTACCAAAGATCAAGTAATTATCCGATTTTAATGAAATTTTCAGTATTGATTTGAATTAATGAATTTTATAATGCATCAGTTATTTTATTTCAAAACTTTAATTTAGTATTTTTGCTATGAAAAACTAATATATAAATTTCATTTAAAATAAAAATATTCGGATTTTAAGTTTAAAATCTTATATTTTTAGATTCTAGAAATAAATATCTATTCAATGCAAACCTTATTTTAGATACATAAAGTAATAAGTTTTGAAGAAAAACTCGATTGAAAATGTACCCCCTCCCCTTTTTAAGCAGAAAAAATATTGATGTATAATTTTTTAAAATAATTATCGAAATGAGTAAAAAAAAAATCTCCAAAAAATTAATTATTTTTTTACATTTTATTTTTCGATTTTCGGTACTTATTTTCTCATAGAATAGCCACCGTAAAAAAATTTTTTTTGTTTCTATTCATAACTTCGGTCTTTATCTCTTTATTTATACTGTAATTAGTACAATATAAGACCAACTTGAACAAAATGTTACGCCCCAAAATAAGGGGGGTCAAAATTAAGCGACCTGAAAAAAATGAGAAAGTTTTGATATAAAATAAATAATGCATTATAAAGATCATTCATTGATAAATAAACATTGAAAATTTCATTAAAATCCGATAATTCCCTGATTTTTGGTAAATTATTTTCTGTAGGGGGGCTAAAGTCATCTTGTCAAAAACGCATTTTAGGCTCATTTTGCCAGTAGCTAATAAATCAATACTGAAAATATCATTAAAATGGATAATTTCCTGATTTTTGGTAATTTTTTTCCATCCCAAATGTTACGTCAAAATTGTAAACAAGCGCCTAAAACCATTGAAAAATAGACAAAATGTCGGATCGCGTCGAAATTGACCAAACAAATGGTTTTAAAATTTTTTAAAAATAAACTGCATATGTAATAATATTTTTCTTTTTTTAATGAGCGTCATTATGTTACTACTTATCATTTTAGACAAAAGTTTGACCTTAAATAATAGATTTAATTAATTTTAATTAGTTTTTATAAAGCTAGCCGTCGACAAATTTGGGTATCTCTAGTTACATTATATAACAATTCGACGTGTAAAATTTAGCTCTTTCCCCATCATATATAACTGATATATGATGGGTGGAGGGGTAAATTTACGAATTAGAGGTCCATAATTCTTTCATAAAAAAAAATACATATATTTTAAACCTGCTAAACAAACATTAAACGAAATTAAACAGATAAAAAAATAAAATTCTATCTTTCAATTTCATTTTTTAGACTGGACGAATCTAATTCAGATGTGTCACTTACTTTTTTATAATCCTTCGTAAGTATTTATTTACTTGTAGATATTTTTTGAATTCAATATTTTCGTATATTTAAAAATATTTTATCATAATTTTACTTCGTTAATAATATAAAAATGAAAAACCTTTTCGCAAAACACATTCGATAATTTATAAACAAATAAATTAAGTGAACGTGATACTTACTTTTCTCTGTCTCTTTTCGTCTCACCTTTTTTTCAATAAGTAAATGTGATATTAAATTTAAAAAAAGAAAAACAAACTAGAATACTTTAAAATAAACTTATATTTTTCGAGTTGAATCGAGATTTGAACAATCGTGATTACCAATCGACGCAGAATGACTTGTAAAAAGCGAAACTCAAGGGAGATAATCGTGTATTTTTCCTAATACCACAGTCACGGGCAAAATATCGTAGCCAAAATCAGACCTTTTAATCTACAAATAAAATATTACATTCATCTTTTTACTCAAGGGATGTTATAAAAAAATATTTTCAAAATTTTTGATTTCAAAACAACTTTAAAAATCAAATTACCCAACTTTAAAGGAATTTTCAGCACTCACTTGATTTTATGATGAATAGCTTTTTTTTTTTTTAAATCAAAATTCATTAAAATAAATATTACTAATAGCTCCTTCCATAATTATTTTCATTGTATCATGTCTTTTAATATTGAATAAATAAATGAAATTCATTTAAAATTATAATCCTTTAATTTCTAGCATTAAAATCTATATTTTCAGATTAGTAAAGAAATATTTATTTAAAAACATGTTTTTGAATTGTTAGGGTTGTGCAAAACGGGGAAAACAGCGAATTTTCAAAATGTCCGTATAATTGTTAAACATATTTTAAAACGTCAATAAAAAGTGGAAAATTAACTTTTTAATGTTTTCTTTTACGTTTAATATAAAGAACAATTCCAAGTTTATGTGTTATAAAAAAGAAAATGCATTTTAATGTAAATTGCCGTAAATTCCCACTTTTTGTTGACAGTTAAAAAAAAGAGAGAGATGACGACATTTTGTAATCTATTTTTGTCTGTAAATGAGTTCTAGAGCTTCCCTAACTTCTGATTTATAAAAGTATTTTGCATGAAAATCAAAAAATGCTATCGTACGGGAGGCAGGAGAAGTTTTAAGTCACCCGCGTACACTCATTTCGATGTTAAGTTATTGATGATTTCTGATTTTTTTTTTCCTAGCAGGTCAGTATCCTGATCGTGGCAGCTGGCGTCTATGACAATCAATTTTTTTCTATCTATTTCACATATATTGAACATTTTTGTCAGTAACAAAACTTACAACATTCATTAAAATTTTGAAAAATAGAAATCAATTATAACTAAAACAAGTTAACTTTAACATGTCCTTTGACATCATTTATGGATTCCTTGCACTAAAATTGTCTCTTTAGACCATTTTTTTAAGGTGGTAGGGAAGTTCTAGAACTATTTTACAGACGAAAAATAGATTTTTAAAAAATTGTTCATTTTTTTTGTGACACCACCCAATTGGAGAGTTATGTCGATATTTAGAAATCAACATACTCTGCCAAATTTTTTGGAAATTGAAAACTCAATTTTTGGGGATTGGCTTAACTTTAAGTGTTTCACACCTGGCACAAAATTTTCAGAGAAATGAAGTTTAAAAATTTTAACAAAAATTTTTGCAAATGTTGTAGCTTCAGTTCTAAGTAAATATCAAAACTACTCTTTTGGTTCAAATAATGTTCAATATATGTAAAATGATTTTAGAAAATGGAGTCATAGACGCAGTGCCACATTGGGATATAGATCTTGCTAGGAAAAAATCAGAAATCATCAATTACTTAAATTGGTTGACTTTAAAAACTTTTTGATAGGCATTTTTGGATTCCTTTGGACAAAAATGCTTTTATAAACCAATTTTTTAGGAGTCGAGAAGCTCTAGAACCATTTTACAGTTTACAAAAATAGATTACACAAAAAAGTTGCCAATTTTTTTGCAGATAAATGTCTGAATAATTGTTCAGGAAATTTTAGAAAATTTCCTACCACTAATTTTTTTTTTTTTTGGTAAAAATTCCATGAATCTGATAAATAAAAATTGCTAAAAAATGTCATAATATTCTTTGAAAACATTTAACATGCCTTTTTTGAATTAATATATATTTAATTCTATTGAATTGCAAAGAAATTGATTTTTAAGAAGGTTTTAATTCTTATTGTGATTAAAATTAATTTTTGATTTTTTAAGGTTTAGAAATCTATTGTTTTTTTTTTCTTTTTATAGGAATTCCAGTTTTTTCTAATCTTTAAATAATAATAAAATATTGAATAAGATTAACACAAAAATTTAACTCAATCAACATATACTGGTATCATTTAAGCGAATTTGAATTGTTATTTGTTGAAATAACAATGTTTGCTTCCTAGAATGTACGAAGACCATTTCATCATTGAACATTGGTTATCTTTCTTGAATTTTTTCACACTAAATTTGCGAGATGCCTTTTCATAACTTTCCATAACTCCGGTTTAAAAAAGAAGATTATAAATTCTTTAATAATAATTGGTTATTGCATAATGCACAATAAAACAATTGTTATGTTGAAATAATAGTCCCACCTATATTGAAAAGTATAATCGTCAAGGAAGCTAATATGTGAATAATAAAAAACACCCTCCCTTGACAAAAAACAACTTTTTTCTTATTTTTCAAGATAACAGTGGAGTAATTTTTATCCAATTAGAATAATTGAATCTTTTAAATTAACTGTTTTCTTGTGATAAACTAATCCTGTTGTCTCATATGTTGGTAAAATTGGGGGAGCACGTATGCAGGGGCGGGGGGGGGACGGGGGGGGGGGAGGGGAGGATACCATAAATTTTTGGATTGCTGCTTCAAATAGAATAACACTGATCACGTGACAATTGTTTTGGAGGTCCTCTAGTAATCATTTTGATATTAAATGAAAAAATGGTTTTCAAGTCAAACCCCACAACCCTGTAGCTATTAATAGAATTTCAAAAAGAATGAAGGTCCACTTAATAAAATTTGGCTAAACTTTTCCTTCCTTGAAAATCTTAATGAAATAGATTATTTTTTTAATTCTCCAGTCCTTTTTTCTTAGCATTGCAAACATTTTAATCAGGATAAATTTGCAATTTCTTGAGTATTTCTGATCCAATCTTAAAATATTTTATATGTTGAAATAAAAAAAATAATCTTTCTAAATATGTATATTCATGGGTTTTTACATTAAATTATCTTTTACAGCAATTTAAAATGATATTTGCTTGGATAGCCGAAAACAAAAAATACAAATTTTTTCAGCCTAATTTTTGTCGTTTCTTTGCAAAAATCAAAGAGGATAATCTTCATCATTTACTTAAATTGAACATTTAATTAGTAGAATTCCAAGTTTTATCAAAATTGCTCCAAAAATAAAGAAATGGTGAAAATGTGACTGAATTTTTCTGTTTTGAATTGGTCCATGATTTGACATTTTTTAAACAAAATCTTGTCCACTTTTGTACCCCAATTTCGGCTTTAAATTCTTATAACTTTTGAACCACTTGGATATTGCAGTTTATTGAATCACAAATTGAATAATTATAACATTTTAAATGCAAATTGCACAAAGTTTCTTTATTTATGTCTTCTTTTCCTTCCTCTTTTCTTCATTTCCCTTCCTATCCTTCTATCATACAAAACGCCGTGTCACAAAAGCACGCAACAAATGCTACATTCTCCTCTGGCAAGCCATGCACGTCGGAACGTTTCGAGTCAGGTAGGTTTGCCATCGTCATTACAATTCCCCCCTATCTCAGATCCAAAAAAGTACAACCGTGAGCAGGATGGTTTTCGACGTGTACTCCTCCGGAGAGGGACAGGGCTGGTTGATCGGTCCTCCCGATCGCAACGGGCTCCAACAGTGAAGTTTGGTTTTGGCAAATCGGGTCGTCTGAGCGCGTTTCGACGTCGGGGGCTGTTGTGCATAATGCCCGAGCGAGTGACAGCTGTTTTTGCCTTCCTTGTTGATCACATATGCTTCCCCAGTGCCAATCTCTTGTCTCTCGTTGCAATGGGACTGCAAACGGTCCCAGTCTCGACTCGTCTGCAGAGGAATTCATCGAGGAATCACTGGCAGCAACTCCGATTCTGATGAGGGGGATCCACCTGGATAAGCCTCATACTTTTCTTACAGAGGAACTCTCATCTTCCAAAGAGCAAGGTTTCGAACAGAGGCGCAATGTATGACATGGCGTGGAGTTCCATCAACCGTTACGGATTGCCGAACCTGTTACTCCGGTCACATGACCTATTTTTTGATTGTTTTTTTGTAGTGCAACCTGCCGTTCGGAACCTTGAGCCCAAACATAGTCCCCTACCTGGTACATTCCGTGTCGTGTTGCAATTCGGTCGGGAGAGCGGCATCAATCCCCCTGACCCTGACATGGACTGGGTGTATACGTTGGCCAGCGCTGAAGACGACCGAATACATCGTCTTTGGGTGTCAACGTTAATACCAGTATACAGCTTCTTTGGATGGTACACGCTTCCCTGGCCGCGATTCTCTTGATCTCCCTATGACACGTTCAATCAATCTCCGTTCCGACGGCACGTACGCCATCGGAGACGCAATCGCACTCCCATTCCCAAGAAAGTTCGAATCTCCTGCTGTAAAGGCAGGTGTCATTATCGGTAAGTATTTCGACTGGTGGACCCCGCTCGAAAGATTGCCTCCAAGTGACGAGCCACTGTATCAGAATCCTGGCACCGAATTGACGGCCAAATAGCAAATCGAGAGGGTCCGCAGTCGATGAGGCTCAGCAGGTAGTGTCTACCGCCCATAGTGGGTAATATCCATTCCCAGCCGGCTCCAATTAGTATCCACGTCTAATTTTCCCTTCCTCCAATGTACCGGTGCTGGGTCGATGGTTTGACAGTCCACACAGGATCGCACTACAGATCTACGTCTGCCTTTGTTGTTGACGGGCCAACTCGCCGCACAAAATAGGTTGTCCGTCTTACTCCGGGTGCCCGCTCTGCCGGTGAATACTCAATATCTGATGTTTACTCAGAGCAGTGGCACAGACATCCGGCGCCAATTCCTCCCCCTTTTTCATAGCCTTGAACCAGTTTGCGGTACTCTCGTCAGTTCGTCGGCTCTGTTATGCTCTGACCTTACCAGCGTCACGTCTACGGTCAATTCGTACTCTTTGATCAATTGTGAGAGGGTGTATAACCTCCTCTTGACCAACATCTCCGCGCTGCTTTGGGTCGTACCTTTGACTTTCCACTCAAACTGTTATTGAGCCAATGGTACGTACACAGGGAATCCGTTTTGATGTGAAGTACTTTTGCCTGCCATTGAAGCGCAGAGTTGACACCCTTCACCACCGCATCGAGTTCGGCCAAATTAATGTGATGGGAGTCATTGTCAGGGCGCAACCAGCACGCATCTTCAATTACGGCTCCATTGTCGTCTAATAACACCCCCGTAGCAAGTGAGCTGGCGTCAACCCAAAATTCATCTCCAGGCCGGGTACACCACACTCCCTTAACCGGATCACCCCGCTTAACCCGGGTGACTGTATCTTGTAGCATCTTCTTCAGTAGAGGATCAGCAAGCTCAGTGTCCCAACCACCGATACCGCACTCGCCCGACGTTTGATAAATCCAGCAGCCACTCTAAGCCAGCCACAAACAGGAAAATGCCCCACAAGTTCCCACACAGGGAAAATGTGTTTTCCGG
>CM042151.1:79261353-79308316 GCA_023376005.1 Doryteuthis pealeii | reverse complement strand
CGGCATCTTGACGTATGCACATATTCTTAGTATGGAAGATAATACGTATAAAAAAATATTTCTGAAGCAAAAAAATTGCTAATTTAGCATTTCCTTGATGCCTCACGATTTAACTTTTAATATTATTGAAAAAGAGAGTTGGGAAAATAAAAATTAGAATGTTATAAATTATTTATAATAAAATTCTATCATAATATTTTTTTTTTTTTTTCGATACATCTATTAAATTATTAACGGTAATATCTGCTTTCTAGATATACACAGGAGAATTATTTGTTTCCAAATAAAATAATAAATTTCTTCAAACACTGTTTGAGTTTTCTTTTACAGAGGATAATTATACACGCGTCACAGATTCGAACCTATTACCATAACACCTCAGAGAAACAACAAACAGTTTTCCCCAAAATTTTTTATTTCTCTTAGATCCATCCGTAATAAGAATGACAATTTTTAATTCAAACAATTTCGGCCGAGTAAATGACCTGGGGAACATCGGGAACTTCACTCCCCCGCTTCCATCGAAGAACACCTTTTTCCCCCCAGACCTGCAGACCAAGGACTTTGGCACCATCCTGTAGTCGCTCTGGATCCTTGCAAATCAGGCCGTACTCAGACAGGTGCGCCCTCACCCGAGCTGTTGAGACTAGATCTTCATTAACGAAAATATCATCGATGTACGCCGACGTGGCGCTCCTGATGGTTGGATCTCGAGACATAACGGCTTCAACAACAGACTTCATGATGAGAGGCGCCACATTGAGGCCAAAACCCAGCCGGGTGAGGCAATACCTTTGGCCCCCAAATATCACAGTCTGATAAGGCCACAAAGACTCGTCAATGCCGATCTGAAGATATGCTCGCTTCAGATCAAGCAATGACACATTCGCGCCCTTCTTGCGCCATTCCCTCAACGTGGCCGCGCACACGTCAGCATTAGCCGTAAATGCGTCCACATGTTCGTTTAGCTCTCTGTAATCCATGACAGGGCGCACCTTACGCTTATTGTGCTGAATTACGGCCATTAGTGGAACCAGTCCCTTAGGTGGGCCAAGTCTCTCTTCGGGGTAGGACAACAACCAGCCATTTTCAATCCACTTGTGAAGCTCGGTTTCGTAGCTCTCTCTGGCATGTTTTGGAACTTGGTACTCCGGTATCTTATTGTCCAGAAGCTCTGGAGCTCGTCCTCCGGACCATTTCCATTTAGCGATCCATCGGTTCATCCTTTCGTCGAAATCCACGCGAAATCCGGGGATCGCAGCGCAGGCTCACAGGCGGAACTGTGAGCTCGAATATGCGCTGCGATCCAAATTGATGAGCCGGATTTTCGCGTGGATTTCGACGAAAGGACGAACCGATGGATGCTAAATGGAAATGGTCCGAGGACGAGCTCCAGAGCTTCTGGACAATAAGATTACCAAGTTCCAAAACATGCCAGAGAGAGCTACGAAACCGAGCTTCACAAGTGGATTCAAAATGGCTGGTTGTTGTCCTACCCCGAAGAGAGACTTGGCCCACCTAAGGGACTGGTTCCACTAATGGCCGTAATTCAGCACAATAAGCGTAAGGTGCGCCCTGTCATGGATTACAGAGAGCTAAATGAACATGTGGACGCATTTACGGCTAATGCTGACGTGTGCGCGGCCACGTTGAGGGAATGGCGCAAGAAGGGCGCGAATGTGTCATTGCTTGATCTGAAGCGAGCATATCTTCAGATCGGCATTGACGAGTCTTTGTGGCCTTATCAGACTGTGATATTTGGGGGCCAAAGGTATTGCCTCACCCGGCTGGGTTTTGGCCTCAATGTGGCGCCTCTCATCATGAAGTCTGTTGTTGAAGCCGTTATGTCTCGAGATCCAACCATCAGGAGCGCCACGTCGGCGTACATCGATGATATTTTCGTTAATGAAGATCTAGTCTCAACAGCTCGGGTGAGGGCGCACCTGTCTGAGTACGGCCTGATTTGCAAGGATCCAGAGCGACTACAGGATGGTGCCAAAGTCCTTGGTCTGCAGGTCTGGGGGGAAAAAGGTGTTCTTCGATGGAAGCGGGGGAGTGAAGTTCCCGATGTTCCCCAGGTCATTACTCGCCGAAACACATTTCCCTGTGTGGGAGACTTGTGGGGCATTTTCCTGTTTGTGGCTGGCTTAGAGTGGCTGCTGGATTTATCAAACGTCGGGCGAGTGCGGTATCGGCTGGTTGGGACACTGAGCTTGCTGATCCTCTACTGAAGAAGATGCTACAAGATACAGTCACCCGGGTTAAGCGGGGTGATCCGGTTAAGGGAGTGTGGTGTACCACTGGCCCGGAGATGAATTTATGGGTTGACGCCAGCTCACTTGCTACGGGGGTGTTATTAGACGACAATGTAGCCGTAATTGAAGATGCGTGCTGGTTGCGCCCTGACAATGACTCCCATCACATTAATTTGGCTGAACTCGATGCGGTGGTGAAGGGTGTCAACCTTGCGCTTCAATGGCAGGCAAAAGTACTTCACATCAAAACGGATTCCCTGTGTACGTACCATTGGCTCAATAACAGTTTGAGTGGAAAGTCAAAGGTACGCACCAAAGCGGCTGCGGAGATGTTGGTCAAGAGGAGGTTATACACCCTCTCACAACTGATCAAAGAGTACGAATTGACCGTAGACGTGACGCTGGTAAGGTCAGAGCATAACAGAGCTGACGAACTGACGAGAGTACCGCAACACTGGTTCAAGGTTATGAAAAAGGGGGAGGAATTGGCGCCGGATGTCTGTGCCACTGCTCCGAGTAAACATCAGATATTGAGTATTCACCGGCAGAGCGGGCACCCTGGAGTAAGACGGACAACCTATTTTGTGTGGCGAGTTGGCCCGTCAACAACAAAGGCAGACGTAAGATCTGTAGTGCGATCCTATGTGGACTGTCAAACCATCGACCCAGCACCGGTACATTGGAGGAAGGGAAAATTAGACGTGGATACTAATTAGAGCCGGCTGGGAATGGATATTACCCACTATGGGGGTAGACACTACCTGAGCCTCATCGACTGCGGACCCTCTCAATTTGCTATTTGGCGTTCAATTCGGTGCCAGGATTCTGATACAGTGGCTCGTCACTTGGAGGCAATCTTTTGCGAGCGGGGTCCACCAGTCGAAATACTTACCGATAATGACACTGCCTTTACCAGCAGGAGATTTCGAACCTTTCTTGGGAATGGGGAGTGCGATTGCGTCTCCGATGCGCGTACGTGCCGTCTGGAAACGGGATTGTTGAACAGTGTCATAGGACGATCAAGACAATCGCGGCCAGGAAGCAGTGTACCATCCAAGAAGCTGTATACTGGTATAACGTGACACCCAAAGACGATGTTTCGTCGTCTTCAGCGCTGGCCAATCGTATACACCAGTACCATGTCAGGGTCAGGGGATTGATGCCGCTCTCCGACCGAATTGCAACAGGAACACGGAATGTACCAGGTAGGGGACTATGTTTGGGTCAAGGTTCCGAACGGCAGGTGCACTACACGATCAAAAATAGGTCATGTGACCGGAGTCAACAGTCGGCAATCCGTAACGGTTGATGGAACTCCACGCCATGTCAGACATTTGCGCCTCTGTTCGAAACCTTGCTCTTTGGAAGATGAGAGTTCCTCTGAAGAAAGTATGAGGCTTATCCAGGTGGGATCCCCCTCATCAGAATCGTGTGCTGCCAGTGATTCCTCGGATGAATCCTCTGCAGACGAGTCGAGACTGGGACGTCAGTCCCATGCCAACGAGAGACAAGAGATTGGCACTGGGAAGCATTGTGATCAACAAGGAAGGCAAAACAGTGTCACTCGCTCGGGATATGCACAACAGCCACCCGACGTCGAAACGCGCTCAGACGACCCGGATTTGCCAAACCAACTCACTGTTGGAGCCCGTTGCGATCGGGAGGACGATCAACCAGGCCCTGTCCCTCTCCGGAGGAGTACACGTCGAAAACATCCTGCTCACGGTTGTACTTTTTGTGATCCTGAGATCAGGGGGGAATGTAATGACGAGGCAAACCTACCTGACTCGAAACGGTTCCGGTGCATGGCTTGCAAGGAGAAATGTAGCGATTTTTGCGTGCTTTTGTGACACGGCGTTTTGTATGAAGAAGGAAGGAAGGAAAGAAAGAAAGAGGAAGGAAAGAAGACATAAAAAAGAAACTTGTGTGCAATTTGCATTTAAAATGTTATAATTATTCAATTTGTGATTCAATAAACTGCAATATCCCAAGTGGTTAAAAAGTTATAAGAATTTAAAAGCCTGAAATTGCGGGTACAAAAGTGGACAAGATTTTGTTTAAAACATATGTCAAATCACAGACCAATTCAAAACAAGAAATTCAGTCACTTCTTCACCATTTCTTTATTTTTGGAGCAATTTTGATAAAACTTGGAATTCTACTAATTAAATGTTCAATTTAAAGTAAATTGATGAAGATTATCCTCTTTGATTTTGAAAGAAACGACTAAAATTTAGGCTTGAAAAAATTTGTATATTTTGTTTTCGGCTATCCAAAGCAAAATATCATTTTAAATTGCTGTAAAAGATAATTTAATGGTTAAAAACCCATGGAATTTACATATTTAGAAAGATTATTTTCTTTTCTTTACAACCATATAAATATTTTTAAGATTGGATCAGAAATACTCAAGAAATTGCAAATTTATCTGATTAAAGTTGCAAATGCTAAGAAAAAAGGACTGGAGAATTTAAAAAAAAATCATTTCATAAGATTTTCAAGGAAGGAAAAGTTTAGCCAAATTTTTATTTAAGTGGACCTCATTCTTGAAATTCTATTAATAGCTACAGGGTTGTGGGGTTGACTGAAAAACATTTTTTCATTTAATATCAAAATGATTACTAGGGACCTCCAAACAATGTCACGTGATCAGTTTATTCTATTTTGAAGCAGCAATCCAACCCCCCCCCCCCCAAATTACCAACATAAAACGTTTTACAACAAAGAAAACAGTTAATTAAAAGATCAAATTATCTAATTGGATAAAAATTACTCACTGTTATCTTGAAAATAAAGTAAAAAAGTTGTTTTTTGTCAAGGGAGGGTGTTTTTATTAATTCACATATTAGCTTCCTTTGACGATTATACTTTTCAATATATGGGTGACTATTATCAACATAACAATTGTTTTATTGTGCATTATGCAATAACCAATTATTATTAAAGAATTTATTAATCTTTTCTTTTTTTTAAACAGTAGTATGGAAGTTATGAAAAGCATCTCGCATTTAGTTTGTGAAAAAATTCAAGAAAGATAACCAATGTTCAATGATGAAATGGTCTTCCGTACATTCTAGGAA
The DNA here is from genome assembly GCA_023376005.1 of Doryteuthis pealeii. Lineage (NCBI taxonomy): Eukaryota > Metazoa > Mollusca > Cephalopoda > Myopsida > Loliginidae > Doryteuthis > Doryteuthis pealeii. The sequence continues at coordinate 79,302,981 of CM042151.1, read as the reverse complement.
GCAAACATTGTTATTCAACAATAACAATTCCAAATTCGCTTAAAGATACCAGTATATGTTGATTGAGTTAAATTTTGTGTTAATCTTAATTCAATATTTTATTATATTAAAAGATTAGAAAAAAACTGGATTCCTATAAAAAGAAAAAAAAAACAATAGATTTCTAAACCTTAAAAAATCAAAATTATTTAATCACATAAAGGAATTAAAACCTCTTAAAAATCAATTTCTTTGCAATTCAATAGAATAAAATATATATTAATTCAAAAAGCATGTAAATGTTTTCAAAGAATATTATGACATTTTTTAGCAATTTTTATTTCAGAATTCATGGAATTTTTACCAAAAAAAAAAAAAATTAGTGGTAGAAATTTCTAAAATTTCCTGATACAATTATTCAGACATTTATCTGCAAAAAATGGCAACTTTTTGTAATCTATTTTTGTCTGTAAAATGAGTTCTAGAGCTTCTCGACTCCTAAAAATTGGTTTATAAAAGCATTTTTGTCCAAAGAATCCAAAAATGCTATCAAAAAGTTTTAAAGTCAACCAATTTTAAGTAATTGATGATTTCTGATTTTTTCCTAGCAAGATCAATATCCCAATGTGGCACTGCGTCTATGACTCCATTTTCTAAAATCATTTTACATATATTGAACATTATTTGAACCAAAAAGATAGTTTGATATTTACGTAGAACTGAAGCTACAACATTTTGCAAAAATTTGTTAAAATTTTAAACTTCAATTTCTCTGAAAATTTTGTGCAGGTGTGAACTATCTTAAAGTTAGCCAATCCCCAAAATTTGAGTTTTCAATTCCAAAAATTGGCAGAGTATGTTGATTCTAAATATCGACATAACTCTCCAAATTTGGGTGGGGTGTCACAAAAAAATGACAATTTTTAAAAATCTATTTTCGTCTGTAAAATTAGTTCTAGAACTTCCCTACACCTAAAAAAATGGTCTTTAAGAGAATTTTAGTGCAAGGAATCCATAAATGATGTCAAAGACATGTTAAAGTTAACTTGTTTTAAGTTATTAATGATTTCTGATTTTCAAAATTTTAACTGATGTTGTAGTTTTGGTTCTGAACAAATAATGTTCAATATATGTGAAATAATGATAGAAAAAAATGATTGTCATAGACGCAGTGCCACATCAGGATACTGACCTTGCTAGGAAAAAATCAGAAATCATCAATAACTTAAAATTGGTTGACTTTAAAACTTTTTTGATAGCATTTTTGATTTTCATGGGCAAAAATACTTTTATAAATCAGAAGTAGGGAAGCTCTAGAACTCATTTTTACAGACAAAAATAGATTACAAAATGTCGTCACTTTTTGCCAAACCTATCAATATGTGGTATCATCTAATGTTAATATAGTCCAAATTGAAGGGGGTGGGTGACAATTTTACTTTTTTCTAGATGATTTGACATGGAATTACCCATATGTAATACATTTTCAATGCATTCTAAACAAATGAATTAGCATTAAAAAAAATATACAGAAAATAATGAAACTTACTTCAATTATGTCATTAAAAAAACATGTTATTAAAAGTTTAAAAAAAAAATTATAGTAGTTTAATCTTAGAAATCAATAACAAAAAAACATCAATTACACTATGTACAGAATAATGACTAACTTCTTCATATCAATTTAAATAAAATATATATTCTTTGTTTGAAACACAAAAAAATTAAATAGTTAAAAAATGTCTTGCTTTTTATGTTTACAAAAGTTGAAAAATACAATGGCCGATAAGACGAAAGCTCTTTTATAATCTTTTTCAGTGATTATTTAACAGATAATTATATGCACAAACAACAGTTTTAAAAAAATCTCAACATTTTTTATTTATTTTATATTTAATTTTCAGAATTTCGGTACTGTGAAGTCTGATATTTGAAAAACATTCTTGACCACAGAAGTCGCATTTGAAAATGAAGATGTTGATGGGCTGGTGCTTTGTTGTCGCTGCTTTCATCTAGACCTCTTAGCTTCATGGTGTTGCATCAGGGTAACTTCTGCCACCACCGAGGGTGGTCCTGAGCCAAATTTTCCCAGCTGGAAGTGGCAATGCCAGAGCAGCTGAGATCATTCTTGCAGACATCCTTGAATTGCAGCTGGGGGCGACCAATCTGTCTCTTACCAGATGAAAGCTCTTTTATAATCTTTTTCACTGATTATTTAACAAACAACAGTATTAAAAAAAAATCTCATCATTTTTTTTTTTTATAGTTTTTATTTTTATTTTACATTTAATTTTCAGAATTTCGATACTTATTTTCTACCAGGGTTGCTTCCATAATTTTTTCTTCTATTGACGCCTTTGGTATTTGTCTTTTTATTTATACTGTAATTAGTTTTGAAAATATATAATAACCCCATCGCTATTTTACATCCTTTAAAATAAGGCAGGGGTGGGTGGGGGATAAAGAATATTGACCCGAAAAAAATCAGAAAGTTTTGAAATAAAATAACTGATGCATTATGAAATTAATTGTTGCTCTCCACAGAATTCCGTCCCAGCCTCCTGCTTTAAAAAAGGCTAGGTGGTGAAAGCTGAAAAAAAAGCACCACCTACGATTGAATTCCCTAGCTAATGCGTTGTCAGCTGAAAAAAACAAACAACCAGCGCTTAAGGCGTTTTTTCACGAAAAGTTAATGGGATATTTTACCCCCTCCAGTATATTTTTGACAAGTGAATGTAAATATTTTAACCCTCCCTCAATTTAAAATACTAGGGACTTCAATCGTAGGTAATGTTGTTTTTATCAGCTATCACCGCCTAGCTTTTTTTTAAGGCAGGAGGCCGGGACGGAATTCTGCGAATAGCACCAATTAATTTATTGATAAATTAACATTGAATATTTCATTAAAATCTGATAAATCCCTGAATTTTTGTAATGTTTTTCCAATCAGAAATAGTTAGGTATACTCAAAACACACTTTTTTATACGCGTGCAAATTGTTAAAAAATACTTTAAAACGTCAATAAAAAATGGAAAATTAACTTTTTAATGTTTTCTTTAATATAAACGTTTAATATAAAAAAACAATTCCAAGTTTATGTGTTATAAAAAAGAAAAAAGAAATTTCTCTGACATAAAAATTCTTGTCTGAAGCAAAAACAAATTACTAATTTAGCATTTCCTTGATGCCTCCCGATTTAACTCTTGATATTATTAAAAAAAAGAGTTGGGAAAATCAAAATTAGAATGTTAGAAATGGCCAAAATTATAGAAACCATCTGAAATTTAAAATAAAACCAATTTAAAGAAAACAAAAGGTGTAATATTATTTCATTCATACTTAATAAATTTTATGTGGCTATTATTAATAAAATTCCTATTCCTAAAACATAGATAGAACTTGGAAGAATTATAACCGTTTTATAGGTACCACCAATTTGACCCTGTGCAATTTACCCCCCTACATTTAACACAATGAAACTTGCAGAAAAAATAATATTTTCTTGAAAAGATTTTTTCCATTCGAAAGAAAAAACATTAAACAAACTCCTGATGATTTTTTAAATTTTTTATCAGCTTACGAAAATAATGAAAATTATGATTGAAAAACAATGTTTTCATTTTTAAACTGTTAAATCAACTGAAATTTAACGTAGCTAAAAACAAGTTACGATAAGAGGATTTTTTAAAAAATTCTATGAAAAATCAATTAATAATCTGATTTTCCCGAAAATTTCCATAAATGTTTACCATTGGATGTAAATACATCTGAAATAGTTTTTTCTAAAATATATTAGGGGAAATATTTTTACGAGGTCTATTCCCCCCCCTATTTTTATTTTATGAGATAAAAAAAACGCGTCAGAAAAATTTTTTTTCTTTTTTTCTATAAAGATAAGAGTCTGAATAACTATATCAATAAAATTGTATGAATGTACGACGTCTAGTTTTTTGAGGAAAAATTAATGAAATCGGAAATAAAAAGTGCAAAAAATGTCATAATATTAATATTTGAAAACTTTTTTTGCTTTTATAATTGGTATGTACTATATTCTATTAAAATGTCAACAAAAAAAAATTTTTTTTAAGAAATTAATTTTTAAGAGATTTTCAATCTTTTGTGTGATTAAATATTTTTATTTTCTGCGTGAAATAAATTAAATATTTTTTTTTCCTGCGTCAAAAAATCGAATTTTTCACGGATATTTAAAAATATGAATTTTATAATTCAGGTGCACTAAACATTGGTCCGATACAAGCTCGATTAATATTTTTAAAAGAATTTGTAATTTTTGTTGTTGAATAGTAATGTGTGATCCTTAGAATGTACGGAAGAGCATTGCTGACATTTGTTTTACAAAGAGACGAGACGCTTCTAAGTAACCAAAGTTTGTTCCTGTTAGGCTGACAGTGTTAGCGTGAAAAAAATTATTTTATTTAACTTTTTTCAATAATTAAAATAAAAGTAAGTATAATAGATTATTTTATCAGTTTTTCTCTTAGAAAAAATATTCAAATTTTCATTCCATACTTTTACGGGTTATCGTAAAAGGGAAATAATTAGTAACTTTTCTGTCTATATTACGGTCTGAAAATTACCCTTTCGCATGTAATTCGGGCAGGTTTGTTTATTTTTTAAGATAACGATGTAATTTTCCCAATCGGATAATTTGATTTTTGAATTAACTATTTTTCTTTGTAACAACCCTGTACGATCTTTTTTTTACGAGATTTTTGATAAACAAAGTTCGGAAATATCTATTTCCGTTTTATTCAAGATGGCATAAACGGTCTGGTGGTACCTACCGTTTTATTATTAGCAACATTATTCTTTTAAGTTTATTTTAATTGTTCTAATATTATATTCTTAGTTCTTTATTATAAATGATAAATAGATATATATCTAAGTTAGGAGAATGAAATACTAATTTACAAAACACAAATTTGACCATTATGTTCTTGTAAAATTCTTAGAGTCTACTACGATGAGATTTATTTTTTTTGGCAAAATAAAATACACCAAATAAAGAAATAAAAAAAAATTAAATAAAAAGTTAACTTACCTTCAGAATTTTAACTGAATGGTAATATCTTTCTGTATATAAAAACGGGAGAATTATTTGTTTCCAAATAATGAATTTCTTCAAACACTGTTTGAGCTCTACAGAATATAATTATACTAGCGTCATGGATTTGAACCTATTAACTTATGTACCCCAGCACGCAGCGCTGCAACAACAACAAGAGTTTTTTCCCAAAAACCAAAGATGGTATTATTTCCCTTAGATCCATCCATTAATAAGAATGACAATTTTTAATTCAAACATTATTTTCAAAAATTAAAAAAATAAATAACGAAATATACTATGTCATTATTTTTAGCTAGATATTTTTTATACAATATTTTCTTTGATTAAATAAATATGATTTTGCTATACACTAAACAAAAGTATTTATTTTACATTTTATGAATTTTTAAAAATCCCTGCAAAAAAAAAAAAATGTAACAATAGGAATTTTTAATCTAAAATTCTTTAGAAAATAATCTAACAATTTAGAAAAAAAAAGATACATATTTTTTTCTTATTTACGAGATTTAAGTTTCAAATGTTTAAGATGCCCTATTACCAAAACCGATTTAGTAGCAATTAATCTTTTTTACATATTTTCCGTCATTAAATTATCTTTCCAAATATGTAAAATTTATTTTTATGCAATTTTTTCAATTTAGTAAACATTTATTTAGAATAAAAGTTTGTCTTTTATTACTTCTAAGTAGTCCCAATTTTTCTGCTATTCATTTAAAACCGAATTAAAATTAATTAAATCTATTATTTAAGGTCAAACTTTTGTCTAAAACGATAAGTATTTTATTACTTCTATGTAGTCCTAATTTTTCGCCTGCTATTCATTTCAAAACTGAATTAAAATTAATTAAATCTATTATTTAAGGTCAAATTTTTGTCTAAAACGATAAGTAGTAACATAATGACCACTATTAAAAAAAGAAAAATATCATTACATATGCAGTTTATTTTTGATACTTTTAAAACGATTTGTTTTGGTCAATTTCGTTTGTGTTCGCCATTTTGGTTGTTTTTAAATGGTAAAAACTTTGTAATATCATTGACAGAGTGCGTCTTTTTTTGCATCTTTTATAATTTTTAAATAAATAGCCTTTGACTTTGCCCTCTCATATTTTCGTTTCCACGGATCCTAGAAACAAATAAAAAAGGCCCCGTTTGTACTTCCAGGTGTCTTCTAATTGAGTGCAAAATTTCAAGAATATTGATAAAGATTAGCCACTTAGATTTTCCAAAGAAATGTAGAGTGTAAAATGTATTCTCGGAAAAAAATTCCTATCACGCATTTTTGTTTTTTTTAAGCAAAATACGTTTTTAACTCGCTGTAAAAAATATTCAATTAATAAAAACACATAAAAATTACATATTTAGAGAATTGTTTTATTTTATTTTCAACCATATGAATATTTTTAAGATTGAACAATAAATATACGAGAAATTGTGATTTTAAAATCAATAAGGTCCGATTTGTGACGTCAGTTGACAGGGTGTTTTTACATTCGAAAGTAACGTAAATTCGAGGTTTTTCTTCAAAATCAAAATTTTCAGATCAAATCCCGAAGCTCTTAACAATCTTTAAATTTTACAAATCTTATAGGAAAAAATTTTGAAAGTCTAATTTTACAGAGAAAGTGCGTCTTTTTTGCGTCTTTCATATTTTTTAAACAAATAACCTTCAACTTTGCCCTCTCATATTTTCGTTTCCACGAATCCTAGAAACAAAAAAAACTTGTATTTCCAGGTCTCTTCTATTTGAGTGCAAAATTTCAAGAATATTGATAAAGATTACCTACTTTGATTTTGAAAAACAATACAGCGTGTAAAATTTATCCTAAAAAAAAAACCCGGTCATATTTTTGTTTTAAGCTGTTCGACTGAAAATACGGTTTTAACTCGCTGTAAAAAAAAAATAATTGATGAAAACCGATAAAAGTTACATATTTAGGAAGATTACTCTATTCTCTTTCCAACCATATAAATCTTTTTAAGATTGGTTAAGAAATACTAGAGAAATTGTAAATTGAACTGATTAAGGTCGCAAATTTGAAAATGTCAGCGTTTTTCAGCTAAATGCTTGTAATGCTACTTTTTAGAGTCAGCGAATTTATTTTGTAAAATACATCTGTGACACAAGAACTGACAGATCTTATATTAACCTTTATTCAAGTTTTATTGTTATATTATATAACAATTCGACTTGTAAAATTTACCCATCCCCCATCATTTTTGGTTGGCATCCTTCCGTCTACAAGAGACGATAGAGTAGTGTCAAGGTTTTTTATTCATTTTTTGTTTTGTTAACTTGAACTACATAGCCTGGGCGGGTTCATATGGAGGATGAACTGTTGCCCATGCAGCAAATCCCCCCTCTCCACACTGCCGCTGTGATCCAAAGGAAAGGTAAGGGACCAATGCAGTTTGGCAACGGTAGCGACGCTGGAGTTGATGGGTAATACTGGATCACTGCATCACATCACCTTAGGGACTGATTTATTTTCGGGGTTTACTCCCCTAGACTTTCCTTCAAAAGGCAGCAGAGGTTTTGTGTCAGACTTCTCCTTGAGTTGATGGGTTGCCGACCAAGGCTAAAGAGCCCATTCAAACCAATTTGGGGATTTATGCGAGTAGTAAGTACCCCAATCTTACTACTATCGGTGTTCCTGAAAAAGAATTGAGGTTATAACTGATATATGGGTGGAGGGGTAAATTTTACACATCGAATTAGAGGTCCACAGTGATAACCCTTATGAATTTGTACCTATTTCTTTCATAAGAAATAAATATCTTTTAAAGCTGAAAAATTACCTGCGTAGAGTTGGGTGTTCTGTTTGCTAAACATTAAACAAACATTAAACAAAATTAAACAGATAAAATAAAAAAATAACAAAATAATAAATAAAATTCGATTTTTCTAGTTCAGATGTGTCACTTACCGTTTTATAGTGCTTCATAAGTATTTATTTACTTCTAGATATTTTTTAAATTATTAATATTGAAAAATATTTCATCATAATTTTACTTCGTTACTAATATAAAATGAAAAACCTTTTCGCAAAACCTATTCGATAATTTGTAAACAAATAAATTAAGTGAACGTGATACTTACTTTTCTCTGTCTCTTTTCGTCTAATCTTTTTTCAATAAGAAAATGTGATATTAAACCAAAAAAACAAAAAACAAACTAGAATATTTTAAATAGACTTATATGTTTCGAGTTGAATCAAGATTAAAACAATCGTCATTAGCAATCGACAGAATGACTTGTAAAAAGCGAAACTCAAGGGAGATAATCATGTATTTTTCCTAATACAACAGTCACGGGCAAAATGTCGTACCGAAAATCAGACAATCTTGTACAATTGAAACAAACACATTGTTCACATCTTTCACATTCTACCGATGTATCTCTTGAATCCACAAATAAAATATTACATTTTGCGCACAATTTATTCTCATCTCCATTGTTATATTTAACTTTCTTTTTGCAAAAATTATTTTTGCTTACCACTTAATGTCCTGTTAAGAATTTTCTAAGTCTAGAGCCCCGGTCCTGTAAGAATTTACAAAAAAAATGGCTTTTCATTTAAATGTTTAGAATTCTTTTACTTTTGGACAGGTTGTTATGAAAATTGACAGTATTACCAGAAAGACTTTCTTCTTTAAATGATGTTGTCATTTGGCCTAAAAATAATGTTCTACATTCATGGTTGTTGATTATATAATAATAAATAAAACAGGTATACTCATTAAAAATTATGAAAAAAAATGTAGATAGTGAGTCTGATAGTAATACAATTGTTGCACTTAGTTACAGACATGATCATATGAACATCACAGACATTGATGCAGCTAACTTATGAAAAAAATCACAGGTAAAAACATAGTAAAAGCACAGATGTGTAAGAGGTGTTTTCACATAAACCCAGTTTACTCTTTCATCATATTTTTTAATGATTCACATCATTTTGATAATTAATCACTACACTAAATGAAGACCAGTAAAATTACAAATGGCATTTTTTTTTTACACATAAAAGATATCAGAACAACAAACGAGTTAGTATTAATGCATATCATTAATGCCTCAGGTAGGTCAGGTGAATAAAAAAAAAAAAATTGAAAAATGTTTTTTTTGGAAAAAAAATCTTACCTTCATAATTAGTGTTAGAAATTGTGAAATTTCCCCCCCAAAAAAACCCTTTCTTTGCACAATGCAACACTGCAATTGTTGCACTGCCAAGAACTCTGAATTTTTTGCCCAGTTGATGTTCTTTCAGGGCCTTTGGCGCATATAACTAGGCACTGGCAAAAAAATCGGATACTACAAGTTTTAAAAGCGAATTAAACATAATTAAATCTATTATTTAAAGTCAAACTTTGTCTAAATCGATAAGTAGTAACATAATGACCATTATTAAAAACAGAAAAATATCATTACATATGCAACTTATTTTTAATACAATTTATACATTAAAAATCGTCCAAATTTCTAGGAAAAGTTAACTCGAATTTATTCCCGATCCCCGCTTGGACAAAATATTCTTCCCAATCTTCAGTTTTAGATCCTGTTCGCAGCACCATGTTGGATTTTGTGTAAAGTATTCAACTCTATTACAAGATGAATGCAAGACTAAAACTAGAGTTTGGTAGGTGGCTTATATGGATTGTTCCATTATGAACTCAGGCAAGTTCATTTCCTGAGTTCTGATTGGCTGTTGGATTTCAGGGTGAGTAAGAACATGGATAAGTACCCACTCTTCAGCCATCACTTTGCATTATGCCAGCAGCATGCAAGGACTGTATTTAAGTTACAGCTTGCCTGTTGTTCTCGTCTGCTAACTCGACGGTAGTTAGATCCCCACTGCGATGGTAAGAATCATATTGTTTCTATATCTGGAGGATAACTTCTACATTTCAGGTCCCTTAATTTTGACGCCCCCTCCACTTTGGGGGTGTAAAATATCTGCAAGTGGGTCAGTGTTCGATATTAATTACAGTATAAATAAAAACATTTTATTTATATATAGATAAAAGACCGAAGTTGAGAATAGAAAAACATTTTTTAAGGGGAAAATAATTTAACTCTTTAATTTATCTAAGGGAAGTAATTCATATTTTTATTCTTGGTGGCTTCCATAAAATTAATTTTCAAACATTATGTGCGTTATATTGAAAATAAATTTAATTGTTTTAAAATATGATAAGCCTTATTTTAAGTTTAAAATGTTATATTTTTAGAATCTAGAAATAAATATCTATTTAATGCAAACCTTATTTTTTTTCCGCAAAAAGTCTACTTTTTGAAAAAAAGTTTGATTGAAAATACCCTCCCTTTTTAAGCAGAAAAAATATCGATGTATAATTTTTTTTTTATATGATGATAGCCAATTAAATAATTATCAAATGAGTAAAAAAGAAATCTCCAAAAAATTATTTATTTATTATTTTTTTTACATTATATTTTTCGATTTTCTGTACTTATTTTGTCATAAAACAGCAACCATGAAAAATTTTTTTTTGTTTCTATTCATAACTTCGTTTCTCGTTATTTATACTGTATTTAGTATCGCAAATGACCAACTCGAATAAAATGTTATGCCCCCAACATAAGGGGGGGGGGGTCAAAATTAAGTGACCTGAAAAAAATGAGAAAGTTTTGAAATAAAATAAGTAATGCATTATAAAGATCATTCATTGATATATAAACACTGAAAATTTCATTAAAATCTGATAATTCCCTGATTTTTGGTAAATTATTTTCTCTAGGGGGGGGGGATAAAGTTATTTTTTGTCAAAAATGCAATTTAGTCTCATTTTGGGTATCCCTAGTATTAACTTGGGCAGTATAAGGATTCAGAAATGACTTCCGGCCGGGCGGACTCGCACGGTACAGGACGTTTTAAGATGTTAGCAAAAGTAAGTCTTTATTTACAGTGGAATCTGAAGAAATATTTACTTCTGTAATTAATCAAAAATAAAATTGCATATATAAGTAAGTGCAATCAATCTTAAACTGCTACACATTCATATTTTTCAAAATTTTAAATTTCAAAACAATTTTAAAAATCAAATTACCCAACTTTAATGAAATTTTCAGTACTTTCTTAATTTTATGATGAATAGCTTATTTCAATTTAAAAAAAAATCAGAATTCATTAAAATAAATATTACTAATAGCTCCTTCCATAATTATTTTCATTGTATCATGTCTTTGAATATTTAATAAGTAAATGAAATTCATTTAAAATTATAATCCTTTAATTTCTAGCATTAAAATTTATGTTTTCAGTTTAATAAAGAAATATTTATTTAAAAACATGTTTTGAATTGTTAACTATAAAACAACATTAATTTAAATCTAAGTTTAAACTGCCTCCCACTATTTAAGCAGAAAAATGATAGATATATAATTATTTTCCTAATAATAAAAAAGAAAATTATATTTCACTAGCAAATATATGCACCCTCCGGGTGTAAGTATTTTAGTTAAATTTTATAATGAAATATGATATTAAATTAGAAAGGCTAAGGAAACTGAATGAGAATGTAGATAAAAAGATTTTGAACAGAGGGGGTATGATTGAAAAATAGAACAACTTTGAAACTAACTCTTCCATCATTTTCCGTCACGCCCGTCTTTCATTGGTAAATTTTCCTAATTAAACTGTTTAGTTAAAATAGGAAGTAAAGAATAATATTACAGTTATTTCTTCTTGTTAAGGGATTTCTTTTAAGATTTATTGAAGAGATTTTTGCTCATATTCAATAAGATAAAACCAAACAATTAAAAATCAATAATACTAAGCATATATTTATTAAAATCAATTTTGTAAGATGAATATGCAAATTAGCCTTCCCATTCATACTGTAAACCTCTATTTTGTTGTATATATAAATACAATTGCATGCTATTAGTATGTAGATATGGTCAACAGTGTAAGTAATGTAAAACAATTTTATTAATAATTGAGGTTTAAATAAAAATAAAATCATGGAGAATATGATGTAAATAACTAAAGGAATTGTGACTTGTATAGTAATATAGTTTCGGTTACAGACAAACCCACAATCTCCATTATAATAAGATGTACATTAGAGTAATTAAAAAATCTGAAAAAATATATATATAAAAGAATCTGAAAAAACCCCAAAAAACCTTGCGCCAAAGTCTTTTTAGTCATATTCTGATGAACTAGTAAGTGAAACTTTTAGTTGGTAGATCATTAGGATTAATATTACTATTTGCTCTACTTAGGTACTGAGCACTCTTTAAATTTCTTCATCCTGGCACTGACTCATTTCAAACAAGCAACAGATTATCTTGATGATTGTTATGGAGTCTACATCAGATACTTTATTCGTATGATCACACATCAAATTTGTAGAGCTAAAAGTCGACATAACTGCCAATTGTTGGAATTGGAAGCTCAAATGTTGGGGAAAGTCTAACTTTAACACAGTCAACACCTGTACAAAATTTCAGAAAAATTCAAAGGTTGGGGGACAATTTTACTTTTTTCTGGATGATTTGACATGGAATTGGCCTGCAATAAAAATTGTCCCTTTCTCATCTTGTGTGAGAAATAGTGAATGTCTTCATAGATTAGAAGATAAAACTAATTGGTTTTACAGATCATTCTGTATTTATTTTTATTGCATAACTGCAGAATTTATTTCATTAGCAGCCACAGAATTGACTGATTAAAACAACAAAGATAACCAACAACAAAAAAAAAAAAAGATGGAAGAATTAACAAATATTACACACATTTTTAATTGCAATGAATTTACTTTATTCAGAATCCTCACCCAGATCTTCAATATAGCTATTTTTCACCTAAGATGTTCTGCTGATATTTTTTTCCCTTTTTTAATAATGCATTTAGCACATTTTTCATATCTAAACTTCATGCAGATGTCTTCTTATTTTTATCATTTTTATCTCTTTTTTGTTTTATTTTCCTTTAACAATTTTAGAAGTCAAGGGGTCCCTGCCCGGGGCTAACACTTTATTCCTTTATAAATAGTACTTGTATCCTAATGATTTTTTAGGATGAAGCATGTTCCTTTGATAGCTGCTATTTGTACTTCATAGCAGCTTGGTTTACCTGGTATTGTTTCAAGGAATTTTTTCAAGTTTTGCTTGACTAACCCAGTTGCCCCTATCATAGGTGGTATGATATTGATTTCTTTCAATGACCAAGTTGTTTTTAAGTCATTCTTGAGGTTTTGAGATTTTGTAATTTTTTCCTGCTCAGCTCTATTGAGGTCATAATCATTTGGGACAGCTACATCAATAATGAGAGCAGTTTTTTAATGTTTATTCCAGATGACAATATCTAGTTTAATGGCTTTGTTGTGTAGAAATTTTTTTGTGGGGGGAAAATTCATTAAAATGGCTGCAACAGTTCACCCCCCACCTCTTGTAGGAGGTTTTGTAAAATATTGTATTTTTGTTTGGGCTGCGGTGGTGCCTTTTCATTTGAAATTCGCAGAGTGAATTTTTAAGGGCCTGTGATTGGTCAGTTGTGACGTCCCTAAGGGGAAGGGGAGAATTCCTGAGAAATCTGTCTTTTTTAACTGCTGTGAACAAGCAGACGTGAGAGAAAGGCTCTCTCAGGCTATGGGCCCCACCCACTCTCTTTCTGCTTGGTCAGTTCTGTGAACAAATGGAAGAGACAAGTCTCTATCAGGCAGAAGCCCACCACCACCACCACCACCTATGTTTGGAAAACTGCTGTGAACAGCTCATAAGCTGGTTAGCCTGCTTTTTTTTGACAGCTTAGGACTGATGTCTTAAAAACTTTTGCCTTTTAAAATGTGTTCCTAATAACAATTATGTTCATTTCAGATAAAGCACACACACAATTTTATAGAGAATCTATGAATTCAGACAGCGATAAATATGCTCTGGGTAGCATTTTGCAAAGAATAATCTTGATCTCAGTCGGTAGTGTTCGGCTAGGAATCTCAAGGTTCTTATGCGTAGAACAGGGATCTGTGCGGTAAAGGGAGCTGATGGTAGGTGTGGCGCTCCACCTCAGATGCTCAAAAATCTCCTTGGTCTAGCGCTAGTGAACTGCTCTGGCTGGTTAGGCCGCCCCGACGACTTTACTTACTTACTTTATATATATATATATATATATATATATATATATCTATATATATGTGTGTGTGTAAATAAAGAAATCCATTGATATAAATATATGTGTGTGTGTGTCCAATGGGTTATATTAATATATATATATATATATATATATATATATATATATATATATTCTTTCAATTCGTTTAGTTTATATATATATATATATATATATATATATGTGTGTGTGTGTGTGTATGTGTATGTGTGTTAACAACTAAAGGTGAAAATGACCATTTTCTGCAAGTTTTATAGATGAAGTCTGTTGGGATAGGCATTTACCAGTCCTACCGTTTTATTCATGGTGATATTGTGGCTTGATATGCATGATTGAAACCTAAACCGCCCTCTCTTCTCAGTAGGGGTATCCTGTCCATACACTGATGTCAGTAGGTAACCTTATACAGGGTTAACATTTTCATATTTTCTCTCCTGTGCACTTCCGCATGTGCCTTTTTGTATTGAATCACTGAATGAATGCTGATCCACACACATCACAATAATATATATTCTATCCTGTGTGTATTTTCAGATGTCTTTTTAAGGAGGAAGACATTGAAAATGCTGATTCACATATTTGACAAGAATACGGTTTCTCTCCAGTGTGTATTCTTATGTGCTTTTTTAAAGCGCCACCAGTTGTAAATGCTGATTTACATACTTCGCAAGAATAAGGTTTCTCACCTGTATGTATTCGCATATGTCTATTTAAACCGGATCTATCAGTAAATGATGATCCACACTCAGTGCAGCAATATGATTTCTCATTAGTGTGTGTTCGCAGGTGGCTTTTTAAACTGCGGTTGAATGAATATGCTAATCCACATATTTGACAAGAAAATTTCTTCTTTGTGTGTATTTGCATCTTTGTGTGTATTTTCATGTGTTTTTTTAAACTGGGGCCCAATGAAAATGCTGACCCACATATTTCACAAGAATATGGTTTCTCTCCAGTATGTATTCTCATGTGTCTTTTTAAAGAGGAGCTACTTGAAAATGCAGTTCCACATACTTCACACGAATGAGGTTTCTCACCTGTGTGTATTCGCATGTGGTCATTTAAATTGGAGGTAGTTGTAAATGTCAATTCACACTCAGAGCAGCTATATGGTTTCTCTTTAGCGTGCCTTAGCATGTGGCTTTTTAAATGGGAGGTCACTAAAAATGATGATCCACATAATTGACAATGATACGGTTTCTCCCCTGTGTGTATGTGCATATGTCTTTTTAAAGAAGTGCTCATAGAAAATGCTGATCCACATATTTGACAAGAATATGGTTTCTCCCCTGTGTGTTTTCTAATGTGATATTTTAAAGCGGAAGAATTTGAAAATGCTGATCCGCATAATTGGCAAGGAAATGGTTTCTCTCCTGTATGTATTTGCATGTGTCTTTTTAAAGAGGAACTTCCAATGAATGCCAATCCACACACCTCACAAGAATATGGTTTCTCTCCAGTGTGTATTCGCATGTGTTTATTTAAGCTGTATCTTATTGAAAATGCTGATCCACATATTTGACAAGAAAATGGTTTCTCACCTGTATGTGTTCGCATGTGGTATTTTAACTGAGAGCTATATGAAAATGCTGAACCACACACTTCACAAGAAAATGGTTTCTCGCCTGTGTGTGTTCGCATGTGGCTTTTTAAAGAAGAGCTATTTGAAAATGCTGAACCACACACTTCACAAGAAAATGGTTTGTCTCCAGAGTGTATTCGCATGTGTTTATCTAAGCTGGATCTCAATGAAAATGCCGATCCACACACTTCACAAGAAAATGGTTTCTCGCCTGTATGTGTTCGCATGTGGCATTTTAAAGAAGAGCTATTTGAAAATCTTGAACGACACACTTCACAAGAAAATGGTTTCTCGCCTGTGTGTATTTGCATGTGTCTTTTTAAATTAGAGCGAGATGAAAATCTTGATCTACATGTTTCACAGGAAAATGCTTTCTCACTTGTGTGTGCTTTTAAGCTATCTGAAAATTCTGATTCACATAGTTTGTATGAAAATGATTCCTCTCCAGTATGTGACTCCATGTCTCTTTAATTTTAAACTCCTTGTAACTGATGATTGGAACAATTACTTACAGTAAGGCTGCACTCCTGAGTCTTTTCGTATGTGCTGATAAAAATGTTGACATCCAGACTTTTCCTTTCTATGATTTTATGGGAATATCAAAATATTAAGTGTGTTAACATAAGGATCATCAGATTTGCAAGAATGTTTTCTTTTCAGTTTGAGTGTCCAAGTGATTTTTCAAATTTGAAAAATGTTTGATGATATTATAATTGATATCTGTGAATAAAGAAGAAATATTATTTAAAAAAGAAACTTGTGTGCAATTTGCATTTAAAATGTTAGGATTATTCAATTTGTGATTCAATAAACTGAAAGTGGTTCAAAAGTTATAAGAATTTAAAGCCCTGAAATTGCGGGTACAAAAGTGGACAAGATTTTGTTTAAAAAATATGTCAAATTACAGACCAATTCAAAACAAGAAATTTAATCATTTTTTCACCATTTCTTTATTTTTGGAGCAATTTTGATAAAACTTGGAATTCTACTAATTAAATGTTCAATTTAAAGTAAATTGATGAAGATTATTCTCTTTGATTTTGAAATGCAAACTAACGACTAAAATTTAGGCTCGAAAAAATTTGTATTTTTTGTTTTCGGCAATCCAAAGCAAAATATCATTTTAAATTGCTGTAAAAGATAATTTAATGGATAAAAACCCATGGAATATACATATTTAGAAAGACTATTTAATTTTCTTTCCAACTATATAAATATTTTTAAGATTGGATCAGAAATACTCAAGAACTTGCAAATTTAACTGATTAAGATCGCAAATTTGAAAATGTCCGCCCATCTCAGGTAATTGCTTGCAATGCTAAGAAAAAAGGACTGGAGAATTTTTTAAAAAATCATTAAAATCATTTCATAAGATTTTTAAGGAAGGGAAAGTTTGGCCAATTTAAAAGGACCTCATTCTTGAAATTCTATTAATAGCTACAGTGTTATGGGGTTGACTGAAAAACATTTTTTCATTTAATATTAAAATTAATCTCTATTTACTTCACCATAATTTTAATTAACAAACAAAACTGTAATGAAAAAATGTTTGAAAGTAAAATGTTTTTATACTTCTTCGGTAGTTTAATTACAATTTTTACTAGGACAGAAGTGAAAGGGAAGTGGAAGAGTTGGAGATTGTTATTATAACCATGGGGGTGGTAAACAGAGATTTCTCTGGACTACTGCTTTGGTGGTGGTAGAAAGGGTCAAATAACAGCCAGCAATCAGCTAGTGACTCAAGTCCTCAAAAATTTTTTAAATTGTATGTTAAAGATATATTTTGTTCAGATGCCATGAAATGAATTAAAAGAAAGGGTAAAAAAAATATTTCCCCTATTTCAGGAAAAACCTATTTAAATGTAATTTAATCTAAATCAAATAAGTATTGAAGAATAAGTCCAATTACCGTTGAACTGGGAAGACAAGGCAGTTGATCCTCACACTCATTAGGTTTGGGGCCAAACTCTTTATGTTGTTTGTCAGCTAAAGGGTTGGGAAAATCTTTGTGCAATATTCCCACATCAATGCATGCAGCCTTGCTGAAATAGAGGCGCTGGATATTTCCGCATATGTTGAGGGCTTATTTGGTTGATTTTCCTCTAACAACAAATTCAACAGGCAGCCAACCCTGACACATAAGGGTGAAACCTCCCACTGCCCTAATGATCTTTCTTGATGGAACAAGGTTGTCCATTGTAAGCCCCATGTCCAGTAAATGTTTTGGTCCTCCAAGACAGATAGTGGCACCACTGTCAGGGAAAATTCTTAGTGTAGTACTACAATTACTGGGGATGTTTATAGCCTGTCTGGGATCCGGATTTGGTGGAAATGGGATTACCGATGCATTTATTTCTGTTAATTGGTCATCATTTCTGAATGTGAATGTGCCCGTTGTTTGGTCAAATGTGATGTTGGCTATGAGAATTTCCATGGGAGCCTCATCACCTTCGAAGCTTTTTACTATTGCTTGGTGATGTTCCTTCTTTGTAAGGCACACGGTTGAAAAATGGTTTGGTTTCCTACAGGTGTTACATATTTGACCCCATGCTGGACACATTAAATGGCGGGCACGTTTTCCCAGAGTGCCGTGTTGGTGGCTACCACAACCCATGCAAGCTTGACGAGGGGTTTGTTCAGCAATGCTGTTTTTGCATGTAGTAGAGGTGCTAGTAGGATTTTTACCCTTATTGGTCTGTGCTGCACTGTTCTTCTGTCTGCGATATGTTGACATCTGAACAGTAGCTATGTCTGTGGTATCAGTCATTGCAGTTTGGTCCTGTAGTGCTGATTCAAATGCTTCAGCATGACAGATATTCTGCTCAAGGGACTTCAGTACCCTGGCTTTTGCTAGTAGATCAGTCTGGAGTGCGTCGTTTGCTATCACTCTGATGAGTTGGTCTTTGATGTACGTGTCGGACAGGTCATGCTCACATCGGGGACAGGAGAAGTTGCAGTCTATGGCTGTGGCCCTAAGGCGAACAAGGTATTGTTGAATTGGTTCGTCTTCATACTGTGACATCGATGCAAATGTAATCCGATGGACCATGGGATTCGATCTTTGAGTTACCAATTTTTCTATCATCTCTAACAGCCTGTCTGGGTCAGGAGTGAAGAATTTAGGGTGGGTGTTGATGATTGCGTTTTGGACAGATTCATCAGCGTAATTGTATAATTGTATGTTGTTTGAGAAGTTGGCATATCTGTCATTCTTGTAAAAACTTCCCAATAGATTCGAAATTTTCTGAATTGTTGGGGGGGGTCATTTCAAAGTGGAGTTGGGGGGGCTTGACTGATGGTGCCTTAGTATAGGTTGTCTGGGTAGAGGTCTCCTTAGCTTGTTTAAGGATAGACAGGGCTTCTCCCATTGCTGTGATTCCCAACTCTTTTAGCATGGCCCGATCCATCATTTGGAGGTTTTCTTTGGTCAGCTTTTCACTTGCAAATGTTGCAGCATAGCTTTTGGCTGAGTCAGCAGAGATACCAGCTTTGATGAAGTAGCTTTCCCAATCTTCAGGTTCCATCGCTGTTCGTAGCGCCATATTGAAGTCAGTTAGCCTACTGTTGGTTTGAATAACAGCAGCTAAGTGCAACTCAAGCAGTGTCCAAGACTATTGGTATAAATAGGACTCAAGAATGATCCATCCATGAATCTGGGTGATTTGGGTGATTCCATTCCTTGAGTTCTGCTTGACTGCTTGATTTGAATGACATTGTGGAGTCTTATATATACTCTGTCATTTTGCAGTGGACTTTGTGGCTTTCGGGATTGTATTGAGTTACAACCGTTTGCTGCCTTGTCTTCCCAGTTCGACATTAATTGGACTTTAATTATTCTTCAATTATGAATTTTTTTGCGAAACTTTGATACTTAATTGATTTTTCATAGAATTTTTTAAAAAGCCTGTAGGTATAACTTGTATGTGGCCATTTTAAAATTCAAATTATTCAATGGTGCAAAAATGTAAACATTGTTTTTGTTCATAATCTTTATTATTTCTGTGAACTGAAAGAAATTTTAAAAAATTATCAGGAGTTTTTTTTAATGTTTCTTATTTTGAATGGGCTAAAAACTTTGACAATAATATTAACTCTTTTTCAAGTTTCATCATGTTAAATAAAGAGGGGTGCAAATTTTACACATTGAATTGGAGATCCCTAGTGATTACTAGGGACCTCCAAAACAATGTCACATGATTAGTTTATTCTATTTTGAAGCAGCAATCCAAAATTTATTGGATCTTCCCCCCCCCCAAATTACCAACATAAAACGTTTTTACAAAGAAAAACAGTTAATTTAAAGATCAAATTATCTAATTGGATAAAAATTACTCACTGTTATCTTGAAAAATAAGTAAAAAAAGCTGTTTTTTGTCAAGGGAGCGTGTTTTTATTAATTCACATATTAACTCTCTTTGACTATTATACTTTTCAATATATGGGTGACTAAATCGACATAACAATTGTTTTATTGTGCATTATGTAATAACCGATTATTATTAAAGAATTTATTATTCTTTTCTTTTTTTAAACAGTAGTATGGAATTTATGAAAAGCTTCTCGCATTTAGTTTGTGAAAAAATTCAAGAAAGATAACCAATGTTCAATGATGAAATTGTCTTCCGTACATTCTAGGAAGCAAACATTGTTATTCAACAATAACAATTCCAAATAAAAATTTCTTCAAACAAATTTAGTGGAAATAGCTGAAAAAATATTCTACAGGTGTAGCATCAAGTCCTAATGGGTGTGTAGGACCGACGAAATTTGTAAATTCTGATGGTCTCGTTAATTCAACAACATTCGGTCCATTGGTCAGGTCCTGTAAAAATTTCATCTTCATCTTCTAATTCAGAAAAATGTGATAAATCACTAGTATTGACACTCAAAAAAGAAATATCACTTTGATCATCAATTCCTAAGCCTATCTCTTCAGTTGAAAGATTATCTTTGGAGAAACCTTCAAAATTGTACACATTTTCAGACGCCATCTCCAAATTTTTTTCAAAAATGCGAGGGAATAATTCAGTCTGGTCTACACAAAATCTTTGTTTGAAAAGATAGAAACCAATGTTTAAACCGGAAATCAATTATTCAGGAAGTGAACCGGGTTATTTCCCTTGCTTAAAACGAGTGAAAAAATATTTTTAAATGGTTTTTACAAGTATATATGAAAACGGGCGGACCCACCTTGATTCGTAATCACCATTTTTTTAAAAAATCGAGACAATAAATATTTATTCGTTTTTTGTAAAAAAAAAAAAAATGGTTTAAAAAGACAGATAAATATTTGTAAACCAAAATAAATACTTTATAAAATGAACAGAGTTATTTCCCTTGCATAAAATGTTAAAATAATAATTTTAAATCGATTTTTTATAATGGGTGGATTTCTTATATTTTTTATTTTATTTTATTATTATTTTTTTTTAATTCGAAGAGATAAACACCTCTGTCCTTTGGGAATAATTGTTTTAAAAAGACAGAAAATATTCCAGACGAGTTTGAGTTTGAGTTTTGTTTAACGGCATATCAACCTCTGTGGGTCATTTAATGCCAAAAAGGTTATTTTGGATTTCAGACTTTAAGGTAGTGGTTCTATGGAGATAATTGGTTATGTTCTGTTATATTTTGTTGAAAAGGTTGCTTTTTTAATAAAATTTAAAATGTTTTCAGGGTTTGTATTCTTGAAGATGTCTTTCAGGTTTCTAGCTTGATAGTAATTTGCGCGGATATGTTTAAGTCTGTTACAATTTAGAAGGATATGCTTGGTTGTAAGTTGTACTTTGCATGTTGGGCACACTGGGGCACCCTCCCCTTTTAACAGGTACGAATGGGTAATGTGGGTGTGCCCAATACGCAATCTGGCGAGTATTACTTCTTCTCTTCTAATACTTCTGTGGGCTATCGGCCACTCTCCAGACGAGAAATTAACCTTTCTGTAACAAACATACTTCTTTTCCTGGATTAAAAATGTTGAAAATATGAGTTTTAATCGAATTTAACAGTGTATATGAACTGTGGACGCTTCAGGGCGTTCTGGGCACAGGGAAATATATTTTTTTTGGACGCTTCATGGCGCCTTAGTACGTTATGAGTTAAGTTTCAAATGTTTAAGATGCCCTATTACCAAAACCGAATTAGTAGTGATTTATTTTTTTTACATATTTTCCATCATTGAATTATCTTTCCAAATATGTAAAATTTTATTTTTATGCAAAAAAAAGATCTTTGTACAGGGTAGCAATGCACGAAACAAACTTAACGAAAAAAAATTATTAGTTTTTTTCAATTTAGTAAACATTAGGGACCACCAATCAGTTTAGGCCATCTTGAATAAAACGGAAATAAATATTTCCGAACTTTGTTTATCAAAAATCTCGTAAAGAAAAGATCATACAGGGTTGTTACAAAGAAAAACAGTTAATTAAAAGATCAAATTATCCGATTGGGGAAAATTACATTGTTATCTTAAAAAATAAATAAACCTATCCGTATTACATGTGAAAGGGTAATTTTCAGGCCACAATTTAGATGGAAAAAAATACGTATTATTACCCTCTTACGGTTATGCATCTAAGTACGGATGGGTTAACGGACAAACTTTTTAGCCAATTTTTTCTATTAAAATGAATAAAATCTTTAAAAACTTTAATATTACAATTTACAGGGTTCCCACTCATTTTAGGAAACCATTTTCCAGGACGTTTCCAGGACATTTCAAAAAATTTCCAGGACAGCACTTATTTGCGGCAATTTTATAATTTACTATTATGTCTAATATTGACACATTAAGCCAGTTTTATTCTTACTTTTCTATGATGCTGGGTTAATGAAGTATCTTGAGTTCATTATAGATGATGACTACATCTATCAATTAATTATAGAGGGTGTCCATAAAGTCAGTGTGCACTTTAAAGTTATAAATTGATTAAAGTGCAAAATGTACTATAAAATTGTCAGGCCTCCTGTTTTTGCTTAGCCATGATCACCATTGCTGTTTTTAAATTGGCAAATCAATTTAGATATTTTGCCCCTCTCCCTCCATGTTTAAAATGATTTTTTTTTATTTATATTTGTACAAATTTCAATAAACTCAAATTTCAAATATTTACCGTACTGTTTCTCACTTTTTATCGACAAATATATGGAGATATTTCCCAATGCCCCTTCACTTTATATCTATACTATATTTTATATACTATTATATATTAAAGTTATATTTCAAAGTTAAAATATTAGATAGTGAAGCACATTGGAAAAGAAAACATCTCAAAGAAGCATATGTTTGACTGTAGTGACCTAGTATAGAGATGAACACAATATGGGAACCAATTATTAAAAAGACTAAATCAAATTGTTTTAAAGTTAATTACTTTGAAAATAAAAATATTGAAAAAGACTGATGGCAAATTTTATGCCTTAAGTTGCACAGGAAACGCCAATAAACTTTTTCTAAATGATCATGATTCTTCTCGTGACACATGTCAGAATGACAGGCATGCAAAAACAATGGTCATTGTTTTTGAATGAGATCTTTGAAGGTTCTTCAACGCCTGTTTGATCAACTGTCAAACTGTTAAAAATAATTTCCCAGGTTGGATCATTATTATACTTGGATACAAAGGGAACACCTGAGGAAGGCTGGAGGATATAACAGCTGAAACATTATATGTATATACATACAATAAAGATGAGGACAACAATCCGAAAAATCAAAATTATTCCAATCAAACCTCATCTCAAAAATATAGTTCATGTTTATCTATGTTGTTATATTATGCAGATGGGGGAGGGGATTGTGTTTTGTACAAATTCATAAAAACAAAATGTTTTAAACAGAACGGGTTGTTTGATCTTGTTTGGTTTCACAGCATATCAACCTCAGTGGGTCATTTAATGCTGACAAACTTTTGAAATAAAGTAATTCTTAATGGATAATCAATTTTTTTTATATATACATTTTTCTATTCAACTTATAAATGGGACCATAACAGGTACTACCACTCCGGTAAAGAGTGGACCAGGAAGCAATGGTGATGAATGGGTGCTCCACATTCCCCAGACCTCCAGAACTGGAACCTCACCATCAGATGGGACCTTCAGCCACCACCACCTAGCACATAGTATAAGAAGGGTTGATCATGGATTGATCAGAGGGGCTCTCTCCGACTGCCCATCTAAACTAAGTAATGGTCTAAGCTAGGTATACGCAATTTGTTAAAAGTCCATGTTTTTACAATACAAATATACCTTCCCCCCACCCCCACCCCGTTTCCAAAAAATAAGGATGCTACTCGGGTAGAAAATAAGTATCGAAAATCAGAAAATCAAATCAAAATAAAAAATAAAAAATAATTTTTAGATATTTTTTCAATTTTTTTTTACTCATTTCGATAATTATTTAATCTTTATTTAATTATTTATCTTATAAAAGAAAAAAGTATACATCAATATTTGCTCTGTTTAAAGGGGGGGGGCACTAATTTTCAATAGAGTAAGTGACAAAAAATTATTAGAGATTGATACTAAAGTAAAGTAGTTATTAAAAAAATATGTTTTTAAAATATAATAATATGACATTTTAAACTTAACATCATGATACTCTTTTCTTAAATGAATTTTATATATTAATTTATCATAGCAGAAATACCTAATTAAATCAAAAAGTTTTAAAATAAAATAACTGATGCATTATAAAATCCATTCATTGATAAATCAATACTGAAAATTTCATTAAAATCAGATAATTCCCAGATTTTTGGTAATTTTTTTTTTCGAATCTAGTGTTAAATTCATTTTGTAAACACGGATTATACGGCAACTCTAATAGTCATATTAAGTCATATTTGATAAAAATTGACCGAAAAAAATAGTTCTAAATGTATTAAAAATAAATTACATGTGTAATATTATTTTGCTTTTTGTACTGATGCTCATTATGTTACTACTTTTCGACTAAGACAAAAATTTGACCATAAATAATCAATTTAATTTTAATTAGTTTTAAAATGAAAAGTAGACAAAAAATAGGTATCCTTAGTCTAAGCAGAGTGTTGCATGTCATGGACTGCTCATCCACAAAGATTCCATCCTTAAGCATCATGGGTCACCACACTATGGCCAGCAGGTGGCCCAATTGCAGTCGGTGTATTCTAAAGACCCAGATGACAGGGCTAAGAGTGGGTTATAAAATATCTAAATTGATGTGCCAATATAAAGCTGGTGGGGGGCATAATTGTAGAATATCTACATATATTTGCTGATAAAAATTGAAAAATACAGCACATACATATTTGAAATTTGAATTTGTTTTGTAAAAATTCATGGTAAAAAAAAATTAAACCTGGGGAGGGGGTAAAATATCTAAATTGATTTGGCAATGAAAAGTGGGGTTGGGGTGGGGCATTGTAAAATATCTCCATTAATTTGCTGATAAAATGTGAAAAACCTGACTCGGAAAATATCTATATTTGGCTAGAATTATGTCTTATGCCAGCAATTAAAAACAGCGTAAATTAGGGCAGGAATCCGGGATGACAAAACATTAAAATGACCAATAGTACTATTCGCAGAGTTCCGTCCCGGCCTCCTGCCTTAAAAAAACGCTAGCCGGTGATAGGTGAAAAAACAAACCCACCTTTGAATGAAGTCCCTAGCTGAAGTGGTGCCTGCTGTATATGAAAAAATAATTTGTCAATTGAAGGCGTTTTTATGGATTTTTTTAGTTTGAAGACGTTAAAAGTAAGCCATATTTTTAAAAATGGTTAAAATATTTACATTTACTTGTCGAAAAAAGACTGGAGGTGATAAAATATCACATTAACTTTTTGGGAAAAAGTTCTGTTTTTTGTGTTTTTTTTAAATATTTTCAAAAATATGGCTTACTTTTAACACCTTCAAAACACTAAAAAAATAATTTGTCGATAAAAACGCCTTCAATCAACAAATTATTTTTTCATATACTGCAAGCACCGCTTCAGCTAGGGACTTCATCATTCCTAGGTGGGTTTGTTTTTTGATCTATTACCAGAGGAGACCGGGATGGAACTTTGCGAATAGTACCTGACCAATATTTCCAGGAGTGGGTGGGGGTAAAAAAGAACAATTTCCTCGTATATTCCTTTAAAATAAACTGAACCCTCATTTTATGTCCATGTTTTTGCAATAAATGTTTTATTTTTTTTGCACCCGTTATTTTACAATACTGAATATATTTTCTTTATTTTAATATTCACTTCAATATGTATATTCTAAAAGTTTTTATTTTGTGAAAATGGTTAGTTTTAAAGGCTCGTTTTACAATTTAGGCATAAATTGGATCCTCTTTTTATGACCGTAATTGTTTTTTCGTCGATGATGATTAAAATCTGACATTTTTATTTTAGAGTACCAAAGCCAAAAAGAAAAGAAATAACAACAAAGGGTAAACTTCAACTTTTTACTCGTAAATTCCTACCATAAAATTAGGCATTAGCATTTTATGGTAGGAATTTACGAGTAAAAAGTTGAAGTGTAAAAATGAACCCCCACTTTAAAACTAACCATTCTCACAAAATAAAAACTTTTAGAATATACACATTGAAGTGAATATTAATATAAATAAAGAATATAAAATGAGGGTTCAGTTTATTTTATGGTAGGAATATACGAGGAAATTGTTCTTTTTTACCTGGGTGGGGAGTATTATCACCGTAAAAAGAACACTTACTTTAACTGAGTTGAAATTGACATTTGATGTCCTTGAATATTTTGTTCAAGCACTGCTTGCTTAAAGATTTGCTAGGAAGGTGTGTTCCCCAGCCCTACCCCGTCAACATGACTAAACACTGCCAATCCCACATTGTTGACAGTAGCTTGATCCCAAACCCACATCCGACAAACTACCGAGACTAAAATGGTTATCAACTTTTGTCTTAGGAAATGTTTTTACTTTCCAGTGTTTCCAAAAATGTTTAACAAACTTTTTTTGAATGAACATTAATTTTATTTAATTCTTAAATGTATTTTTTTTTTTGAATTGTTCATTTTCAGTCAAAATTTTGCATATATGCTATTCTATACAAGTACAGAAAATTCTTTTTAAATGTTCTAAATTTTACGAGGTAGAGGGGGAGTTTTGTTAAACGTAATTTATTTTTTAACCTTTCTTTAACGGATACCTTATTATCTTTAGTCTGATGACAAATTCTTGACTTGTTCAGTGTCGTATAAAAATAAATCAAAATATTGCTACATGATGAAAGTGAAACTTCTAAATAGCCAATCAGAAGAATTTTTACTGTTTAATGAATATTTATGACCAGTTTGGGAAATGTTGGGTAGGTTCATTGATCAAAAACAAAACAAAAAAAATAAAAAAAGCATCCTTGTTATTTTACTAGTTATATTTGTTAACGGTAACAATAACATTAATTTTGTCTCAGATAATTCAATTTTTCCAGGACAAAAAAACGAAAAATTTCCAGGATTTTGAAAAAATACCCCTATCTTTTCAAGGTTTTCCAGTACTGGAAAACAACATTTTTTTTCCAGGTTTTCAAGGTTTTCCAGGACGCGTGGGAACCCTGAATTTACTATTAAAATGAATAAAAACTTGAAAAATTTAATCTTAAAATTTCGCAGTGGAATTGACGTTAAAAAATGTCTTCGGTTTTAGTATTAATTCTTAAAATCGAAAATAAAATAAAAATTTGAATATCTTTTCTAAGAGAAAAACTGATAAAATAATCACGTATACTTACTTTTTATTCTAATGGCATAAAAAATTATTTTATTTAACTTTTTTGAACAAAGAAAAACAAACTTCGGTTGTTACTCAGAAGCGTCTCTTCTCTTTGAAAAACAAATATGTCGGCTTTGCTCTTCCGTATATTCTAAGAACCATACATTACTATTCAACAATAAAAATTATAAATTCTTTTAAAAATATTAATCGAGCTTGGATCGGACCAACTTTTAGTTCACCTGAATTCAAAAATCATATTTTTAAATATCCGTGAAAAATTTGATTTTTTTTTGCAGAAAAAAAAAAAAATTTAATTTATTTCACGCAGAAAATTAAAATATTTAATCACACAAAAGATTGAAGATCTCGTAAAAATGAATTTCTTAAAAAATTTTTTTTTTTTGACAATTTAATAGAATATCGTATATACCAATTACATAAGCAAAAAAAAGTTTTTCAAATATTAATATTATGACATTTTTTTGCACTTTTTATCTCCGATTTCATTAATCTTTCCTAAAAAAAAATATAGCTCGGTACGTTATACAATTTCATTGATATAGTTATTCAGACTCTTATCTTTATAGAAAAAAAAGGAAAAATTTTTTTCCGCCTCATTTTTTTATCTCATAAAATAAAATAGGGGGGGGTGATAGACCTTGTAAAAAAATATTTCCCCAAATATATTTTAGAAAAAAACTATTTCAGATGTATTTACATCCAATGGTAAACATTTATGGAAATTTTCGTGACAATCGGACCATTAATTGATTTTTCATAGAATTTTTAAAAAATCCTCTTATTGTAACTTGTTTTTAGCTACGTTAAATTTCAGTTGATTTAATAGTGCAAAAATGAAAACATTGTTTTTCAATCATAATTTTCATTATTTTCGTAAGCTAATAAAAAATTTAAAAAAATCATCAGGAGTTTGTTTAATGTTTTTTCTTTCGAATGGAAAAAAATTTTCAAGAAAATATTAATTTTTCTGCAAGTTTCATTGTGTTAAATGTATTGTATATATTCGTGGCGTATTATTATTAAACTTTTATAGTTAAAAGGTTTTTAATTCATTAATTTGGTGAAACGTATAATTTTCATATAAGTAAAGTAAACATAGTTTAGAACGGAGTTCGTTGTAACTTTTTGTGGGTTAAATTTCGTGATTAGGGGGAATATTTATGCGAGTAGTACGAATATTCGTCGTAAATATTCGTTAGGTATATATTGTCTATCTGTATATTATTGTATATATTCGCGGCATAGTATTATTAAACTTTTATAGTTAAAACGTTTTTAATTCATTAATTTGGTGAAACGTATAATATTCATATAAGTAAATTAAGCTTATCGGGTACATTTTATTGTATATTAATTTTAAACGTCCGGCATGATATTTATTAGATTAGTGTTATTGGCAACATCGTCACTAATTTGTTTTAATTGTCCTTTTTTATGTTAAAAACGAGTTTAATTGTATATATTCTTTGTGTATAAGTAATCTTTAATTTTTTTAAAAAAATTTGTAGAATATATAACGGGTTTGTTAAGAAAAAATACAGTAAAAAATGGGAAGGGAAAACCCCTCTCTTGTAAATAAGGAAAAAAAAAAAAAATAAATAGGAATTTAAAAACAGTAAAATTTAAAAAAACAAAATCAACAAAGAGGGAAAACCCCTCTCTTGTAAATAAGGAAAATAAATAGAAATTTAAAAATTGGTAAAATTTAAAAAACAAAAAAAAAATCTACAAAGAGGGGGAAAACTTACATCAACTGTTCTTCCTGGTAGTAAGATCAAACTCGAGTAATAAAATGGTTGTAATATAAATTAAGAGAGCGCTATTGCCATTGGCTGGAGGTCAGGTGACCAGCACTATATCTATGGTCATCAGGAGGCGAGGTCAGTTGCTGAGGGGGAAGCGTCGAGGTTTGATCAACCTCGATTGGTCCCTTGGGTGAGGAAATTCGTTGTTGAAAGACCAGAAATTTCCAATGATCCCAAGGAATAACAACGCTGATGACTTCCCCCTCAATCATCTTATAGATGTATTTTTACAAGGGGGGGGGGTAAATTGCACAGGGTCAAATTGGTGGTACCTAGTAAACATTTATTCAGAATAAAAGTTTGTCTAAGTAGTCCCAATTTTTCATCTGCTATTCATTTTAAAAACGAATTAGAATTAATTAAATCAATTATTTAAGGTCAAACTTTTGTCTAAAATGATAAGTAGTAACATAATGACCATCATTACATATGCAGTTTATTTTTGATACTTTTAAAACGATTTGTTTTGGTCAATTTTGTTTGTCTTTGCCATTTTGGCTGTTTTTAAATGGTAAAAAGTGCTTGTTTAAAAATTTAATGTAACATTAGCGATTGCAAATAATTTACCAAAAATCAGGGAATTATCCGATTTTAATGAAATTTTCAGTATTGATTAGCTATAACACAAAAAATCGTCTGCTATGAGTTTTAAAAACGAATTAAAAATAATTAAATCTATTATTTAAGGTCAAACTTTGTCTAAATTGATAAGTAGTAACATAATGACCATCATTATAAAAAGAAAAATATCATTACATTAGCAATTTATTTTTAATATATTTAAAAGGATTTGTTTTGATCAATTTTGTTTACCGATGCCATTTTTGGTTCTTTTTAAGTGGTTTTATTTACTAATTTAATGTAGTTTTTTGTTTACTAATGGTGGTTTTTGTTTACTAATTTAATGTAAAATTCGCGATTGCAAATAAATTTACCAAAAATCAGGTAATTATCCGATTTTAATGAAATTTTCAGTATTGATTTATCAATTAATGAATTTTATAATGTATCAGTTATTTTATTTCAAAACTTTAATTTAGTATTTTTGCTATGAAAAATTAATATATAAAATTCATTTAAAATATGAAAAGCCTGAGGTTAAGTTTAAAATGTTATATTTTT
The DNA here is from genome assembly GCA_023376005.1 of Doryteuthis pealeii. Classification (NCBI taxonomy): domain Eukaryota; kingdom Metazoa; phylum Mollusca; class Cephalopoda; order Myopsida; family Loliginidae; genus Doryteuthis; species Doryteuthis pealeii. Next base: position 79,272,517 of record CM042151.1, on the reverse strand, counting down.
AGATTCTAGAAACAAATATCTATTTAATGCAAACCTAATTTTATTACATCAAAGTATACTTTTTGAAGAAAAACTCGATTGAAAATGTACCCCCCTTTTTTAAGCAGAAAAATTATCAATGTATAATTTTTTCTTTTATAAGATAATAGTCAATTAAATAATTATCAAAATGAGTAAAAAAGAAATCTTCAAAAATTAATTATTTATTATTTTTTTACATTTTATTTTCCGATTTTCGATATTTATTTTCTTATAAAATATTCCACTTAAATTTTTTTTTTCTGTTTACAACTTCGGTCTTTTATCTTTTTATTTCTACTGTAATCAGTATCAAACAAGGACTAACTTGCCGATATTTTACACCCCCTAAGTAAGGGGGGTCAAAATAAGTGACATGAAAAAAAATGAGAAAGTTTTGAAATAAAATAAATAATGCATTATAAAGACCATTCTTTGATAAATAAACACTGAAAATTTCATTAAAATCCGATAATTCCCTGATTTTTGGTAAATTATTTTCTGTAGTCATTTTGTCAAAAATGCATTTTAGGCCAATTTTTGGACTACCTATCATATACCGAGAGTTTTATTAAAATCGGATAGTTAGTTTATTTTATATGATTTTTAGAAGAATTTCCTGTGATGACCCTTTTTAGTGTCAGCGACAAATTGCTCATAAATTTGTACCTATTTCTTTCATAAAAAATAAATATCTTTTAAACCTGGAAAAATTACCTGCATAGAATTAGGTGTTCTGTTTGCTAAACACTAAACAGACATTAAACAAAATTAAACACATAAAATAAAAAAATAATAAAATAAATAAAATTTGATCTTTCAATTTCATTTTTTAGACAGGATGAATCTAGTTCAGATATGTCACTTATAGTTACACCAATTTTACCCTGTGAAATTCACCCCCCCCCCACACTATATTTTCATTGTTAAATATAGTGGGGGCGGCCTGAAAATTACCCTTTCGCATGTAATACGGATAGGTTTATTTATTTTTTAAGATAACGATGTAATTTTCCCCAATCGGATAATTTGATCTTTGAATTAACTGTTTTTCTTTGTAACAACCCTGTATGATCTTTTTTTTAAAGGAGATTTTTGATAAACAAAGTTCAGAAATATTTATTTCCGTTTTATTCAAGATGGCCTAAACTGATCACGTGACTGAATTGGTGATACCCAGTCACTTACCTTTTTATAGGCCTTCATAAGCATTTATTTACTTCTAGATATTTTTTAAATTCAATATTTTTGTATATTCAAAAATATTTCATCATAATTTTACTTCGTTAATAAAATGAAAAACCTTTTCGCAAAACCTATTCGATAATCTGTAAACAAATAAATTAAGTGAACGTGATACTTACTTTAACCATTTCTTGTGAAATATGTGGATTAGCATTTTCATTGAACTGCAGTTTTAAAAAGTCACATGCGAACCACACACTAATGAGAAATCATATTGCTGCACTGAGTGTGGATCATCATTTACAGATAGATCCGGTTTGAATAAACATATGCGAATACACACAGGTGAAAACCTTTTCTTGCGAAGTATGTAAATCAGCATTTACAATGGTGGCTCTTTAAAAAGCACATAAAATACACACTGGAGAGAAACCGTATTCTTGTCAAATATGTCCATCAGCATTTTCAGTGTCTTCCTCCTTAACAAGACACATGAAAATACACACAGGATAGAATATATATATATTGTGATGTGTGTGGATCAGCATTCATTCAGTGATCAATACAAAAAGGCACATGCAAAAGTGCACAGGTGAGAAAATAGGAACCCTGTATAAACTTACCTACCAACATCAGTGCATGGACAAGATATCCCTACCAAGAAGGAGGGCGGTTTAAGTCTCATTGAAATCAATCCATCTACAGGACTTGCAGAAAACGGTAATTTTCACCTTTAGTTGTTAAAATTCCTAGCATTATCTGAAATGAACTTAATTGTTATTAAGAACACATTTTATAATATTTTGTGTTAAAGTATGCAGTTGTATTGTTTTCAAAAAAGTTTTCTATGGTTTGTTTATTTCTTATGGAGACTTTCAAAATAGCTACCAGCTTATTTCAAAGTGAAAGTCAAGGGAGGTTACTCTAATTGCCTTATTTGCTAGGAATTTTAACAACTAAAGGTGCGAATTACCAGAAACTTCAGTGTACACACACTGAAGAACATTACAGAGGATACCAACAATCCAGCAACCCAATTGCAAGAGAAAAGAGGGAAGTATGCAAAGAGGTATTTTCCAGCACTCAATGCAACTGACTGATGGGCTGATGGCCCCACCTCTCTCTGTCTCTCCACCCAAACTCAAGAAATAAATAATGTAGCATGTTCTTTTTGTTAGTATTCAAGAAATATATTGAAGACCTGGGAGAGGATTCTGAATAAAGAAAATTCATTTGCAATTAAAAATGTGTGTAATATTTGTTAATTCTTCCATCTTTTTGTTGTTGGTTATCTTTGTTCTTTTAATCAGTCAATCAGTGGCTGTTTAATGAAAAGAAATTCTGCAGTTATGCAATAAAAATAAATACAGAATGATCTGTAAAACAAATTCTATTTCTCAGTTTACTTTTTGAGTTCATGAAGACATTCACTATTTCTCACACAAGATGAGAAGGGCCAATTTTTTATTGCAGGGCAAATCATCCAGCAAAAAGTAAAATTGTCACCCACCCACTTAAATTTTTGAAATTGTGTACAGGTATTTACTGTGTTAAAGTTAGACATTCCCCAACATTTGAGCTTCCAATTCTAAAAATTGGCGGAGTTATGTCGATTTTAGCTCTACAAATTTGATGGGTTCATGAAAAATGATATTAGGCTACAGTCCAGGCGTCAAAAGAAGCTTAGTTTTTGAAAATGTCACTCGTACACCAAATCTAAATATTTTATATGTAATTATAATAAAAAAAAAAAAAAGATTTTTACTAAATTTTCTCCAATAGGTATATTCTTTAAAATAATGAATAAATTACCATTTAAACAGATGAATTCGTATTAAAATACGTATAAAAACTAAGTAGCTCCGAAATGAAAATTAGCCAATGAGAATTGTGTATTTGAAATAAACAAGAAAAAAAATGGCGACTTCTAAATAAGAGGAAACAACAGTACTTAATGAAAAGAAAAAAATGTTTGATGTGCATTTTACCTTTTAAAAAAAAGTATGAAATTGCATCATTTTTCTAAGAAAATGGGGACTCGCTTTAGAATATGTCCATAAATGGAAGAATTTGGACGGTACACAAGCATTAATTGCAAAAAATTATCTCCAAAAAGCAACTTCTGAACAAGTGATACCAGTAGACGGTGGATTTCATAGAATTTGTTACTCGCAATTTACAGATTCACGCTCAATTGTCCAACTGAGCTGAACTGCCTTAATAAACAATTATTTTTTGTACATGTGTGTTTGTTTTATTCATTGTAAAAAATTTTATTTAAAATAGCTTTACCAATAAAATTGATGAATAAAATTACTGAGAAACATTGGCTGAATAACTGTTGATCTAGATAATAAAAATCATATACCTGTATTACTGAGATTCCTCCCTGATGAGAAAAATGCAATGATAAACTGCTGTAATTTGTTTTATTGATAGAATATAAGTGTACTTACATCCAAATTTAAAAAAAAAATGATAAAAAATCTGAGCTCCAAAGTCAAGATTAGCCAATGAGATAGTGATTTTTACCATGCATTTCCAGACCGCTGTTGGTGACGAAGGCTCTCCGTAGCGGACTGTCCATGTCTGAAGCCACCCTGGTGCAACACCATGAAGCCAAAAGTTTACAGACAAAATGGTACTAAAGGTAAAAAAGAAAAAGTGTTTTTCTCTTCGAAAAAAGTACAAATATGATTTTTGTTGAAAACATAAACTCGCTTTTTAGAATATGTGGTTAAATAGAAGAAGATACATATGCATATATATATATGGACATATGTACATGTAATGATGATGTAATATATATATATATATATATATATATAAGAATATTCATACAATGAAAAATTTATTCATACATGTATGTATGTATATATATATATATATATATATATTATATACATACATAATAAGAAAATATATAAAGGTTTTATATATCTATTTATTAGGTGACAAAGACGTATATATATATATATATATATACATGTATATATATATATATATATATACATGTATACGTATGTATATATATTTCTATATATAGATATATATAATTGGGAACCACACATCGTGTAATAGTTATGCTAGATTTACAAACCATTGTTAGTGAGTTTGATTCTCATTGGGCGCCCATACTTCTGGCTTTGTACCACATCTAAGCTAAGCTTAGTAATAACTGTATGTATGTATGTGTGTGTATATATATATATATATATATGTATACACAAACATATATATATGTATATAATATACATACATTTGTATTATATGTTGTATATATATATATATATGTATATGTATCTTTGCATTACCTGTGTGATTGCAAGTCATTGGCTGGATTGAAGTGTCATGAGAGGCACAAACACAAGTAAAATATAAATAAATTAAATTGAATATAAATAAATAAAAATATAATTAAATTAGATATAAATAGATAATTAAATTTTTAAAAATTTAGAATGAAAAAAAATTGACTAAGTTGATGGATCGTCATATGTCGAAAATAGGAGAGTCCATATCTATGTATATACATATATGCAAGTATATATATACATATATGTAAGTATATATATATATATAATATTATATAAACACACATATATACCTATATGCATATATATACTCATGTATAGGGAAAATATGAGGAAATTAATCCGACAGTATGTAATGTACACATATATATATATATACATGTATAATATTGTATATCCATACATATATATGTATATAATAATATTTATATGTCTATATGTATATACACATACATATATATATATTATCATATATTTTCTGAAAAAAAATTTTTTTTCTGAAACATAATATATTTTGCGGACCTTCTTTTTTATAAAATATATATACATACATATTGTATATCATATATACACACATATATATATATATATATTATATATATATATATATACACACACACATAATATATATATATATTACACATACATATGTTTGTATATCTATATGTATATACATACATATGCATATATCAAAATCTATATGTATATATATACATATATCAATAATATATATACACATGTCTGTATATCTATGTGTATATACATACAATATATCTTATTATAATGGAGATTGTGTGTTTTTCTTTCTGTAACCGAAATATATTACTATTCAAATCACAATTCTCTTAGTTTATTACGACACCTTCTACAGGATTTTATTTTTTATTTAAACATCAATATTAATAAAATTGTTTTACATTATTAATACTGTTGTAATATCTACATATTAATAACATACAATTGTATTTATATATAACAAAATAGCAGTTTACAGTGTGAATGGAAGGCTAATTGCAATTGATATTAAAAATCTGATTTTAATAAATATGTGCTTAGTATTACTGATTTCTAATTGTTTTGTTTTATCTTAATGAATATTATCTAAAATCTCAGGGATAAATTCTAAAAGAAATTCATTAACAATAAAAATAACAGTAATTTTATTCTTTACTTCCTTATTTAACTAAATAGTTAAATTAGGAAAATTTAGCAATGAAAGACGGGAGTGAGAGAAGAGTAAGTTTCAGTTGTTCTTTATTTTTTATTATGCCCCCTCTGTTTCAAAATTTTTATCTGCTTTCTATTTAGTTTCATTAGCATTTCTAATTTGATACAATATTTTATTACATTAAAACTTAAATACTTGCACCCGGAGGGTGCATATATTTGCTAGACATATAATATATCAATATATACATAATATATGTATGTATATATATATATATGTATATGTGTGGTGTGTGTGTGTGTGTGTGTGTGTGTGTGTGAGAAAAAGTGGTAGTGAATCTGGTAGTATATAATATGAAAAAATTGAAAAACACAAGTTCATTAACAAGTAATTTTTATTTCGCATACCAAAATAAACAATACCTTATAATAATCCCTTTACTAAACCAAACAAATTTTCTTTCTTCTGGAAAAAATTCAGAAAAGATATCATAATTTTCAAAAAATTCAAAAAATATCATAATTTTCAATAAAAAATGAACTGGCTTTTTAGAACAAATAAAAAATAATAGTATTTCACATACATGTGACAACAAGTCACACTTCTCAAAAATGTAAATATTTATTTTAATCAATCTAGTGCTTCGATCGCATAGGCGAAATCAACATTACTCGTTTATGAAATTGTGTTTTTCAATTTTTTATATTACATAGTGTGTATGTTCATATGTGTGTAAGTAATTCTTGGATATAGATAAACAATAAACATTTACATTTTTAAATTTGTGACTTGTTGTCACATGTATACGAAATACTATTACTTCATTTTCTTTCTGATTTTCTAAAAAGCCAGTTCTTTTCAAATTGAAAATTATAATATTTCGAAATTTTTCCTGAAGAAAAAAATTGTTTGGTTTAATAAAGGTTTTTTTGTTGTTTTGAGGGTCGCTCTACATTTATTTTTTTTATTTCATAAACACAGATATCATCAGCTGATGGTTACATCCAGATAAAACTTGTAATCTCATTGGTTAATTTGAATTCGGAGCTACTTCCGTTTTTAACATATTTTAGTCATTTAAAACTTATTTGATTAATTATAGATCAAGAAACCTTTATTTTACTAATTAAGGTCAACTTATTTAGACCTTTTTATATCCGACAGAACTGAATGAAAATCGGCTTGGGACTGTGGCCTATATGGTCCGAATAAAGTATTTGATGTCGACTCTATACCATCATCAAGATAATCTATTGCCTGTTTGAAATGAGTCAGTGCCAGGATGAAGAAATATAAAGAATGCTGGATATCTAAGTAGAGCAAATAGTAATATTAATACTAATAATCTACCAACTAACAGTTTCACTTACTAGTTCATCAGGGCAAGAATATGACTAAAAAGACTTTGGCCCAAGGTTTTTTTTTCAGATTCTTTCCCTGATGAGCTAGTAAGCAAAACTTTATTTGTTATATCTGACACATAGGATTAATATATATATATATATATATATATATATATATAATATAAGCTCCAAGTTCGATCTTTTTGAAACTTCTGATTAAGCGCAAAGACCTTTGATTGGTCCAACATTATAATTTTCATCATTTCTATTTTTGCTTTATACTGTGGTGGCCGGAAGTTATCGCTTCAACAGACAGAAGTCGAATGACAAAAAATAAGTAGTTTGCGCATATGGATCACACAACCTAGAAGAAAAAAATAAAATTCAAAATAAAAGTCGTAAAATTCAACCAATCAGAGCGTTCCCACCTAATAAGAAAAATTATCGAAGGAAGCTATTCGGAGCCTACATGATTACTATAAATTCTCAGACTTTTTCATTTTCAAGCAGAAAGATCTCATTTGCCTAAGGGAATTCACGTCACCATCTTTAAGAACATTTCGCTTACACGCTGAAGGTATCTATCTCTCTCTCTCTCTTTGAATAAACCTATGCTTTCGGAGATAAACCTTATATTCATTCAACTTATGCCTGACTGCTTTTGAGTTGACTTTAAACTTTCACCTTTTCGTTCTCACTTTGGAACTGTGAAATACCAGCTTACATTTTACATTTGAACTTTAAAAAAGGAACTTTGGCGGAACCTCTCCCAGTATTCAATGCTACCTTTTGTAAACTTCTGTTAATACAATTTTGTTTGTTTAATCAAGAGTTTTGTCTTCTATGCCATTTTGCTTGATTTATTTATGGTCTTTAAATGTTTGAACACTTTTATTGAATATTGACATCAAACATCCACATCAATCACCATAATACCTTCACTGATCCTATGTGCAGATTGCTTCCTTTCATCATTTATTTTCTGCTTTCGATGCATTAACTTCCAGTTGATTCTTATTGTTATCATGCATATGGATGCAAGGAAAAAAAAAAACATAGGTTAACGTTAATATGTTGTATTGAATATATTGAATTAATATGTACAGTCACTTGATTAGTTGATTAACTTGGCGGTCATCGATGTAGAGTTGTTGATACAATGGTTTGTGTGCAGGGGTTGGACGTGGAGAAAATGTTGTTCGGGTCATGGTCACAGAGTGTGAGGAGTTGATGTGTGAAATATGATATCCGGTTGCTGGCAGAGAAGCGAGATGAAGGTAGTTGATGTGTGCATTCAAGATGATGTAGGGTCGGTCAGGGCAGGCGGTATCTTGATGAGGGAGCAAATAGTAATATTAATCCTAATGATCTACCAACTAACAGTTTCACTTACTAGCTCATCAGGGCAAGAATATGACTAAAAAGACTTTGGCCCAAGGTTTTTTGTTTATTTGTTATATCTGAACACATTAGGAGATGAAGGTAGTTGATGTGCGTGTTCGAGATGATGTTGGGTCGGTTGTTGCAGGCAGTATGTCGATGAGGAAGCTGAAGGAAATGTGACACGGCTCAGTCAGTTACTATATATTTAGTGTATTTGACTCAAAGACCACTAAAAGCTATTAAGTCTTTAGCAAACATTTCACACCAAGAATAGTAAAATATCCTCTTTTATACATAAATTTGTCTTGTCTTCATTCCTTTTTCATTACAGAACTTTTATTTCTGTTAACCAGCAACATCTATACTTGTTTTCTTTTCTTTTGTTTCATTCATAGCATAATAAATCATCAATTTTTTTCAATCTTAAAATATCATCACTGTTACAGATTGATTAATGGGCTAAAAAGCAGCATATTGGAGGTGGTGATGGGGGGGGGGCATATTTTCAATTTGAATTTTAGTTATAATAATTTGTTAGTTTATTTCAATAGAATAAAATGACATTTTCTTGTCTAAATATTGAAATTTCTAAATTATTCTAACCAATTTTTTTGCCAAATGTTGCAAAAATAATAATTTTTGGTACCTTTTAGCAGATGATATTTGATGCTATTTCCTCAAACAATGGTGCAAGTAAGATATCTGGTTTTTAACATTAGTTTAAATATACCAACACACAATGGTTGCTGTTTGAGAGAAATTGTTATTTTTTTTAAAAGTGAAACATCAACATACCCTAATGTATATAATACGGATCAACAATTTAAGCATTAAATACATATTTGCCAGTGCCAAAGTTACATCCCGATAGAAAAAATATTACCAAAAGTCAGGGAATTAACTGATTTTGATTAAATTTTCAGTGTTGTTATATTAATGAATGAATGTATGGTGTATGGGTTGATGGGATATATATATATTTGGGTAATTACAATCAATACACCATAAGGTCACATATATTAAGACAGAAAAAACAAAGAATCATAAATTCAACAAGTAATATGTTTATTGAAACAAAAGATTACAATAATCAAGAATACTGATCAAAGTCTGCAGAAAATGCCTTTTTAAATGTTCATGTAATAAAATAATAAGAAGGTGCTGAATTGACTCTAACTGAGAAAAAAAGGGTAATGTTCAAAATCAAATCAGCAGTCAAGTTAATTAGAGAGAGAGAAAGATATAGCTTATAATACTTTCATCAGTAGGGAAATATTTCTTAAAATGAGAAGCGTGGAGTATTCAGGAATGTTGGTTCTTTCTCTGCTGTTCTTCGAAAAATCTTTGTTTATATAGGATTTAGGGAGAGATCCAAATTGGTCTTTTTGAAAAACTTCTTTTCAAACGCATCTGATTGGTTGAAAATTATCATTTTTATTATTTCTATTTTTTTCTCTCTTACCTGCGCTGATCCCCATGAGCAAAGCGTTTATTTTCATCATTCCATTTCTGCTTTCAAAGCGTAAACTTCCGGCTCACCACAAATGTTATAACACACCAATTATTTAATTTAAAAACCTTTACATTTTTTCAGGTCAGTTGACTTTGTAACCCACCCTCCATCTTTGAGCACAACATATACATCGGGTATTTAAGTATGATTAATTTTTGTATTGATAAAAATATGAAGGGAAGCAAAATTATTTTTAATTGAACAGATCTGGGGGAAAAAGAATACTAAAAATCAAAAATTAAATTTAAAAAAAGGTTTTTTTAATTATTTTCAGATTTTTACTTACTCTAATGTACATGAAATATAGTTTTATTTTTTATTATTAGGAAAATAATTCTGTATCTATCATTTTTCTGCTTAAATAGTGGGAGGCTGTTTAAACTTAGATTTAAATTAATGTTGTTTTACAGTTAACAATTCAAAACATGTTTTTAAATAAATATTTCTTTACTAATCTTAAAATATAAATTTTAATGCTAGAAATTAAAGGATTATAATTTAAAATGAATTTCATTTATTTATTAAATATTAAAAGACATGATACAATGAAAATAATTATGGAAGGACCTATTAGTAATATTTATTTTAATGAATTCTGATTTTTTTTTAAAATGAAATAAGCTATTAATCATAAAATTAAGAAAGTGCTGAAAATTCCATTAACGTTGCGTAATTTGATTTTTAAAATTGTTTTGAAATTAAAAATTTGAAAATGTTTTTTTATAACATCCCTTGAGTAAAAATATGAATGTGTAGCAGTTTAAGATTGATTGCATTTACTTATATATGCAATTTTATTTTTGATTAATTACAGAAGTAAATATTTCTTCAGATTCCACTGTAAATAAAGACTTACTTTTTCTAACGAGGTGAGCAAAAAATAATTGTTGCAAAAAGAAAGATAAATATAACAATGGAGATGAGAATAAATTGTACACAAAATGTAATATTTTATTTGTGGATTGAGAGATACATTGGTAGATGTGAACAATGTGGTTGTTTTCGATTTTCGGTACGACATTTTGCCCGTGACTGTTGTATTAGGGAAAATACATGATTATCTCCCTTGAGTTTCGCTTTTTACAAGTCATTCTGCATCGATTGGTAATGACGATTATTTTAATCTTGATTCAACTCGAAAAATATAAGTTTATTTAAAATATTCTAGTTTTTTTTCTTTTTTTAAATTAATATCACATTTACTTATTGAAAAAAAAGATCAGACGGAAAGAGACAGAGA
>CM042151.1:79183806-79261343 GCA_023376005.1 Doryteuthis pealeii | reverse complement strand
CAGGTTTTCTTTTTTAATGACATTTCTTCTTCATTCTCAGATATCAATTATAAATCAATTGGAAAATATGCTGAAAATTCTGTCATTTTATTTTTTAATTTTGCTAAAAATTTAAAGTTTCTGACCGGGAATGGTAGGTGCCTGTTAGTGTCCCATTTATGGAAATAGAAAAACTGTTATAAAAAAAAAAAAAAAAAAAGTAATCTATTAAGATATTAATTTATTTCAAAACATTGTTGGCATAAATGAACCCACGTGAACAAAATAAAACAAAACAAACCAAACCAAACCAAACCAAACAAAATGGGCTCAGGTGATTTTTATGCGTTAGGCCTTTTTATAACCTAGCTTTATAAAAATGGTAAACTGTGAGCTTCTTTAAATAAGAATAAAGCAAGTCAACACTCTCTGATTTAACAGCGATAACAACTGCAATTTATTTTAGAACATTTGGCGCACTGGTTCAGTGTATGCATGTGTGTGTGCACATGTCAAGTATTTGTGTATACTGATGACGGTAGTGAGTCAGTTATTTATTGACCCGTCACAACAGTGGACAAGTTGGTATTCCACAGGGAAGTGTTATTGACCTTGCCTTTTTGTGCCTATTTATTAAGGCTCTGTGTCACGTGAATTGTACTGTACAAAAATATTCTACTTCTGGCCTTACCATAGTTTCAAATTATTGGGGTAGGAAAAATTTAAAACTTTAATATTTGCTGAAAAAGCAGGGTTGATTTCTGCGCATTCTGAACAATAAAAAAAAGATATTACAAGGATATAAAATACACTTTCATTATTTTTCTTTTTTTTTTTAACCCTTATCCTTTTCTGTTTCATATATCCTTTATTGATAATTTTGATTCCAGGCGTAAACTGACAGCTTGGGGATTATTCTAAAAACAAATACATTTTTAATATACCATTCAACATTAAATATGTTGAATAAAATTAATGTGTTTTTCATTTTGGGCTAAAGATTATAGGTCTTCATTTGCGTAATTACAAAACTCAATACATTTTAAGAAAAATATTGACATCATGCTAAAAGTCAGCCAAACATATATACATACAAACATACATACACAACACATGCATATATACTAATGCGTAATTTTTTTGCACATAGTGTATTAATCTTTTTATTGATAATCTTAAGAAAAAGCTTTTAAAAAACGTTTTAAGTACTTAAAATTGTTTACTAAAGCCATAATGTTTTGGTAATTTGATGTTACAGTGTATTAAAGATGATTATATATTGTGATAATTATTTTGCACTTTTTTACAATGCCTCATTATGTTCCTAAATTTTCACCGTAACTAAAATTTAAACATGCATAATTCAATTATTTATTTCATTTTTATAAGGGTGAAAAGAAGGGTGATTTAGCAGCACCTAATTAAAGCCACATTTATTGATTACATGTTTGCAATATAAACAATTTTTCCTGGTTGGTTTCTATAAATTCTTTAATCTCTATTCATTAAAACTTTAATAGCAAAATCTTAATCATGACTGAAACCAGAATGATATTGTTATATTGCAGTTTATGAATCACAAATTGAATAATCATAATTTTTTTAATGCAAATAGCACACAAGTTTCTTTTTTTAAATAATATTTCCTTACTTTATTCTCAGATATCAATTATAATATCAATCAAACATTTTTCCAAATTTGGAAAAATCACTTGACACGCATCTGAAGAGAAAACATATTCTTGCAAATCTGTTGATCCTTATGTTAACACACTTAATATTTTTGATATTACCATAAAATCATACAAAGGAAAAGTTTGCATGTCAAAATTTTATTAACACATGAGAAAAGTCACTGGAGAGCGCACCCTTACTGTTAGCACATCTTCCAATCATCAGTTTCAAGTAGTTCACATTAAAGAGACATGCAGACAAACATACTGAAGAACCATTTTCTTACAACCTATGTGGATCAAAAGTTTTCAGATAGCTACAGTTTAAAAACATGCACAAGTGAGAAAGCATATTGTAATCCGGAATAAACATGAAAAAACTGCTCTCATTATGGATGTAGCTGTTCCAAATGATTATAAACCTCAATAGAGCTGAGCAGGAAAAAATTACAAAATATCAATACCTCAAGAATAACTAAAACACAACTTGTATCATTGAAAGAAATCAATATCATACCAGCTGTGATAGGCGGCAACTGGGTTAGTCAAGCAAAACTTTGAAAAAATACCCCTTGAAACAATACCAGTAAACCAGCTGCTATGAAGTACAAATAGCAGCTATCAAAGGAACATGCTTTCATCCTAAAACAATCCTTAGGATGCAAGTACCATTTATAAAGGAATCCAGTGTTAGCCCCGGGCAGGGACCCCTTGACTTCTAAAAATTGTTAAAGAAAATAAAACAAAAAAGAGATAAAAATGATGAAAATAAGAAGACATCTGCATGAAGTTAGATATGAAAAATGTGCTAAATGCATTATTAAAAAAGGTAAAAAAAATAACAGCAGAACATCTATGGTGAAAAAAAACTATATTGAAGACCTGGGAGAGGATTCTGCATTACAAATACTTGGCATTGGAGGAAATGCAATGCTTAAACATGGACAAATTAGAGAAAAGGCAGAAAAGGAATACATCAACACCTTTAAAAGATCCTCAAATTGGGATTAACTCCAAAAAACAAAATAACTGCCATCAACCAACTTGCATTACTTGTCATTTCCTATGGATTATAGGATTATTATTGACTGGCCGCAATGCTACATCAATAGGCTTCATACCAAAACTAGGAAAATGCTAATCCCTATATAAGGTTACCTACTAATATCAGTGCATGGACAGGATATACCTACCAAGAAGAGAGGGCGGTTTAGGTCTCATTGAAATCAATCATGCATCTCGAGCCACAATATTAAGCATAGGGCAGTACATATAATTACATTGTTATTATAAGGATGGTGCAAAGTTATACATACTTTGTATACAATGACTCCGACAAAAGGTTAATAGACAAACATTTAATAACACAACACATGGATAACAGTTGGTACAACGTTCATAGTAAAGAGTACACATAAAAAGGGGTACACAAATAAGATAAGACACATTCATGAATGATACAGATATAACATAAAAGAGTACAGACATGAGACTAGCGATAGTCCATGCTGTAAGGACTTACAGTAATGTAAGGGGGGCGGAGCCCCACGAGAGTGTTAGATAGAATCTACCCCATGTGGCTCGTAGTTGCTGAAACTATAAAGAGGCCGAAAGGATTTGAAACTGGCGCTTAAATACTATGGTGCCCCTGGTGGGCATCATCAAACTAAAAAGGGCAGACAACTCCACCAGGTGAATACAAACTAACGCTACATTATCTTAAAAAATAAATAAACCTATCCGTATTACATGCGAAAGGGTAATTTTCAGGCCGCAATTTAGACAGAAAAGTTACATTTTATTTCCCGTTTACAAGTATACCACTACAAGTATGGCTAGTTGTAATGGACATATTTTTTTAAATTTTGTAATAAAATAATTTTGTAATAAAATAATTTTGTAATAAAACTGTTCATTTTAACTAGGGGGTTTAGGGTTCGGGGTGGGGGTTGGAGTTTAGGGTTAGGGTTTAGGGATAGTTTAATGGGAAACTAAATAAATAATTTGGGTTCTGTTTTTACTGGGTCACCCTTAATATGTTTTAATTTTCTGAACGATTTGCAAGTTTAGCCAAAATTTACAATAAAAATGAATAAAATTTTTGAAAATGAATAAAAAGGTGAAAAAATTTAATATTAAAATTTCACTGAAATTGACGTTAAAAAAAAATGTCTTCGGTTTTGGTATTAATTTTTAAAATCGAAAATGAAATGAAAATTTGAATATTTTTTCTAGGAGAAAAACTGATAAAATAATCAATATATACTTACTTTTTATTCTAATTGTCGAAAAAGTTAAATAAAATAATTTTTTACGCTAAGAAAAACAAACTTTGGTTTCTGAGAAGCGTCTTGTCTCTATGTATAAAAACAAAACAAATACGTCAGTTTTGCTCTTCTGTATATTCTAAGAATCACACATTACTATTCAACAATAAAAATTACAAATTCTTTTAAAAATATTAATCGTGCTCGGATTTGGACCAATTTTTAGTTCACCTGAATTCTAAAATTCATATATTTAGATATCTGTGAAAAATTCGATTTTTTCACGCTGAAAAAAAAAATTTATTTCACACAGAAAATTAAATTATTTAAGCACAAAACTAAAGATTGAAAATCTCTTAAAAATTAATTTCTTTAATTTAATAGAATATAGTACAGACCAATCACAAAGGCAAAAAATGTTTTAAAATATTAATATTATGACATTTTTTTGCACTTTTTATTTCCTATTTTATTATTTTTTCCTAAAAACACTACTGCATTGTACGTTATACAATTTCATTGATATAGTTATTCAGACTCTTATCTTTATAGAAAAAAGTACAAAATTTTTCTGACGCGTCATTTTTTCTTATCTCATTAAATCAAATAGGGTAGACCTCATAAAAAAATATTTTCCCGAATATATTTTAGAAAAAACTATTTCAGATATATTTACATCCAAATGTAAACATTTTTGGAAATTTTCGTGAAAATCAGACTATTAATTGATTTTTCATAGAATTTTTTAAAAAACTTCTTATCGTAACTTGTTTTTAGCTACGTTAAATTTCAGTTGATTTAACAGTGCAAAAATGAAAACATTGTTTTTCAATCATAATTTTCATTATTTCCTTAAGCTGATTTTTTTTTTTTTAAATCATCAAGAGTTTGTTTAATGTTTTTTTCTTTCGAATGGAAAAAAATTCAAGAAAATACCTTTTCTGCAAGTTTCATTGTGGTAAATATAGGGGGATAAATTTCACAGGGTAAAATTGGTGGTACCTATAAAGACTTACTTTTACTAACGTCTTAAAAGGTGAGCAAAAATAATTGTTGCAAAAAGAAAGATAAATATAACAATGGAGATGAGAATAGATTGTGCACAAAATGTAATATTTTATTTCTGGATTCAAGAGATACATTGGTAGAATGTGAAAGATGCGAACAATGTGTTTGTTTCGATTGTACAGGATTGTCTGATTTTCGGTACGATATTTTGCCCGTGACTGTGCTATTAGGAAAAATACATAATTATCTCCCTTGAGTTTCGCTTTTTACAAGTCAATCTGCATCGATTGGAAATGACGATTGTTTCAATCTTGATTCAACTCGAAACATATAAGTTTATTTAAAGTATTCTAGTTTGTTTTTCTTTTTTTGTTGTTTAATATCACATTTCCCTATTGAAAAAAAGATTAGACGAAAAGAGACAGAGAAAAGTAAGTATCACGTTCACTTAATTTATTTGTTTACAAATTATCGAATAGGTTTTGCGAAAAGGTTTTTCATTTTATTAACGAAGTAAAAATATGATAAAATATTTTTGAATATAAAAAATATCTAGAAGTAAATAAATACTTATGAAGGCCTATAAAAAGGTAAGTGACACATCTAAACTATGTTCGTCCTGTCTAAAAAATGAAATTAAAAGATAGAATTTTATTTATTATTTTTTTATTTTATCTGTTTAATTTTGTTTAATGTTGTTTAATGTTTAGCAAACAGAACACCCAACTCTACGCAGGTAATTTTTCAGCTTTAAAAGATATTTATTTTTTATGAAAGAAATAGGTACAAATTCATAAGGGTTATCACTGTGGACCTCCAATTCGACGTGCAAAATTTACCCCTTCACCCATCATATATAACTGGTATATGATGGGGGAGGGGTAAATTTTACACGTCGAATTGTTATATAATATAACACTAGGTATACCCAAAATGAGGCTAAACTGCGTTTTTGACAAAATGACTTTAGCACCTCCCCCCCTACAGAAAATAATTTACCAAAGACCAGGGAATTATCGGATTTTAATGAAATTTTGAAACACCGCCCCCCCCCCCATGTTGGGGGCGTAACATTTTGTTCGCGTTGGTCTTATAATTTTCTAATTACAGTATAAATAAAGAGATAAAAGACCGAAGTTATGAATCGAAAAAAAAAAAATTACGGTGGCTTTTCTATGCGATGATAAGTACTGAAAATCGAAAAATAAAAAGTAAAAAAATAATAAATACTTAATTTTTTGGAGATTTCTTTTTTACTCATTTCGATAATTATTTAATTGGCTATTATCTTATAAAAGAAAAAAATTATACATCGATATTTTTTCTGCTTGATATGTAATGAAATATCTCAAAATGTGTATGGTTTGCAAAAGAAAAAATGGACGAGAAGGTTTGGATTAATATCGTTTATTTAACATAAACAAAAGCTGGAAATGTTGAGAAGGTAATTCCTTTTAAGCTGGTGAGTGAAATGGGGGCAGGCGTGTGTGGTTGAAGGTCAGTTTTGGCTCTGCGTGGCGCAAGATGTGGTTGGAGTGGGTATAGTATGGCGTGGGTAATAAGTCAGGAAGGGCTCTGTGGCCAAGTCAGTTGTAGTGGAGAGTGATGTGGGCAGATGAACCAGTGATGGTAGTTGTAGTATCGTGTTGGCAGGATCCAATGTAGTTTTGGTAAAAGTTGTATGTTGGTATGGTGATTTGAATTGATGGCGTCAAATTGGTAAAATTGATGATGGTCGCAGTCCCTTTAAGACTCGCCTAGTGTGGTTGGGTCAGGGAGGGTAAGGGGTATCGGGCTGGCCGTAGGTTGTGGCGTAGGGTTGAAGCAAAGTTGAGTTGGTTGGTGAGACGCGGGTGTGTGTTTTTGGTAGGTTCGGCGGTCCCATTTATCTCGCCTGCCGGCCAGCGATAATCTTCACTTATAAACCCTTGGTAAACTGCCGTCGACTTTAAGTCAGCTTGTTTATATAGCAAAGGATAGGATCGAGAAGTCCTTTTGAAGGGTTTAGCGGGAACATTTTTTATTGGTTGAAAAACATTAAATTGATGATATTTTTATTGTTTATAAATTTTGTTTTTCAACCGGAAGTTTTTTTGGAGCCTATGCGTAGAACTGTGTTAATTTGGTCACTTCATTTTGGGGTACCGTTGAGTTAACTTCCGCTTGGCGTCCGCAACTTGTGTTTTGTTTTGTTTTTAATTTTGATTTGTTGGCGAGTGGATGTATTGCGAAGTAAGGATTGTGAATCATAAGAGATATCTATTTCTGTTATAACAAAGGTCCCCCCAGATATCAATTTGATTCACAATTTGTATGTATGTTTAAGAGGTGTACTGAAGGGTTTTTTCTTAAATTTCTTTTCAGCGCATGTGATGGTAGGATTGAATTTGGTGAATTAGTGAATTGGGAGATATCTATGTTTGTGTATATAACATGCTTAAAATGGCGGGGGTACATTTTCAATAGAGTTTTTCTTCAAAAAGTATACTTTGAGGTAATAAAATAAGGTTTGCATTAAATAGATATTTATTTCTAGAATCTAAAAATATAATATTTTAAACTAAACATCAGGCTTTTCATATTTTAAATGAATTTTATATATTAATTTTTCATAGCAAAAATACTAAATTAAAGTTTTGAAATAAAATAACTGATGCATTATAAAATTCATTAATTGATAAATCAATACTGAAAATTTCATTAAAATCGGATAATTACCTGATTTTTGGTAAAAAGTTTTGCAATTGTGAATGTTACATTAAAATTGTAAACAAGCACTTAAAACCATTGAAAAAGAGACAGAATGGCAGATCGCATCAAAATTGACCAAAACAAATCCCTTTAAATGTATTAAAAATAAACTGCATATGTAATGATATTTTTTCTTTTTTCAATGATGGTCATTATGTTACTACTTATCGATTTAGACAAAAGTTTGACCTTAAATAATAGATTTAATTAATTTTAATTCATTTCTAAAATTTGTAGCAGACAACAAAAAGGGTATACCTATATAACACAATAAAACTTGAACAAAGGTAGGATGGCCCAAAATTTGTCTGCTTGCAACGGATTTTTTGTTTTAAAAAACGAATTAGAATTAATTAAATTGATTATTTAAGGTCAAACTTTTGTCTAAAACGATAAGAGAGAATTTGTTGATTAAATAGACAACACTGAAAATGTTAATCATATCAGATAATTCCCTGTTCTTTGGTATTTTTTTTTTGTATCAATCTGGGCACTTATTGGTTATCGTATTTTTCAACTTTTGTAAAAATAAAAAGCAAGATATTTTTTAATTATTTAATTTTTTTGTGTTTCAAACAAAGAATATATATTTTATTTAAATTGATATCAACAAGTTAGTCATTTTTCTGTACATAGTGTAATTAATGTTTTTTTGTTATTGATTTCTAAGATGAAACTACTATGAATTTTTTTAAAAACTTTTAATAAAATCTTTTTTTTTTTATGACATAAGTGAAGTAAGTCTTCGTTATTTTTGTAAATTTTTTTATGCTAATTAATTTAGAATGTATTGAAAATAATTACATATGGGTAATTCCATGTCAAATCATCTAGAAAAAAATTAAATTGTTACCCACCCCCTTCATTTTGGGCTATATTAGATGATACCACATGTCAATTATTAGCTCTCCAAATTTGGTGGGGTTGGCGAAAAATGGTGACTTTTTGTAACCTATTTTGTTTGTAAGATGAGTTTTAGAGCTTGCCTACTTCTAAAAATTGGTTTATAAACGCATTTTTGCCATGAAAACCAAAACTGCTATCAAAAAAGTCTTAATGTCAACCAATTTTAAGTTATTGATGATTTCTGATTTTTTCCTAGTCAGATCAATATCCTGATGTGGCACTGATATGACAAAAATTGTTTTCTGTTATTATTTGAATAATAGTATCAGGAAATTTTAGAAATTTCTACTACTAATTTTTTTTTTTTAATTCCATGAATTCTG
Source organism: Doryteuthis pealeii (assembly GCA_023376005.1). Lineage (NCBI taxonomy): Eukaryota > Metazoa > Mollusca > Cephalopoda > Myopsida > Loliginidae > Doryteuthis > Doryteuthis pealeii. The sequence goes on along the minus strand of CM042151.1, from coordinate 79,252,436 downwards.
AAATAAAAAGTGCCAAAATTGTCATTATTGATTTAATTCAATTAAACAAATTTTTATGAGTAAACAAGAAGGGTATTTTTTAGCAGTACCTAATATAAAAGTGTGGCAAAAGAACATTCACATTAGTGACATTACTGTCTGAAACTGTTGTTTTCAAGCAATTAATGATTTTATTTAAAAGCAAAGATTTCTCCCATTTTATAAATGGGAGAAATATTTGATTTATATATATATATATATTATACTAAAACTGAGCGAATCAATATTTTTCCTGAGGTTTTTTCCTGTTTAGTTTAATGACTAAAATTAAATACTAAAATATTCCTTACTTCTGGGATTGAATTATGTTTTTAAAAAAATCAATTTTCATCGTTTTAATTAGCAGTAATTTGCAATTAAGTCATAAAGTAACCCATCCCTTACTTATCATCTGCCTATCAATTTCACCCTCTTTATATATATCTTCAATCCCTTCGCTATTATATTATAGTATCTCTGTGAAAAGAATTTGGAAGACTTGGAGAGTCACTAGCTGACTGTTATTTGACCCTTTCTACCACCAACAAAGCAGTAGTCCAGAGAAATCTGTTTACCACCCCCATGGTTATAATAACAATCCCTAACTCCTCCACTTCCCTTTCACTTCTGTCCTAGTAAAAATTGTAATTAAACTACCGAAGAAGTATAAAAACATTTTACTTTCAAACATTTTTTCATTACAGTTTTGTTTGTTAATTAAAATTATGGTGAAGTAAATAGAGAGAGATTAATTTTAATATTAAATGAAAAAATGTTTTTCAGTCAACCCCACAACACTGTAGCTATTAATAGAATTTCAAGAATGAGGTCCTTTTAAATAAAGATTTGGCCAAACTTTCCCTTCCTTAAAAATCTTATGAAATGATTTTAATGATTTTTTAAAAATTCTCCAGTCCTATTTCTTAGCATTGCAAGCAGTTACCGGAGATGGGCAAACATTTTCAAATTTGCGACCTTAATCAGTTAAATTTGCAATTTCTTGAGTATTTCTGATCCAGTCTTAAAAATATTTATATGGTTGGAATGAAAAGAAAATAATCTTTCTAAATATGTAAATTCTATGGGTTTTTATCCATTAAATTATTTTTCACAGCGATTTAAAATGATATTTTACTTTGGATAGCTAAAAACAAAAAATATGAATTTTTTTTTTTAGCCTAAATTTTAGTCGTTACGTTGCATTGCAAAATCCAAGAGGATAATCTTCATCAATGTTCTTGAAATTGAACACTTAATTAATAGACACTTTATGCTATATCGTGTAGGTTGTTTTTTTCTTCTTCGGCCTTCAGAACTGAAACCACTACCAATGAAATTTGACGCAAGTTCCTTCAAAAAGTATAAGCTAAGCAAAAAAAATGCACTATATCCTTAATAGAAGATAGACTCAGAATTATTTTGATATATGATATGGGATATTTACATCAGGATTTTTTGTCAAACTTACAGTTTTGGAAAAAAAACTTACAATATAGTATTAAAACGTTAACAAAACACATTATTACATGCCGGCCGGACAGGCTTTGTTGTTTATTTTTAAAATGATGTAAATAGATATTCTATTTCTTGTATATAATACAATATATCACATATTTAAAAAGGTATTTTTAAATTCAAAGTGATGTTATTCATTTAAAGTAATACTATATATATATGTATACATGCAGTATTAAAATGAAAATGTTGAATAATCTTGTCGTTAACTTTTTAAAAAAATCTTGATATCTGTACCTCTTATTCTCTAAATAAAGAGTTATAACAAGAGATAAATACATTTTGAGTGCAGAATCAGGAAGAACATATAATGTTACTGTAGAGAACTAACTCAGTGTTAACGATTTAAAAACAGGTTTTATTTCGAGAACGTGTACAATGAGGTCTGTGTGGCTATATGTCCATGTTAGTAGGGAAGTCCCTATTTCAGGGGTCTTGCCCTATCAAGATTTTCCCTTAATCTTGCTAGGTCAAGAGGTCAATACACTACATCTTCCCCTAGTTATTTTTTTGTTTTCCCCTTTTGATTAAAAAGGTTTCTCCGGACATGACAAAGTCTCTCTGTCAAGCTGATGCTTGTCTAACTCAGGGTAATTTGTCCATGTTTGGGTTTGGTGTAGTTGTGCTGTTTGGGGTGTGTGTTGTAGAAGAATGGTAGTGGGAGACTAGATCAGGAGTAAGATGATCAGTGGCTGGCACACAGTGGTTGTCAGTATTATGAGGTGTATCACCAACTTTTTCACATGAGCTGCATTTCTCTTTCTTTTTTTTTGCATTCTCTTTCTTTTTTTTGCATTTCTCTTTTTTTTTTCTTTTTTTCTTTTATGCAGGTTCTTGCACAGCACTGTCTCCTTTTTTCTTTTTAATTTTTTTTTAAATTTATTTTATTTTTTTAATCTGGTCTTTAATCTCCTTTGATCTTCAATTATTTTACATTCCCATTTGTGGAGGGCAACTCTGTCATGTATCTTTTCATGTATAGCAGATGCTTCTATACCACTGGGAATTTTCCTCGGAGTTCACGGTTCATTAGTAGTTTGGCTGGAGACACTCCTGTTACCGTATGAGGGGTAGTACGGTACTTCAATAGGATGTTCTTTATTTCCTCCTTCCAGCTCTTTTTCCTTACTTTTGCAATCTTAATTGTTTTTAGGATTGTCTTGTTGATTCATTCCACTTCTCTGTTAAGATTAAGCTAGTATGGTATGCCTTTAATTTGTACAATATCATGAAAGGTTAGGTACTCCGGGTTTTCTCTGGTTGTCCATTGTTAATTCTTAGGTATTTCGGGTACCCGTGTGTTTTGAATGCTAATTCCAGGCCATTCATTATACTTTTAGCGTTTATGTTTTGCATATATATTTATATATATATATTTACCCACCTCGTCTACACAAGCAGGGTATGAAAATATTCAATTTTACACTGAGTTTAACAGGCTTGAATTCAAAATTTTTCTTCACCAGGACCAGTAGCCATGCTAAGATTAAAGAGTCCAGTCAGCCCTACTATTTACGCAAAGCTGGAGGGGGAATAGCATATAGACGTATATTCCAAGACAGCAATATATATATATATATATATATATATATATATATATGTGTGTGTGTGTGTATTTACTATTCAGGTGTTCATAAAATGCACGTTTATTTAGATTATTAGTTTATTATAAAAGTTTAAAATAAAGTAATAAGTTATTTTATTCCTGTGCTTTAGTTGTTTAATTTCAGTAATTAAACTTTTAGTGTAGGCAGGAATTTAGCACTTACTTGAATGTACTTTTTTTTTGTTTCCACGCAGTCAGTTAATGGCCACTTTTTCTTTTGTTTAAAAATTTCCTAAAAGGATTTTTCTTTCGTAAATTTTGTCCTTGTTCATCCGAATTATAATAGTATCATCTTCGTCGCCAGTTGTAGAGAACTCAGGGTTAACGATTTAAAAACAGGTTTTATTTAGAGAATGTGTACAATGAGGTCTGTGTAGCTATATGTCCACATTAGTAGTGAAGTCCCTATTTCCTATCGAGATTTTCCCTTAATCTCGCTAGGTCAAGATGTCAATACACTACAGTTACAAGAGGAATCCAAGTTTTATCAAAATTGCTCCAAAAATAAAGAAATGGTAATGAAATGACTGAATTTCTTGGTTTGAATTGGTTCGTGATTTGACATATTTTTTAAACAAGGCCTTTTTCCACTTTTATACCTGCAATTTCAGGGCTTTAAATTCTCATAACTTTTGAACCAGTCAGGATATTGCAGTTTATTGAATCACAAATTGAATAATCATAACATTTTAAATGCACACAAGTTTCTTTTTTAAATAATATTTCTTCTTTATTCACAGATATCAATTCTAATATCATCAAACATTTTTCAAATTTGAAAAATCACTTGGACACTCAAACTGAAGAGAAAACATTCTTGCAAATGTGTTGATCCTTATGTTAACACACTTAATATTTTGATATTCCCATAAAAGTCTGGATGTCAACATTTTTATCAGCACATATGAAAAGACACAGGAGTGCAGCCTTACTGTTAGTAATTGTTCCAATCATCAGTTACAAGGAGTTTAAAATTAAAGAGACATGGAGTCACACTCTGGAGAGGAATCATTTTCATACAAACTATGTGAATCAGAATTTTCAGATACCTTAAAAGCACACACAAAGTGAGAAAGCATTTTCCTGTGAAACATGTGGATCAAAATTTTCATATAGCTCTTCTTTAAAAAAAACATATGCAAATACACACAGGAGAGAAACCATTTTCTTGTGAAGTGTGTGGATCAGCATTTTTAGATAGCTTCCGTTTAAAAAGACACATGCGAATACACACAGGCGAGAAACCATATTCTTGTGAAGTGTGCAGTTTAGCATTTTCAGATAGCTCTCATTTAAAAAGACATATGCGAACACATACAGGTGAGAAACCATTTTCTTGTCAAATATGTGGATCAGCATTTTCAGTGAGTTCCAGGTTAAATAAACACATGCGAATACACACTGGAGAGAAACCATATCCTTGTGAGGTGTGTGGAATGGCATTCATAGAAAGTTCCTGTTTAAAAAGACACATGCAAATACATACAGGGGAGAAACTATTTCCTTGCCAAGTATGCGGATCAGCATTTTCAGATTCTTCCTCTTTGAAATATCACATTAGAAAACACACAGGGGAGAAACCATATTCTTGTCAAATATGTGGATCAGCATTTTCTATGAGCACTTCTTTAAAAAGACATATGCAAATACACACAGGGGAGAAACCGTATCATTGTCAATTATGTGGATCATCATTTTTAGTGAGCTCCCATTTAAAAAGCCACATGCTAAGGCACACTAATGAGAAACCATATAGCTGCACTGAGTGTGAATTGACATTTACAACTAGCTCCAATTTAAAAGACCACATGCGAATACACACAGGTGAGAAACCTCATTCGTGTGAAGTATGTGGAACTGCATTTTCAAGTAGCTCCTCTTTAAAAAGACACATGAGAATACATACTGGAGAGAAACCATATTCTTGTGAAATATGTGGGTCAGCATTTTCATTGGGCCCCAGTTTAAAAAGACACATGCAAATACACACAAAGAAGAAACCATTTTCTTGTGAAATATGTGGATTAGCATTTTCATTGAACTGCAGTTTAAAAAGTCACATGCGAACACACACTAATGAGAAATCATATTGCTGCACTGAGTGTGGATCATCATTTACAGATAGATCCGGTTTGAATAAACATATGCGAATACACACAGGTGAGAAACCTTTTTCTTGCGAAGTATGTAAATCAGCATTTACAAATGGTGGCTCTTTAAAAAAGCACATAAGAATACACACTGGAGAGAAACCGTATTCTTGTCAAATATGTCAATCAGCATTTTCAGTGTCTTCCTCCTTAACAAGACACATGAAAATACACACAGGATAGAATATATATTATTGTGATGTGTGTGGATCAGCATTCATTCAGTGATTCAATACAAAAAGGCACATGCAAAAGTGCACAGGTGAGAAAATAGGAAACCCTGTATAAAACTTACCTACCAACATCAGTGCATGGACAAGATATCCCTACCAAGAAGAGAGGGCGGTTTAAGTCTCATTGAAATCAATCCATCTACAGGACTTGCAGAAAACGGTAATTTTCACCTTTAGTTGTTAAAATTCCTAGCATTATCTGAAATGAACTTAATTGTTATTAAGAACACATTTTATAATATTTTTGTGTTAAAGTATGCAGTTGTATTGTTTTCAAAAAAGTTTCTATGGTTTGTTTATTTCTTATGGAGACTTTCAAAATAGCTACCAGCTTATTTCAAAGTGAAAGTCAAGGGAGGTTACTCTAATTGCCTTATTTGCTAGGAATTTTAACAACTAAAGGTGCGAATTACCCAGAAAACTTCAGTGTACACACACTGAAGAACATTACAGAGGATACCAACAATCCAGCAACCCAATTGCAAGAGAAAAGAGGGAGGAGTATGCAAAGAGGTATTTTCCAGCACTCAATGCAACTGACTGATGGCTGATGGCCCCACCTCTCTCTGTCTCTCCACCCAAACTCAAGAAATAAATAATGTAGCATGTTCTTTTTGTAGTATTCAAGAAATATATTGAAGACCTGGGAGAGGATTCTGAATAAAGAAAATTCATTGCAATTAAAAATGTGTGTAATATTTGTTAATTCTTCCATCTTTTTGTTGTTGGTTATCTTTGTTCTTTTAATCAGTCAATTCAGTGGCTGTTAATGAAAAGAAATTCTGCAGTTATGCAATAAAAATAAATACAGAATGATCTGTAAAACAAATTATTTCTCAGTTTTATCTTTTTGAGTTCATGAAGACATTCACTATTTCTCACACAAGATGAGAAAGGGCCAATTTTTATTGCAGGGCAAATCATCCAGCAAAAAGTAAAATTGTCACCCACCCACTTAAATTTTTCTGAAATTGTGTACAGGTATTTACTGTGTTAAAGTTAGACATTCCCCAACATTTGAGCTTCCAATTCTAAAAATTGGCGGAGTTATGTCGACTTTTAGCTCTACAAATTTGATGGGGTTCATGAAAAATGATATTAGGCTACAGTCCCAGGCGTCAAAAGAAGCTTAGTTTTTGAAAAATGTCACTCGTACACCAAATCTAAATAATTTTAATGTAATTATTAATAAAAAAAAAAAAAAGATTTTTACTAAATTTTCTCCAATAGGTATATTCTTTAAAATAATGAATAAATTACCATTTAAACAGATGAATTCGTATTAAAATACGTATAAAAACTAAGCTTTCTTTTGACGCCTGGGAACTGTAGCCTAATATCATTTTCATGAACCCCATCAAATTGTAGAGCTAAAAGTCGACATACGCCAATTTTTAGAATTGAAGCTCAAATGTTGGGGAATGTTAACTTTAACACAGTAAATACCTGCACATTTCAGAAAAAATTTAAGTGGGGGGTGACAATTTTACTTTTGCTGGATGATTTGCCCTGCAATAAAAATTGGCCCTTTCTCATCTTGTGTGAGAAATAGTGAATGTCTTCATGAACTCAAAAGATAAAACTGAGAAATAATTTGTTTTACAGATTCATTCTGTATTTATTTTTATTGCATAACTGCAGAATTTCTTTTCATTAACAGCCACTGAATTGACTGATTAAAAGAACAAAGATAACCAACAACAAAAAGATGGAAGAATTAACAAATATTACACACATTTTTAATTGCAATGAATTTTCTTTATTCAGAATCCCTCCCAGGTCTTCAATATATTTCTTGAATACTACAAAAAGAACATGCTACATTATTTATTTCTTGAGTTTGGGTGGAGAGACAGAGAGAGGTGGGGCCATCAGCCATCAGTCAGTTGCATTGAGTGCTGGAAAATACCTCTTTGCATACTCCTCCCTCTTTTCTCTTGCAATTGGGTGCTGGATTGTTGGTATCCTCTGTAATGTTCTTCAGTGTGTGTACACTGAAGTTTTCTGGGTAATTCGCACCTTTAGTTGTTAAAATTCCTAGCAAATAAGGCAATTAGAGTAACCTCCCTTGACTTTCACTTTGAAATAAGCTGGTAGCTATTTTGAAAGTCTCCATAAGAAAAACAAACCATAGAAACTTTTTGAAAACAATACAACTGCATACTTTAACACAAAATATTATAAAATGTGTTCTTAATAACAATTAAGTTCATTTCAGATAATGCTAGGAATTTTAACAACTAAAGGTGAAAATTACCGTTTTCTGCAAGTCCTGTAGATGGATTGATTTCAATGAGACTTAAACCGCCCTCTCTTCTTGGTAGGGATATCTTGTCCATGCACTGATGTTGGTAGGTAAGTTTTATACAGGGTTTCCTATTTTCTCACCTGTGCACTTTTGCATGTGCCTTTTTGTATTGAATCACTGAATGAATGCTGATCCACACACATCACAATAATATATATTCTATCCTGTGTGTATTTTCATGTGTCTTGTTAAGGAGGAAGACACTGAAAATGCTGATTGACATATTTGACAAGAATACGGTTTCTCTCCAGTGTGTATTCTTATGTGCTTTTTTAAAGAGCCACCATTTGTAAATGCTGATTTACATACTTCGCAAGAAAAGGGTTTCTCACCTGTGTGTATTCGCATATGTTTATTCAAACCGGATCTATCTGTAAATGATGATCCACACTCAGTGCAGCAATATGATTTCTCATTAGTGTGTGTTCGCATGTGACTTTTTAAACTGCAGTTCAATGAAAATGCTAATCCACATATTTCACAAGAAAATGGTTTCTTCTTTGTGTGTATTTGCATGTGTCTTTTTAAACTGGGGCCCAATGAAAATGCTGACCCACATATTTCACAAGAATATGGTTTCTCTCCAGTATGTATTCTCATGTGTCTTTTTAAAGAGGAGCTACTTGAAAATGCAGTTCCACATACTTCACACGAATGAGGTTTCTCACCTGTGTGTATTCGCATGTGGTCTTTTTAAATTGGAGCTAGTTGTAAATGTCAATTCACACTCAGTGCAGCTATATGGTTTCTCATTAGTGTGCCTTAGCATGTGGCTTTTTAAATGGGAGCTCACTAAAAAATGATTGATCCACATAATTGACAATGATACGGTTTCTCCCCCTGTGTGTATTTGCATATGTCTTTTTAAAGAAGTGCTCATAGAAAATGCTGATCCACATATTGACAAGAAATATGGTTTCTCCCCTGTGTGTTTTTTCTAATGTGATATTTCAAAGAGGAAGAATCTGAAAATGCTGATTCCGCATACTTGGCAAGGAAATAGTTTCTCCCCTGTATGTATTTGCATGTGTCTTTTTAAACAGGAACTTTCTATGAATGCCATTCCACACACCTCACAAGGATATGGTTTCTCTCCAGTGTGTATTCGCATGTGTTTATTTAACCTGGAACTCACTGAAAATGCTGATCCACATATTTGACAAGAAAATGGTTTCTCACCTGTATGTGTTCGCATATGTCTTTTTAAATGAGAGCTATCTGAAAATGCTAAACTGCACACTTCACAAGAATATGGTTTCTCGCCTGTGTGTATTCGCATGTGTCTTTTTAAACGGAAGCTATCTAAAAATGCTGATCCACACACTTCACAAGAAAATGGTTTCTCTCCTGTGTGTATTTGCATATGTTTTTTTAAAGAAGAGCTATATGAAAATTTTGATCCACATGTTTCACAGGAAAATGCTTTCTCACTTGTGTGTGCTTTTAAGGTATCTGAAAATTCTGATTCACATAGTTTGTATGAAAATGATTCCTCTCCAGAGTGTGACTCCATGTCTCTTTAATTTTAAACTCCTTGTAACTGATGATTGGAACAATTACTAACAGTAAGGCTGCACTCCTGTGTCTTTTCATATGTGCTGATAAAATGTTGACATCCAGACTTTTATGGGAATATCAAAATATTAAGTGTGTTAACATAAGGATCAACACATTTGCAAGAATGTTTTCTCTTCAGTTTGAGTGTCCAAGTGATTTTTCAAATTTGAAAAATGTTTGATGATATTAGAATTGATATCTGTGAATAAAGAAGAAATATTATTTAAAAAAGAAACTTGTGTGCATTTAAAATGTTATGATTATTCAATTTGTGATTCAATAAACTGCAATATCCTGACTGGTTTCAAAAGTTATTGAGAATTTAAAGCCCTGAAATTGCAGGTATAAAAGTGGAAAAAGGCCTTGTTTAAAAATATGTCAAATCACGAACCAATTCAAACCAAGAAATTCAGTCATTTCATTACCATTTCTTTATTTTTGGAGCAATTTTGATAAAACTTGGATTCCTCTTGTAACTGTAGTGTATTGACATCTTGACCTAGCGAGATTAAGGGAAAATCTCGATAGGAAATAGGGACTTCACTTCTAATGTGGACATATAGCTACACAGACCTCATTGTACACATTCTCTAAATAAAACCTGTTTTTAAATCGTTAACCCTGAGTTCTCTACAACTGGCGACGAAGATGATACTATTATAATTCGGATGAACAAGGACAAAAATTTACGAAAGAAAAATCCTTTTAGGAAATTTTTAAACAAAAGAAAAAGTGGCCATTAACTGACTGCGTGGAAACAAAAAAAAAGTACATTCAAGTAAGTGCTAAATTCCTGCCTACACTAAAAGTTTAATTACTGAAATTAAACAACTAAAGCACAGGAATAAAATAACTTATTACTTTATTTTAAACTTTTATAATAAACTAATAATCTAAATAAACGTGCATTTTATGAACACCTGAATAGTAAATACACACACACACACAATATATATATATATATATATATATATTATATATAATATTGCTGTCTTGGAATATACGTCTATATGCTATTCCCCCTCCAGCTTTGCGTAAATAGTAGGGCTGACTGGACTCTTTAATCTTAGCATGGCTACTGGTCCTGGTGAAAGAAAAATTTTGAATTCAAGCCTGTTAAACTCAGTGTAAAATTGAATATTTTCATACCCTGCTTGTGTAGACGAGGTGGGTAAATATATATATATAAATATATATGCAAAACATAAACGCTAAAAGTATAATGAATGGCCTGGAATTAGCATTCAAAACACACGGGTACCCGAAATACCTAAGAATTAACAATGGACAACCAGAGAAAACCCGGAGTACCTAACCTTTCATGATATTGTACAAATTAAAGGCATACCATACTAGCTTAATCTTAACAGAGAAGTGGAATGAATCAACAAGACAATCCTAAAAACAATTAAGATTGCAAAAGTAAGGAAAAAGAGCTGGAAGGAGGAAATAAAGAACATCCTATTGAAGTACCGTACTACCCCTCATACGGTAACAGGAGTGTCTCCAGCCAAACTACTAATGAACCGTGAACTCCGAGGAAAATTCCCAGTGGTATAGAAGCATCTGCTATACATGAAAAGATACATGACAGAGTTGCCCTCCACAAATGGGAATGTAAAATAATTGAAGATCAAAGGAGATTAAAGACCAGATTAAAAAATAAAAAATAAATTTAAAAAAAAAATTAAAAAGAAAAAAGGAGACAGTGCTGTGCAAGAACCTGCATAAAGAAAAAAAGAAAAAAAAAGAAAGAGAAATGCAAAAAAAGAAAGAGAATGCAAAAAAAAAGAAAGAAATGCAGCTCATGTGAAAAAGTTGGTGATACACCTCATAATACTGACAACCACTGTGTGCCAGCCACTGATCATCTTACTCCTGATCTAGTCTCCCACTACCATTCTTCTACAACACACACCCAAACAGCACAACTACACCAAACCCAAACATGGACAAATTACCCTGAGTTAGACAAGCATCAGCTTGACAGAGAGACTTTGTCATGTCCGGAGAAACCTTTTTTAATCAAAAGGGGAAAACAAAAAAATAACTAGGGGAAGATGTAGTGTATTGACCTCTTGACCTAGCAAGATTAAGGGAAAATCTTGATAGGGCAAGACCCCTGAAATAGGGACTTCCCTACTAACATGGACATATAGCCACACAGACCTCATTGTACACGTTCTCGAAATAAAACCTGTTTTTAAATCGTTAACACTGAGTTAGTTCTCTACAGTAACATTATATGTTCTTCCTGATTCTGCACTCAAAATGTATTTATCTCTTGTTATAACTCTTTATTTAGAGAATAAGAGGTACAGATATCAAGATTTTTTTAAAAAGTTAACGACAAGATTATTCAACATTTTCATTTTAATACTGCATGTATACATATATATATAGTATTACTTTAAATGAATAACATCACTTTGAATTTAAAAATACCTTTTTAAATATGTGATATATTGTATTATATACAAGAAATAGAATATCTATTTACATCATTTTAAAAATAAACAACAAAGCCTGTCCGGCCGGCATGTAATAATGTGTTTTGTTAACGTTTTAATACTATATTGTAAGTTTTTTTTCCAAAACTGTAAGTTTGACAAAAATCCTGATGTAAATATCCCATATCATATATCAAAATAATTCTGAGTCTATCTTCTATTAAGGATATAGTGCATTTTTTTTGCTTAGCTTATACTTTTTGAAGGAACTTTGCGTCAAATTTCATTGGTAGTGGTTTCAGTTCTGAAGGCCGAAGAAGAAAAAAACAACCTACACGATATAGCATAAAGTGTCTATTAATTAAGTGTTCAATTTCAAGAACATTGATGAAGATTATCCTCTTGGATTTTGCAATGCAACGTAACGACTAAAATTTAGGCTAAAAAAAAAAATTCATATTTTTTGTTTTTAGCTATCCAAAGTAAAATATCATTTTAAATCGCTGTGAAAAATAATTTAATGGATAAAAACCCATAGAATTTACATATTTAGAAAGATTATTTTCTTTTCATTCCAACCATATAAATATTTTTAAGACTGGATCAGAAATACTCAAGAAATTGCAAATTTAACTGATTAAGGTCGCAAATTTGAAAATGTTTGCCCATCTCCGGTAACTGCTTGCAATGCTAAGAAATAGGACTGGAGAATTTTTAAAAAATCATTAAAATCATTTCATAAGATTTTTAAGGAAGGGAAAGTTTGGCCAAATCTTTATTTAAAAGGACCTCATTCTTGAAATTCTATTAATAGCTACAGTGTTGTGGGGTTGACTGAAAAACATTTTTTTCATTTAATATCAAAATTAATCTCTCTCTATTTACTTCACCATAATTTTAATTAACAAACAAAACTGTAATGAAAAAATGTTTGAAAGTAAAATGTTTTTATACTTCTTCGGTAGTTTAATTACAATTTTTACTAGGACAGAAGTGAAAGGGAAGTGGAGGAGTTAGGGATTGTTATTATAACCATGGGGGTGGTAAAGATTTCTCTGGACTACTGCTTTGTTGGTGGTAGAAAGGGTCAAATAACAGTCAGCTAGTGACTCTCCAAGTCTTCCAAATTCTTTTCACAGAGATACTATAATATAATAGCGAAGGGATTGAAGATATATATAAAGAGGGTGAAATTGATAGGCAGATGATAAGTAAGGGATGGGTTACTTTATGACTTAATTGCAAATTACTGCTAATTAAAACGATGAAAATTGATTTTTTTAAAAACATAATTCAATCCCAGAAGTAAGGAATATTTTAGTATTTAATTTTAGTCATTAAACTAAACAGGAAAAAACCTCAGGAAAAAATATTGATTCGCTCAGTTTTAGTATAATATATATATATATATATAATCAAATATTTCTCCCATTTATAAAATGGGAGAAATCTTTGCTTTTAAATAAAATCATTAATTGCTTGAAAACAACAGTTTCAGACAGTAATGTCACTAATGTGAATGTTCTTTTGCCACACTTTTATATTAGGTACTGCTAAAAAATACCCTTCTTGTTTACTCATAAAAATTTGTTTAATTGAATTAAATCAATAATGACAATTTTGGCACTTTTTATTTCAGAATTCATGGAATTAAAAAAAAAAAATTAGTAGTAGAAATTTCTAAAATTTCCTGATACTATTATTCAAATAATAACAGAAAACAATTTTTGTCATATCAGTGCCACATCAGGATATTGATCTGACTAGGAAAAAATCAGAAATCATCAATAACTTAAAATTGGTTGACATTAAGACTTTTTTGATAGCAGTTTTGGTTTTCATGGCAAAAATGCGTTTATAAACCAATTTTTAGAAGTAGGCAAGCTCTAAAACTCATCTTACAAACAAAAATAGGTTACAAAAAGTCACCATTTTTCGCCAACCCCACCAAATTTGGAGAGCTAATAATTGACATGTGGTATCATCTAATATAGCCCAAAATGAAGGGGGTGGGTAACAATTTAATTTTTTTCTAGATGATTTGACATGGAATTACCCATATGTAATTATTTTCAATACATTCTAAATTAATTAGCATAAAAAAATTTACAAAAATAACGAAGACTTACTTCACTTATGTCATAAAAAAAAAAAGATTTTATTAAAAGTTTTTAAAAAAAATTCATAGTAGTTTCATCTTAGAAATCAATAACAAAAAAACATTAATTACACTATGTACAGAAAAATGACTAACTTGTTGATATCAATTTAAATAAAATATATATTCTTTGTTTGAAACACAAAAAAATTAAATAATTAAAAAATATCTTGCTTTTTATTTTTACAAAAGTTGAAAAATACGATAACCAATAAGTGCCCAGATTGATACAAAAAAAAAATACCAAAGAACAGGGAATTATCTGATATGATTAACATTTTCAGTGTTGTCTATTTAATCAACAAATTCTCTCTTATCGTTTTAGACAAAAGTTTGACCTTAAATAATCAATTTAATTAATTCTAATTCGTTTTTAAAACAAAAAATCCGTTGCAAGCAGACAAATTTTGGGCCATCCTACCTTTGTTCAAGTTTTATTGTGTTATATAGGTATACCCTTTTTGTTGTCTGCTACAAATTTTAGAAATGAATTAAAATTAATTAAATCTATTATTTAAGGTCAAACTTTTGTCTAAATCGATAAGTAGTAACATAATGACCATCATTGAAAAAAGAAAAAATATCATTACATATGCAGTTTATTTTTAATACATTTAAAGGGATTTGTTTTGGTCAATTTTGATGCGATCTGCCATTCTGTCTCTTTTTCAATGGTTTTAAGTGCTTGTTTACAATTTTAATGTAACATTCACAATTGCAAAACTTTTTACCAAAAATCAGGTAATTATCCGATTTTAATGAAATTTTCAGTATTGATTTATCAATTAATGAATTTTATAATGCATCAGTTATTTTATTTCAAAACTTTAATTTAGTATTTTTGCTATGAAAAATTAATATATAAAATTCATTTAAAATATGAAAAGCCTGATGTTTAGTTTAAAATATTATATTTTTAGATTCTAGAAATAAATATCTATTTAATGCAAACCTTATTTTATTACCTCAAAGTATACTTTTTGAAGAAAAACTCTATTGAAAATGTACCCCCGCCATTTTAAGCATGTTATATACACAAACATAGATATCTCCCAATTCACTAATTCACCAAATTCAATCCTACCATCACACGCGCTGAAAAGAAATTTAAGAAAAAACCCTTCAGTACACCTCTTAAACATACATACAAATTGTGAATCAAATTGATATCTGGGGGACCTTTGTTATAACAGAAATAGATATCTCTTATGATTCACAATCCTTACTTCGCAATACATCCACTCGCCAACAAATCAAAATTAAAAACAAAACAAAACACAAGTTGCGGACGCCAAGCGGAAGTTAACTCAACGGTACCCCAAAATGAAGTGACCAAATTAACACAGTTCTACGCATAGGCTCCAAAAAAACTTCCGGTTGAAAAACAAAATTTATAAACAATAAAAATATCATCAATTTAATGTTTTTCAACCAATAAAAAATGTTCCCGCTAAACCCTTCAAAAGGACTTCTCGATCCTATCCTTTGCTATATAAACAAGCTGACTTAAAGTCGACGGCAGTTTACCAAGGGTTTATAAGTGAAGATTATCGCTGGCCGGCAGGCGAGATAAATGGGACCGCCGAACCTACCAAAACACACACCCGCGTCTCACCAACCAACTCAACTTTGCTTCAACCCTACGCCACAACCTACGGCCAGCCCGATACCCCTTACCCTCCCTGACCCAACCACACTAGGCGAGTCTTAAAGGGACTGCGACCATCATCAATTTTACCAATTTGACGCCATCAATTCAAATCACCATACCAACATACAACTTTTACCAAAACTACATTGGATCCTGCCAACACGATACTACAACTACCATCACTGGTTCATCTGCCCACATCACTCTCCACTACAACTGACTTGGCCACAGAGCCCTTCCTGACTTATTACCCACGCCATACTATACCCACTCCACACCACATCTTGCGCCACGCAGAGCCAAAACTGACCTTCAACCACACACGCCTGCCCCCATTTCACTCACCAGCTTAAAAGGAATTACCTTCTCAACATTTCCAGCTTTTGTTTATGTTAAATAAACGATATTAATCCAAACCTTCTCGTCCATTTTTTCTTTTGCAAACCATACACATTTTGAGATATTTCATTACATATCAAGCAGAAAAAATATCGATGTATAATTTTTTCTTTTATAAGATAATAGCCAATTAAATAATTATCGAAATGAGTAAAAAAGAAATCTCCAAAAAATTAAGTATTTATTATTTTTTTACTTTTTATTTTTCGATTTTCAGTACTTATCATCGCATAGAAAAGCCACCGTAATTTTTTTTTTTCGATTCATAACTTCGGTCTTTTATCTCTTTATTTATACTGTAATTAGAAAATTATAAGACCAACGCGAACAAAATGTTACGCCCCCAACATGGGGGGGGGGCGGTGTTTCAAAATTTCATTAAAATCCGATAATTCCCTGGTCTTTGGTAAATTATTTTCTGTAGGGGGGAGGTGCTAAAGTCATTTTGTCAAAAACGCAGTTTAGCCTCATTTTGGGTATACCTAGTGTTATATTATATAACAATTCGACGTGTAAAATTTACCCCTCCCCCATCATATACCAGTTATATATGATGGGTGAAGGGGTAAATTTTGCACGTCGAATTGGAGGTCCACAGTGATAACCCTTATGAATTTGTACCTATTTCTTTCATAAAAAATAAATATCTTTTAAAGCTGAAAAATTACCTGCGTAGAGTTGGGTGTTCTGTTTGCTAAACATTAAACAAACATTAAACAAAATTAAACAGATAAAATAAAAAAAATAAATAAAATTCTATCTTTTAATTTCATTTTTTAGACAGGACGAACATAGTTTAGATGTGTCACTTACCTTTTTATAGGCCTTCATAAGTATTTATTTACTTCTAGATATTTTTTATATTCAAAAATATTTTATCATATTTTTACTTCGTTAATAAAATGAAAAACCTTTTCGCAAAACCTATTCGATAATTTGTAAACAAATAAATTAAGTGAACGTGATACTTACTTTTCTCTGTCTCTTTTCGTCTAATCTTTTTTTCAATAGGGAAATGTGATATTAAACAACAAAAAAGGAAAAACAAACTAGAATACTTTAAATAAACTTATATGTTTCGAGTTGAATCAAGATTGAAACAATCGTCATTTCCAATCGATGCAGATTGACTTGTAAAAAGCGAAACTCAAGGGAGATAATTATGTATTTTTCCTAATAGCACAGTCACGGGCAAAATATCGTACCGAAAATCAGACAATCCTGTACAATCGAAACAAACACATTGTTCGCATCTTTCACATTCTACCAATGTATCTCTTGAATCCAGAAATAAAATATTACATTTTGTGCACAATCTATTCTCATCTCCATTGTTATATTTATCTTTCTTTTTGCAACAATTATTTTTGCTCACCTTTTAAGACGTTAGTAAAAGTAAGTCTTTATAGGTACCACCAATTTTACCCTGTGAAATTTATCCCCCCTATATTTACCACAATGAAACTTGCAGAAAAGGTATTTTCTTGAATTTTTTTTCCATTCGAAAGAAAAAACATTAAACAAACTCTTGATGATTTAAAAAAAAAAAAAATCAGCTTAAGGAAATAATGAAAATTATGATTGAAAAACAATGTTTTCATTTTTGCACTGTTAAATCAACTGAAATTTAACGTAGCTAAAAACAAGTTACGATAAGAAGTTTTTTAAAAAATTCTATGAAAAATCAATTAATAGTCTGATTTTCACGAAAATTTCCAAAAATGTTTACATTTGGATGTAAATATATCTGAAATAGTTTTTTCTAAAATATATTCGGGAAAATATTTTTTTATGAGGTCTACCCTATTTGATTTAATGAGATAAGAAAAAATGACGCGTCAGAAAAATTTTGTACTTTTTTCTATAAAGATAAGAGTCTGAATAACTATATCAATGAAATTGTATAACGTACAATGCAGTAGTGTTTTTAGGAAAAAATAATAAAATAGGAAATAAAAAGTGCAAAAAAATGTCATAATATTAATATTTTAAAACATTTTTTGCCTTTGTGATTGGTCTGTACTATATTCTATTAAATTAAAGAAATTAATTTTTAAGAGATTTTCAATCTTTAGTTTTGTGCTTAAATAATTTAATTTTCTGTGTGAAATAAATTTTTTTTTTTCAGCGTGAAAAAATCGAATTTTTCACAGATATCTAAATATATGAATTTTAGAATTCAGGTGAACTAAAAATTGGTCCAATCCGAGCACGATTAATATTTTTAAAAGAATTTGTAATTTTTATTGTTGAATAGTAATGTGTGATTCTTAGAATATACAGAAGAGCAAAACTGACGTATTTGTTTTGTTTTTATACATAGAGACAAGACGCTTCTCAGAAACCAAAGTTTGTTTTTCTTAGCGTAAAAAATTATTTTATTTAACTTTTTCGACAATTAGAATAAAAAGTAAGTATATATTGATTATTTTATCAGTTTTTCTCCTAGAAAAAATATTCAAATTTTCATTTCATTTTCGATTTTAAAAATTAATACCAAAACCGAAGACATTTTTTTTTAACGTCAATTTCAGTGAAATTTTAATATTAAATTTTTTCACCTTTTTATTCATTTTCAAAAATTTTATTCATTTTTATTGTAAATTTTGGCTAAACTTGCAAATCGTTCAGAAAATTAAAACATATTAAGGGTGACCCAGTAAAAACAGAACCCAAATTATTTATTTAGTTTCCCATTAAACTATCCCTAAACCCTAACCCTAAACTCCAACCCCCACCCCGAACCCTAAACCCCTAGTTAAAATGAACAGTTTTATTACAAAATTATTTTATTACAAAATTTAAAAAAATATGTCCATTACAACTAGCCATACTTGTAGTGGTATACTTGTAAACGGGAAATAAAATGTAACTTTTCTGTCTAAATTGCGGCCTGAAAATTACCCTTTCGCATGTAATACGGATAGGTTTATTTATTTTTTAAGATAATGTAGCGTTAGTTTGTATTCACCTGGTGGAGTTGTCTGCCCTTTTTAGTTTGATGATGCCCACCAGGGGCACCATAGTATTTAAGCGCCAGTTTCAAATCCTTTCGGCCTCTTTATAGTTTCAGCAACTACGAGCCACATGGGGTAGATTCTATCTAAACACTCTCGTGGGGCTCCGCCCCCCTTACATTACTGTAAGTCCTTACAGCATGGACTATCGCTAGTCTCATGTCTGTACTCTTTTATGTTATATCTGTATCATTCATGAATGTGTCTTATCTTATTTGTGTACCCCTTTTTATGTGTACTCTTTACTATGAACGTTGTACCAACTGTTATCCATGTGTTGTGTTATTAAATGTTTGTCTATTAACCTTTGTCGGAGTCATTTGTATACAAAGTATGTATAACTTTGCACCATCCTTATAATAACAATGTAATTATATGTACTGCCCTATGCTTAATATTGTGGCTCGAGATGCATGATTGATTTCAATGAGACCTAAACCGCCTCTCTTCTTGGTAGGTATATCCTGTCCATGCACTGATATTAGTAGGTAACCTTATACAGGATTAGCATTTTCCTAGTTTTGGTATGAAGCCTATTGATGTAGCATTGCGGCCAGTCAATAATAATCCTATAATCCATAGGAAATGACAAGTAATGCAAGTTGGTTGATGGCAGTTATTTTGTTTTTTGGAGTTAATCCCAATTTGAGGATCTTTTAAAGGTGGTTGATGTATTCCTTTTCTGCCTTTTCTCTAATTTGTCCATGTTTAAGCATTGCATTTCCTCCAATGCCAAGGTATTTGTATGCAGAATCCTCTCCCAGGTCTTCAATATAGTTATTTTTCACCTAAGATGTTCTGCTGTTATTTTTTTTACCTTTTTTTAATAATGCATTTAGCACATTTTTCATATCTAAACTTCATGCAGATGTCTTCTTATTTTCATCATTTTTATCTCTTTTTTGTTTTATTTTCCTTTAACAATTTTTAGAAGTCAAGGGGTCCCTGCCCGGGGCTAACACTGGATTCCTTTATAAATGGTACTTGCATCCTAAGGATTGTTTTAGGATGAAGCATGTTCCTTTGATAGCTGCTATTTGTACTTCATAGCAGCTTGGTTTACCTGGTATTGTTTCAAGGTATTTTTTCAAGTTTTGCTTGACTAACCCAGTTGCCCCTATCACAGCTGGTATGATATTGATTTCTTTCAATGATACATTTGTTTTTAAGTCATTCTTGAGGTATTGATATTTTGTAATTTTTTCCTGCTCAGCTCTATTGAGGTTATAATCATTTGGGACAGCTACATCAATAATGAGAGCAGTTTTTTCATGTTTATTCCGGATTACAATATGCTTTCTCACTTGTGCATGTTTTTAAACTGTAGCTATCTGAAAATTTTGATCCACATAGGTTGTAAGAAAATGGTTCTTCAGTATGTGTCTGCATGTCTCTTTAATGTGAACTACTTGAAACTGATGATTGGAACATGTGCTAACAGTAAGGGTGCTCTCCAGTGACTTTTCTCATGTGTTAATAAAAATTTTGACATGCAAACTTTTCCTTTGTATGATTTTATGGTAATATCAAAATATTAAGTGTGTTAACATAAGGATCAACAGATTTGCAAGAATATGTTTTCTCTTCAGCATGAGTGTCCAAGTGATTTTTCAAATTTGAAAAATGTTTGATGATATTATAATTGATATCTGAGAATAAAGAAGAAATATTATTTAAAAAAAGAAACTTGTGTGCTATTTGCATTAAAAAAAATTATGATTATTCAATTTGTGATTCAATAAACTGCAATATACAATATCATTCTGGTTCAGTCATGATTAAGATTTTCATATTAGTTTTCAATGAATAAGATTAAAGAATTTATAGAAACCAAAGGAAAAATTGTTTATATTCAAACATGTAATCAATAAATGTGCTTTATATTAGGTGCTGCCTAAATCACCCTTCTTTTTCACTTATAAAAATGAATTAAATTAAATTGATTATGCATGGTTAAATTTTAGTTACGGTTGAAATTTAGGAACATAATGAGCATTAGTAAAAAAGGCAAAATAATATCACATATATAATACATCTTTAATACACTGTAAACATCAAATTCACCAAAATTATGGCTTTAGTAAACAATTTTAAGTACTTAAAACGTTTTTTAAAAGCTTTTTCTTAGATATCAATAAAAAAAGATTAAATACACTATGTGCAAAAAATTACCCATTAGTATATATGCATGTGTGTGTATGTATGTTTGTATGTATATATGTTGCTGACTTTTACATATGTCATATTTTTCTTAAAAATGTATTGAGTTTTGTAATTACAGACAAAATGAAGACCTCCTAATTTTAGCCAAAATGAAAACACTTAATTTTATTCAACAATATTTAATGTTGAATGGTATATTAAAAATGTATTTGTTTTTCACGAATAATCCCACAAGCTGTAAGTTTACGCCTGAATCAAAATTATCAAAATAAAGGATATTATGAAACAGAAAAGGATAAGGGTTAAAAAAAAAAAGAAAAATAATGAAAGTGTATTTTATATCCTTGTAATATCTTTTTTTTATTGTTCAGAATGCGCAGAAAATCAACCCTGCTTTTTCACAAATATTAAAGTTTTAATTTTTCCTACCAAATAATTTGAAACTATGGTAAGCCAGAAGTAGAATAATTTTTGTACAGTACCAATTCACTGACACAGAGCATTAATAAAAATAACAAAAAGGCAAGGTCCAATAACACTTCCCTGTGGAATACCACTTGTCACTGTTGTGACCTCATAAATAAAGCTGACTCACTACCGGTCATCAGTATACACAAATACTTGACATGTGCACACACACATGCATACACTGACAGGCGCCAAATTTCTAAAATAAAATTCAGTTGTTATCCTGTTATCAGAGAGTGTTGACTTGCTTTATTCTTATTTAAAGAACTCACAGTTACCATTTTTATAAAGCTAGGTTATAAAAAGGCCTAACCATAAAAATCACCTGAGCCCATTTTGGTTTGGTTTGGTTTGGTTTGGTTTGTTTTGTTTTATTTTGTTCAGTGGGTCATTTAATGCCAACAATGTTTTGAAATAAATTAATTCTTAATAGATACTTTTTTTTTTTTTTTTTTTATAAACAGATTTTTCTATTTAACCCATAAATGGGACACTAACAGGCACTACCATTCCGGGTCAGAAACTAATTTTACAAATTAAAAAATAAAATGACCAAAATTTTCAGCATATTTTCAATGATATTATAATTGATATCTGAGAATGAAGAAGAAATGTCATTTAAAAAAGAAAACCTGTGTGCTATTTGCATTTAAAAAGTTATGATTATTCAATTTGTGTTTCAATAAACTGCAATATATGATATCATTCTGGTTCAGTCATGATTAAAATTTTTTATATTTTTATATTAGTTTTCAACAAATAAGATTAAATGCAATCAAAATATAAGAAGTTTTATGCAAAACAACCCCATTTTCCACAAATACAAAAGTTTTAATTTTCTAACTTTTCCCCACCAAATATTTTGAAACTATGGCAAATTAGAAGTAGAGTAACTTTTTTTAACAGTACCAATTCTCTAACACTGATTGATAAAATAAAATTAACCAAAATCAGGGAATTTTCCGATTTTGGTAAAATTTAAAAGTTTTCATGTGAAAAAAAAAAGGACCCAAATTTTCAGCACTTTATACATTAATTACTTAATTTTTATGATGAACAGCTTATTTCATCTTAAAAAAATAACTTGACAAAATAAAGTTTCTTTATCAATTAGGATTGGTGGGATTTTTAACCTTTTTGAATAAAAGAATTTCCCTGCCCGAATTTTCACATTTCTATAAAAACCAAAACCACATAATTAAAAAAAAAATTTGATTATGTTATATAACAGAAATGAATATCTCTCCTGATTCACAAATTCACTAACTCAATACACTCACTCACAAACAAAACAAAATGTTAACATTTCCACTTAACAGGCCAGGAGAACACTCATTGGATGTTGCTTGAGCCAAAATGAAGAAACTCATCTTTGTGCATGAGGCTCTATGCATACTGAATTCTTGAGAAGGAGTTATCAAGATGAAATAAGAATTGACATTTTTCGGACAATCCATGACCTTCGTGGTAAAATGAAGAAAGCCATAAACTTAATCCAGGTTTTCAGCCATCTTATAAATATAAATGGCTTGTTCTTCAACCAGCATTCAGCAGTGAGACAGCATCCAAGAAGACAGGAGAGGAGGGTGCTCAAACACCATTCATGACACCAAGACAGCAGACATCACTTGTCACCTCCTTACCCTTATCTATTCTGACACCCATTGACCACACAGCCTTCCTTGCTTACCTCCTTCTTACAGGTGCAAGCCACCATCTCATCCAGACTTGAACTATTGGCATCAACCATCAATCTACCAAGCTTTCTATCCACCTCACTACTATGCATTCTGTCCACATCACTCCTGGCATCAACCACCATATCACCAAGACTCTAACCACCATTATGTTCGGCTTACATAATAACCGACTTTCTACCCACATCACTACTGGTATTGACCATCATACCACTTAGACTCAAACCATCAATATGTTCAGCTAACATCACTACTGACTTTGACCATCATACTACCAGAACTGGAATTTCCACCCATTCTGCAAATATCGCTAGTGACATAGCTAGATTCTACAACCTTTTTCTTTTCCACAATACAATTTATTGAAACCTTCAACCTGTGTTTTTCTTTTACTTTGCTACCATACACTTTCTTCTTCCTGCTTGATATAACAATTGCCTGAGAAAAGTTATTTACAGAAAAATTACTTCCACGTTTATATTTCATTTCAACGTAATATCCCACCTTTTTTTTTCAAATTACACAGAAGAAAAAGCCCATTCAAGAAATATACTCTAGTTTTTATTCGGATAATATTCCCATGAAACATTTTCAAACTATGGTAGCTGAGATGTATAATTATTTTTGTTTTATGTTAACAATTCATGAACCCTGATTGATTAACAAAAAATTACCAAAAATCAGGGAATAATCCAATTTTAATAAAATTTTTGTTGTTGGCTTATTAATCAATGAATGTTATAATGCATCATTTCATTGATTAAAAATACAGATTAATTCAGGTTACTTACACAGCCAACTTTTGGTGACTAAAACACTCAGGGTATTTAGGGCTATTTCTTTATATATATATATATATATATATATATATATATATATATATATATATAAAGAAATAGCCCTAAATATCCTGAGTGTTTTTAGTTGATAATTTTTATCTTAAATTCAAATATATACATTAAGTTACAATAGATACTGGATGTGGGGAAGACAACATTAAATACAATAAAAAAAATTTGAATCATTTCTCAACAGAACTTAACAAAGGTAAGACACCTATTTATCTTCTCCAATATCTTATATATTAATTACCATTAATTCTTATATATATATATTTCCTATTAATTATATATATATAGCTCCTTCCATAATTATTTTCATTGTATCATTTTTTAAATATCTAATTGATAAATAAAATTCTTTTAAAATTATAATCCTTCAATTTCTAGCATTAAAATTTTTGTTTTCATATTAGTAAAGAAGTATTTATTCAATAACATGTGTACATGTGTCAGTTATAAAACAAAATTAATTTAAATCTAAGTTTATACTGCCTCCCACTATTTAAGCAGAAAAATTATAGATATTGAATTATTTTTCTGATAATCAAATAGAAAAACATATTTCATGTACATCAGAGTAATTAAAAACTTTCTTTTTTTTTAAATTTAATTTTTGATTTTTAGTATTTTTTTCCAGATCTGTTCTATTAAAAAATATTTTTTACTTCTCTTCATAATTTTATTTATACAAAAATTAGAGTCATACTTAAATAAGAAATATTTTGTGCCCCAAAGATAAGAGTAGGTAAAGATAATTGACCTGAAAAGAATGTAAAAGCTTTTAAATGAAATAATTTGTGTGTTATAACATTCATTCCTTAATATATCAACACTGGAATTTTCATAAAAATCAGTTAATTCTCTGATTTTTGATAATTTTGTTTTCTATCAACTAATAAATATATATAATAATATATGCAACTAATAAATATATATAAATTTGGAGCACATTTCTCTTAGTCTTAATTTTGTTTTTATTAAGAGCAGAATTTCTTTTCATCCATAGCCAAAGAATAGACTGATTAAAAGAACAAAGATATCCACCAACAACAACAATAACAACAAAAAGATGGAAGAATTAACAAATATTACACACATTTTTAATTGCAATGAATTTACTTCATTCAGGATTCTTAGTTTTTATTATTAGCAATATAAAAATAAAAGATAGAAAGAAACAAAAATGTTGGAATAATGAATAATAGATTTGTAATTTATTCTAATTAATTTTTTTGATAAGGAACATGTATATAAATAATGAGCATGTATATAAATATGGAAGCATCTATCTTAGTCTTAATTTATTTTTATTTCCTAACTGCAGAATTTATTTTAATCAATAGCAAAAGAATTGACTGATTAAAAGAACAAAGATAATCAACAACAAAAAGATGGAAGAATTAACAAATATTACACACATTTTTAATTGCAATGAATTTACTTTATTCAGAATTCTTAGTTTTTTATTAATAACAACAAAAAGACAAACAGTGATAGGAAGGGACAAAAATGTTTGAAAAATTGATAATAGATTTTTAATTCATCAAGTATATATATATATATATATATATATATATATATGAGGAAAAAATGAGTAAAGAAATGTAGATGGATAAAAATGAATTTTATCGATATTACTTTTAATCGATATCACTTACTTATCATGTGTTTTGGTCTATTTATCAAAATGTATATGGATTTACGTTATTATTATTATTAAAATAATCAGATGGATTTTTATCCAACTACATTTCTTTTCTTTACTCATTTTTTCCTCATATTGTCGGATTCATTTCCCATTCTTACACACACACACACACACACATATATATATATATATATATAAGATTCTTTTTACTTAGAATAAGTAGAAACACAAATCAATGTTATCATGGAACTGTAGATTCTATAGGCTTTTAAGCTCAGCATATATATTCAACTAAAGAACCTTGTAGATTTCAGCAAATACAACATGAAGATGGATATGGAATCTACATCAGATACCTCCAAACATCCTGGATTACATCTTTTGAATTGAAATAATGGTTGTGTATTTTCCAATTCTATGAGTTTTGAGGCTCAATTATCAGTGGTCCAATTGAGCAGAAATTTCGCATATTCCGTTTTTTGATGAGGTCCAGCCTAATGAACATTTATATAAATTTGGAACTATTTCTCTTAGTGTGAATTTATTTTTATCTTATAACCGAAGAATTTCTTTTCATCCATAGACACAAAAATGATTGATTAAAAGAACAAAGTTAACCAACAACAACAACAAAAAGATGGAAGAATTAATAAATATTACACACATTTTTAATTGCAATGAATTTTCTTTATTCAAAATTCTTAGTTTTTATTAATAGCAATAAAAAGAAGAACAGTGATAGGAAGGGACAAAAAATTGGAAGAATTTGAAAGACAAAAAAATTCATACAAATATCACATTTGACTTAGTATAATTCAACTGTATTGAGCCAAACTGAGCTAGAGAGTCTGGGACAATACCAGCCTTACTAAGAGAACCAAATTGCAATGAATTTCTTTTATTCAGAAATGTTGGAAAAATGAATAATACATTTTTTATTCATCAAAAATATTTAATGAATTTGATCAGTCAAGTTTCAATCCTGGCCAAAAGCAGCCTGCCTTGTCCAGAGCCATGAAATGGTGAAACAGGATTGTATGTGGATGACAATATAGATGCTCCCTAATTCTAGTAGGTGGAGCTACTAAGTTTTAAGAAATTCTATCCTGTGTGTATTCTCATGTGTCTTTTTAAAGAAAAGGACATTGAAAATGCCAATCCACATGTTTGACAAGAATAAGGTTTCTCACCAGTGTGTATTCTCATGTGCCTTTTTAAAGAGGAGCTCACTGAAAATGTTGATTCACATACTTGGCAAGAAAATGGTTTTTCACCTGTGTGTATTCGCACGTGTTTTTTTAAATAAGAACTGACTCTGAATGCCAATCCACACACCTCACAAGAATATGGTTTCTCTCCAGTGTGTATTCGCATATGTTCATTTAAGCCAGAACTCACTGAAAATGCTAATCCACATATTTGACAAGAAAACGGTTTTTCGCCTGTATGTATTCGTATGTGAGCATTTAAACTGGAGCTATGTGAAAATGCTGAGCCACACTCAGTACAGTAATATGGTTTGTCATTAGTGTGCCTTCGCATGTGGCTTTTTAAACTGGAGCCCTCTGAAAATGTTGATCCACACACTTCACAAGAAAATGGTTTCTCTCCAGTGTGTATTCGCATGTGTCTTTTTAAACTGCAGCTCAATGAAAATGCTGATCCACATACTTGACAAGAATATGGTCTCTCACCCGTGTGTATTCGCATGTGTTTTTTTAAATCATAGTTATTTGAAAAAGTTGATTCACATACTAGACAAGAAAATGGTTTCTCTCCTGTGTGTATTCGCGTATGTCTTTTTAAATGAGATCTATCTGAAAACACTGAACCACACACTTCACAAGAAAATGGTTTCTCTCCTGTGTGTATTTGCATGTGTCTTTTTAAATGGAAACTACCTGAAAATGCTGAACCACATACTTCACAAGAAAATGCTTTCTCACCCGTTTGTCTTTTTAAACTGTAGCTATCTGTAAATTCTGATCCACATAAATTGTATGAAAACGGTTTCTCTCCAGTATCTGTCTGCATGTCTCTTCAATGTGAACTACCTGAAACTGATGACTGGAACAAGTACTAACAGTAAGGCCACACTCCTGTGTCTTTTTGTATGTGCTGATAAAAATGTTGACATCCAGACTTTTTCTTGGTTTGATTTTATGGGAATATTAAAATATTAAGTCCGTTGAAATAAGGATGAACACATTTGCAAGAATATGTTTTCTCTTCAGTATGTGTGTGAAAGCAATTTTTCAAATTTGAAAAATGTTTGACAACATCATAATTGATATCTGTGAATAAAGAAGAAATATTATTAAAAAAAAAAGAAACTTGTGTGCTATTTAAATTTAAAAACTTATAATCATTCAGTTTGTGTTTCCTTAAAACGCAATTTAAAGAACTATTAAGAAAGAAGAAGAAAAAGAGAAGGTGTTGAGAGAATTCTTGATGAAGACAAAGAGAAGGATGGCTTTAAAGAGAACAGAAGAAGAAGAAGAAGGGAAATTAGTGAAGAAGAAGAAGAAGAAGAAGAAGAAGAAGGGAAAGAAGGATGGCTTGAAAGAGAACAGAATAATAATAATAATAATAATAATAATAATAATAATAATAATAATTAGCATGTCTACATAACTTTTCGATAAATAAGATTAAATGCAATTAAAATACAAGAAATTTTACGCCACCCCTCCGAAAAAAACAAAAAACAAAAACAAAAACAATCCCACTTTTCTACAAATACAAAAGTTTTAATTTTCTAATTTTTCCCATAAAATATTTTAAGCTATGGCAAATTAGACATAGAGTAATTTTTTTAAACAGTTCCAATTCCCTAACCCTGATTAATAAAAAAGAAATTAATCAAAATCAGGGAATTATTTGATTTTGATAAAATTTTAAAATTTTCATGTGAGAACATTTAACAAGTATCAAAAGTATAAAATAATTTTATAAGCATAAAACGTTTAACAAGTATCACTGCTTTTAAGGGGGGGGGGGAAGGAAAAATTTAAAAGATATTGAAATAAATCTTTCTGATAACTGCTTTCATATTTTTTCTTAGTCAATCAATTTTTTAATATTTAATAAATAAATAAAATTCATTTGAAATAAAAACCATAGAATTTCTAGCATCAAAATTTATATTTTTAGATTAGTAAAAAGAAGAAAAAAATTCAATAACATGTTTAGATTTATCAGCTATAGAAGAACATTAATATAAATCTCAGTTTAAACTGACCCCACCCCCTGTTCAGGAAAAAATAGATATAGAATTATTTTTCTGATAATCAAAATGAAAATTATATTTCATGAACATCAGGGTAATTAAAAAAAAATCTGAAAATAATGTTTTTTCAATCTTTAGTATTTATTTTCTTCCAAATGCGTTCATTGAAAAATTATTTTTCATTCCATTCATATCTTCTGTCTCTTCTCTTTTTAAATTCGAGTCAGCCCTAATATATATGAGAGGGGATGAGTTTTAAAGTTAAAAATAAAAGTTTGAATAATTATATCAGAAGACTTTTATAAGTTTCTATACACGATTTATTTTAGTAAAAAAACAAGAATTCTGAATTCTGCTAAAAAATTTCACAATATCATTCTTTTTCAAACTTTTACTTGCTTTTTTAATTGAATTGACAAGAGAAAAAAAATTTTTTCAAAGAAATCTTCAGTCATAATTATTCAGACTCTTATCTTTATAGAAATAAATTTAAAAATCGTTTTTTTATGGCTTCATTTTTTTAGATTTCGTAAAAAAATATTTCCCCTAATATATTTTAGGAAAAAAATATCTTTAACATAATTTCATCAACAGGTGAATAAGTATTGAAATTTTCATGAAGATTTGACTCTGAATTGATTTTTCATAGAATTTTTTAAAAAGCCTGTTGTCTTAACTTGTTTTTGGCTACGTTAAATTTCAATTGATTTAATGGTGCGAAAATGTAAACATTGTTTTTGTTCATAATTTTTATTATTTCCGTAAGCTGAAATGAAAATAAAAAAGACAAAAAAAAAAAAAAACAATAACATCAGGAGGTTTTTTTTATGTTTCTTCTTTTGAATGGTCCAGAAATTTTGAAAAAATATTAACCTTAATCCAAGTTTCATTATGCTAAATATCGGGGGGAGGGGTAAATTTTACATGTCAAATTGGACGTCCCTAGTGCTAGGTACCACCAAAATACGTCACGTGATCAGTTTAGGCCATATTGAAGGAAGAAACGTAAATATTTTAAAACTTTATTTTTTTTAAATCTCACACACAAAAAAAGAAATAACGAACATAAAGGGTTGTTACAAAGAAAAACAGTTCATTCAAAGATCAAATTATCGGATTGGTGAAAAATTACTCATCGTTATCTTGAATAATAAGTAAAACTGTCCATTTTTTTTTTTTACACAGGTCAATTCTTTATTGCTATGTTTTTTTAGCAGAATTTTATATTCACGCTTTTTTTTACTAAAAAGCTCTCGCATTGAATCTTATAAAAATCTTCTGATATAATTATTCAGATACTTATCTTTATAGAAAAGTAAAAATCGTGTTTTGTAGGTTTATTTTTCTCATATTTCATAAAATAATATGGGGGGGGTGTAGACTTCGTAAAAAAAAATAATTTCCCCAATATATTTTAGGAAAATACTATTTTAGACATATTTTCATCAAAAGGTAATTATGGTAATTTTCGTAAAAATCTGACCATTAATTGATTTTTTATAGAATTAAAAAAAGCTTTTAGTCATAGCTTGTTTTAGGCTATGTTAAATTTCAATTGATTTAATGGTGCGAAAATGTAAACATTGTTTTCGTTCAAAATTTTAATTATTTCCGTAAATTGAAAATTTTTTATTGAATCATCAGGAGTTTGTGTAATGTTTCTTCTTTTGAATGGACAAAAGATTTTCAAGATAATATTAACCTTTATGCATGTTTCATTGTGTTAAATATAGGGGGGGGTAAATTTTACAGAGAAAATTAGTGGTACCTAGTTACAGTTATCGACAGGTCCGGGAATTTGTAGCCTCGTCTAAATCTATAGAAAATATCTTTTAAACCTGACAAATTACCAGGGTAAAAGTAGGTGAGGCTACAAATTATTCATTAACATCCAGATATTTTTTAATTCAATATTTTCGCATATTTAAAAATATCTAATCATAATTTTCTATCTGCGTTTGTAAAAAGAAGAAAAAAACCTAAGTATTTTTGTAAAAACGTATTTGATATTTTGTAAACAAACAAAAATAAATCAAGCGGTGATACTTACTTTTCTGTCTCCTCTCGTCTAACCTTCTTTCAAGCGGAAATGTGATATTAAACAAAAAAGAAAAACAAGACTTTGAATAGTGAAACTTATTTTTTCGACTTAAATCAAATTTTTTTAAATCATCAATTTCAATCGATGCAAAATGACTTTTAAAAGAACGAAACTCAAGGGAGATAATTATGGATTAATTCACCTCCACGGCTTGTGACTGGATATAACACTAGGTATACCCAAAATGAGGCTAAATTGCGTTTTTGACAAAATGACTTTATAAATAATTTAACAAAAATCAGGGAATTATCGGATTTTAATGAAATTTTCAGCGTTTATTTATCAATAAGTTGGTCTTATAGTTGGTCTAATAGTTTTCTAATTACAGTATAAATAAAGAGATAAAAAACCGAAGTTATGAATAGGAAAAAAATAACTCTGGCTTTTCTATGAGAAAATAAGTACCGAAAATCGAAAAATAAAACGTAAAAAAATAATAAATACTTAATTTTTTGGAGATTTCTTTTTACTCATTTCGATAATTATTTAATTGGCTATTATCTTATAAAAGAAAAAATTATACATCGATATTTTTTCTGCTTAAAAGGGGGGGTGGGGACATTTTCAATCGAGATTTTCTTCAAAAAGTATACTTTGATGTAATAAAATATCTAGAATCTAGAATCTAAAAATATAACATTTTAAACCTAACATTAGGCTTTTCCTATTTTAAATGAATTTTATATATTAATTTTTCATAGCAAAAATACTAAATTAAAGTTTTGAAATAAAACAACTGATGCATTATAAAATTTATTAATTGATAAATCAATACTGAAAATTTCATTAAAATCAGATAATTACCTGATTTTTGGTAAAATTTTTTTGCAATCGCAAATGTTACATTAAAATTATAAAAAAGCCAATAAAATCACTTAAAAAGAACCAAAAATGGCGTCGGCAAACAAAATTGACCAAAATAAATCGTTTCAAATATATTAGAAATAAATTGCTAATGTAATAATATTTTTCTTTTTTTAATCATGGTCATTATGTTACTACCTATCGTTTTAGACAAAAGTTTGACCTTAAATAATAGATTTAATTAATTTTAATTCGTTTTTAAAAACGTAGCAGACGATTTTTTAGATATAGCTAATATAACACGAGTTAAAGGAAGATGTTTTATAGAAACTACAAAGAAACATCAAAAATAAAATTTCTTTCCCCATGTAATAAAAATAAGATTGCGTGTACAAGTAATGTGTTTAATTCTAAACTGCAACACGTTCATATTTTTTGTTAAGATTTTCAATGCTGTAGAGTTCATAATAAATATTGCTGTACAAAATCACGCACCTGCTAAAGCATGGTTTATCTTTAAATCCCACCAAAAATCAGATAATTGTGGATTTTGATAGAACTTGCGATAATTAAAGAAAGATTTCTACTAAAAGATATGGTGTATATCTATCTATCTATCTATATATATATATATACAATTTTGAGAAAAAAAGGTCTGATACTCAATAGAAGTAAGAAATAAGTTTGACATTCCCCAGGAGACATCTGCAAGGCAGACTCCAGATGAGGAATACGAAAACTTTGTCAGTGCCCACTTAGAAGTAGCTGCTGAATGCATGTTGACCAAATTAAGAGCTAAACACACTGTCCCCTGGGAGACAGAAGCAGTTAGACTAAAGAGAAACGATATCAAAAAAGCATCCAAACTCAATAAAATAAACCCAAGAAAGACAAATACATACAACCTTAAGAAAGCCCAGGTAGAACTAACTAAAACATACAAAAAAGAACAAATAGAATACATCTAGGAGCAAATAAATAAAATCAGAGATTCAATAGAAGACAAGCAGTCACGATTAGCATGGCAAATCATAAATGAAATTAGTAGTAGGAAAAATAACCCTAGAGCTAAATTAAAGGTAACCAGCCAAAAAGATAGACTTCTTAAATGGAAAGAACACTTCCAGAAATTCTTAGGAAATCCCCCTAAAATCATAGAAAATAAAAAAACCCAAAATTGTAGATAACCAATTAGACATCAAACTAGGAGACCTCATGATAGAAGAACTAAACTCGCATAGGTGAGAAACTGTCAATAATCAGGCAGTGTTGAGTTCATGTTCATTCTAACTTGAATATAAATGCTCTATGATATTGGGCATTGTTTACTTATAAGAATAGCAACCTTATTATTTATCTATCTATCTATCTATATATATTATGAAATGGGTACAAGAGATAACCCACTCGAGTTTCACCATAAGGATCTTCAGGGTTAAATCTACTGAATTAATCAAGACACTGATTAATAGCAGTCGATCTCACATGTGTGTTCATTGCAATGAACAATTTAATGCAATGAACACACATGTGAGATCAACTGCTATTAATCAGTGTCTTGATTAATTCAGTAGATTTAACCCTGAAGATCCTTATGGTGAAACTCGAGTAGGTTATCTCTGGTACCCATTTCATAATAAATTTGCTCTACTTAGTATTGAGCACTTTGTATTTGTTATATTGCTGACTTACCCACCTGAATTCCTAATACTAACCATCGTGACCAAATTCACCGGTAAGTCAACTTTTCGATTTATAAATATATCTATCTATCTATCCATATATATATATATATATATATACACATATACATATATTTGGAACTCATTTCTGTTAGTTTGAATTTATTTTTATCTTATAACTGCAGAATTTATTTTTTATCAATAGTTACAGAATTGACTGATTAAAAGAATAGTAACTTACAAATAATAACAACAAAATAGAAAAATTAGCAAATCAAAAAAGCCAACCAATTTTAAGTCATTGATGATTTTTTTATTTTTTCACAGCAAGATCAATATCCCGATGTGGCACTGAATCTAAGACAAAATATTTTTTTATTATTATTTCCCATATATTGAACATTATTTGTACCAAAAAGATAGTTTGGTGTTTTGCCCAGAACCGAACCTACAAAATCAGTTAAAATTTTGCAAATCAGAAATCATTAATAATTTAAAACTGGTTACATTTCAGCCTTTTTTTAAATAGCATTTTTGGATTCTTTGGGCAAAAAATACTTTTATAAACCAATTTTTAGGAGTAGGGAAGCTCTAGAACTCATTTCATAGGCAAAAATAGATTACAAAAAGTCACCATTTTTTGCAACCAACCACCTAAATTTGGAAATTTAAAAATCAACATAATTCCACGAATTTTTGAAATTGGAAGCTCAAATCTTGGGGATTGTCTAATTTTAAGATGGTCCACTATTGTACAAAATTTCAGAAAAATTGAAATAAAAAATTTTAACAAATTTTAACAAAATGTTGTAGCTTTGGTTCTAAGCAAAAACCAAACTATCTTTTTGGTACAAATAATGTTTAATAGATATGAAATAATAATAGAAAAATCTTTGTCTTAGATGTAGTGCCACATCGGGATATTGATCTTGCTATGAAAAAATTAAAATCATCTATAACTTCAAATTGGTTAACTTTCAGACATTTTCAATAGCATTTTCAGATTCCCCGGGCAAAAATCCATTTATAAAGCAATTTTTAGGAGTAGGGAAGCTCTAGAACTCATTTTACAAACAAAAATAGATTACAAAAAGTAACCATTTTTTACAATCCCCCTCAATTTTGGAGAGCTAAAAATAGATATAACTCCGCCAATTTTTAGAATTGGAAGTTCAAATTTTAGGGATTGTCTAAATTTAACATAGTCCTCAAATGTACAAAATTTCAGAAAAATTGAAGGGGTGGGTGATATGGCCGGGATGATTTGACATCTTGAGTTTGGATGTAAATCCTGAGTATCTGGTGCTGCTAATGTGCAGAATTCTTATTTACTATGAGTGTCGTCAACTCGGCTAAATAAGAGGCCATCACATTTTTATTAAAAAGAAAGGGAAGAAAAGGACATGCTACACAGAAAAAATATAATAAGAAAGAAAGAAAGTAGGAGAAAGATAGGTGTGATAGCACTAATCTGTTTCAATTGAACATGAAAAGTAGGAAAGAAAGAAAAAAGAGTGTCAGAGAGTTACATCATTAAACTTTTTACATATTGAAGTGTTGCAATAGCTCTTAAGTAAACATATCAAATGTTGTAATAATTAAATTATCATACTATGGTATATCCACTAGTTTAAAAAAAATAATTTAACAATTTAACAACCAACCAACCAACCAACCAACCAACCAGGTAACCAATGATTTAACTATGTGGTAGCCTTCATTTTACATAGTGTATATGCAAAGCCTATCATTTTTGTAATGTAGTGTAAATTTAGGTTTATCATATAACACTTATTGGTGGTGGTGGGGAGCAGTCACTTTATTTTCTTTTGCTGTTTGATATGTCTGTTTACTTTTCATTGTTATGGCCAATGGCTACATGAATGTAAGTACTTATGTTATTTTTTTGCATGCTGGCCATTAACAGACTAAACAATTTTTTTTTGTTTTTGTTTCAAGAAATGATTAACGGCTGATCCAAGTAGTTTGGTTTGTTTTGTTTTGTTTTACGGCATATCAACCTCAGTGGGTCATTTAATGCCAATAAAGTTTTGAAATAAATCAATTCTTAATGGATAATACAATTTTTTTATAAATACATTTTTCTATTTAACCCATAGATGGGACCCTAACAGGTACTACCACTCCGGGTCAGAGTGGACCAGGGAGCAATGGTGATAAAGGGGTGCTCCACATTCCCCAAACTTCCAAAATTGGAACCTCACCATCAGCTAGAGTTTAACGTCATTCCCAGGACATGTAGACCCTCAGCCACCGCCTTCTAGCACCCATATGATAAAAAGGGGTTGGGGCTTGCCATAAGGGCAATAGGGTTGGGGAAATCATATAGGTGCTAGGGCTTGATGTGACCAGCCGATTGATCGGAGGGGGCCTCTCCGACCGTCCGTCTAGCCCAAGCTAGGGCTAAAGTGGAGTATTGCATGTCATGAACTGCTCATCCACATGGGCTCTATACTTAAGCACCATGGGTCGCCACCCACGGTCAACAGGTGGCCCCATTGGGGGAGTCTTACCCCTCTGCAGAGGTGCAGTCGGTGCATTCTAACGCCCCAGCTGACAGGGCGCGATCCGAGTAGTGTAATAGTTTATTAGTAAAAGGGTACTAAACAGTTTATTAGTAAAAGGGTACTAAACAGTTTATTAGTAAAAGGGTACTAAACAGTTTGAACAAAATCCACAGTTGTAGAATAAACATCATACTCATTGTAAAAGAATTCCAATTACCGTCAAATTGGCAGAAAAGGAAGTCATAACCCAATATGGATCTTACCTTGTTGCAAGCCTACTGCAAAACGACAGATTATTCATAAAAAGCCACAACAACACAGAAACCAAGCAGCCAATCAGAACTCAAGAAATGGAATCCCCCAAATGCATGAATGGAGTATTCCTGAGTTCCATAAGTACCAGATGTTTTGGGCACTAGTTCAGTTGTGCTTAGCCAGTTGCTGTTGTCCAAACCAACAGAATACTGACTGACTTTAATAACAATAAATAAGTACTTTTATACAAATTCAGGATAGATATAAGATAAGAAATAAAGATTTAAACTCAGGTAGAAACCATGAAATATTCATTATGGAACGAACATAAGCTCATTGATGATTTTTGTCTTGTCTCAAAATTTCTGTGTGTTGTTTAAACGTTTATTCAGTTGACACCCAGGTTTTTTTAAACATTTGTACGTTGATTTGTATTATGGAATTAATATTACACATATTATTAATCAAAGATGAAACCTTGCTCTACACGAAGGTATAAATTTTATATTTTCAAGAATTAAATTTCTTTGATATTTCATCGACTGAATTTTTCAATTTAATTTTTTTTTAATGAAAATTAACTTCAAATTCTATATTGAAGGACAATCTTTTTATTTATAAGATGGAACTGTTTTTAACTCTTTTCATACTTTAAGCCACTCACAATGGTTCTCCTACCACTGTAATCCGTGAGGAATTAGAATAAAATTGAAATTTAGGAAAAAAAAAAAAAAAAGCTCCCATGAGCCTTTACCAAAAGAACCCTCCATGCATGTAAGAGAAATAGGACCAACTTCCAAGCCCTGAAGATAATCTCTCAGTCATTTGAATTTAGGCATTAACTGGGTCTAGTCGCTCCGACTAGCCAGGGAGATATTCCCTTTCCACAGGCAACTATGATGGTCAATAAAGCCTTAGTCATAAAACCACCTTCTGTCTTTGTCTCTTTCCTTTCATTCCTTCCTTTTCAGTGCGACCATCAAATAGGATGGGGTTAAAAGAGAAAAACCTAAGAACACACAGCAAGAATATCCAGCCAGCTTTAAACCTTACCACACCAAAACCTCTTGCTACCCCTTAAATCCTACTGTAAACCACTGGCTGCAGCTCTCATGCATGTCACTTGTTTACACTGAAAAATCACTACGTGAACACTGCTGCCATCTTTTGTTTTGTCTGTGAACAACAATAAGACTGGTACTTGGTTCTTTAATGAAAGGGAACCAGTTGAATCAAATAATTTTGTACAGCTGTTGGATAAATTTAGTAGGCAATGAATTAAAAACATGATACAAGCAAAGGTTTTTAAAAAAATCACCTAAAATTCCTCATTTGAAAAAGCAAAAATAAATGAATAAATAAAATAGTAACATACTTTAAAGAAGCCTGCAATAAAAACTAATCATCACACAAGAAAAAAAGGACCATATGACTTTTAGGCACCCCTTTTGCTTTGCTGATTCATAAGTACACTTTTTTTCATTTACACCGTCAACATCCGGTTGTTTGTTAGGGGTTAGGGTTAGGGTTAGGAGTTTATTTTATAATTAAAAAAAATTCTAAAAATCGTCTGTTAACAAACAACCGGATGTTGACGGTGTAAATGAAAAAATGTACTTATAAATCAGCAAAGCAAAAGGGGTACCTAAAGGTCATATGGTCTGAAAAAAATTATATCATTTTTAAATAAGAAAGATTAAATTTTATTTACATACTAATTTTATAAATATGATCACAGAAAGAGCCAAGATATCATAAGTTAAAAGTTTAGAAAATTTCACTGTTTTAGTCTGTTTTCACATTTTCAACAGGCCAGTTTGGGATACCTATTTCAATTGTCCTTGATAATTTGAAAAAAAAAAGTGATTGCTGATGACATTCTAAAGACAATAGAAGAAAATAAAGTTATAGTGAAGCAATCAAGGAGTGTGAATAATTGGATGAAAGTAATATTCAATGATGAATCATAAATCCGCATTGACCAAAATGAAGATGTTGGAACTTTCATATGATACCATTCCAAGGAAAGGGCCGGATTAGCTCAGTCGGTAGAGTGTTCAGCTAGAAAGCACAAGGTTCCTAGTTCGATACCAGTCCTCGCCAACTCAGTGTATGAGTAGCACAGGGATATATGCGGTAAAGTAAGGAGCTGATGGTAGGTGTGGCGCTCCACCTCAGATGCTAAAATAATCTCCTTGGTCTAGCGCTAGTGAAAAGGGATAGACTCCCTCGCTGAATGGCTTATACCGACATTAGGCTGCCTGACGACTTTACTTTACTTACTTGAAGAAAAACAAGCAAATTATTTCACACAATTATAATATGGAGTAGTATGTTGGGAAAAGGATTATGTGCGTGTGTGTGTGTGGGTATGGTAATCATTAACCCCCACACACCAACAGTCAAAAGTATATTGAAAATGTATTGAAAATTAGGATACTTTTCTCATTCCATCTCCTAAAAAATAGGTTTGATAATGAATGATCTTCATAATAACTTTTGTTTTTATGGCTTTGCACATGTGTCTTTAATTCTGAACTAATCAAAAATTCTGAACCATATACTAGACAAATGTAGAATCTCCTCTTACTGGTGGTTTCCATGTAAATTTTTCAACTTAAGTTTGGGGAAATTGCTGATTGTCACTCTTTACAATGGTTTCTCTCTAGTATGCTTTCGCATGTGTTTTTTTAAATTGGAACTCTGAGAAAATGCTAATCCACACATTTCACAAGAAAACGGTTTCTCTCCTGTGTGTATTCGCATGTGTATTTTTAAATTGTAATTTGTTAGCAATGTTGATCCACACGTTGGACAAGAAAATGGTTTCTCTCCTGTATGTATTCGTACATGCTTTTTCAAGCTGGAACTCTCAGAAAATGCTGATCCACACACTTCACAGGAATAAGGTTTCTCTCCTGTATGTATTCGCATGTGTTTCTTTAAATCAGAACTGACTGCAAATGCTGATCACAAACCTCACAAGAAAATGGTTTCTCTCCAGTGTGTATTCGCATGTGTTTATTTAAGCTGGAACTCACTGAAAATGCTGATCCACATACTTGACAAGAAAATGGTTTCTCACCTGTATGTATTCGCATGTGATTTTTTAAATGAGAGCTCACTGAAAATGTTGATCCACATACTAGACAAGAAAATGGTTTCTCTCCTGTATGTATTCGCATGTGCTTTTTTAAGGTGAAGCTTTCTGAAAATGCTGATCCACACTCGGTGCAACAATATGGTTTCTCCCCAGTGTGTGTTCGTATGTGTTTTTTTAAGTTGTAACTCTCTGAAAATGTTGATTTGCATACTTCACAAGAAAATGGTTTTTCACCCGTGTGTATTCGCATGTGTCTTTTTAAATTAGAGCTCTCTGAAAATGCAGATCCACATACTTTACAAGAAAATGGTTTTTCACCCGTGTGTATTCGCATGTGTTTTTTTAAATCAGATTTATTTGAACATGTTGATCCACATACTTGACAAGAAAATGGTTTCTCTCCTGTGTGTATTCTCATGTGTTTTTTTAAACTGGAACTATCTGAAAATACTGAATCACATATTTGACAAGGAAATCGTTTCTCTCCCGTGTGTGTTTGCATATGTTTTGTTAATTTACATCCCTGGGAAAATGCTGATCCACACAAATCACAAATATATGGCTTCTCCTCAATATGTACATGCACATGTCTTTCCAAACTAGATTTATCAAAGAATACTGACCCACAAACTGTGCATGAAAAGGTTTTTTCATCAGTGTGTGTTTGCATGTGTACTTTTAAATCAGAACCCTATAAAAATGCTGATCTACACACTTCACAAGGGCATGGTTTCTCTCCAGTATGTGTCTGCATGTCTCTGCAATTTTAAAACTCTTTGAAACTGATGTTTGTAACACTTGCTAACAGTAAGTTTTCTCTTCTGCATGCACGTGCAAGCTACTTTTCCAATTTGAAAAATGATGGTTGTCTTTATAATTGATATCTGTGAATAAAGAAGAATTATGATTTCAGAAAAAGAAACTTGTGGATTATTTACATTTAAAAAGTTTTAATTATTCAGTTTCAATGAACAGCAATATATGATTCAATTCTTGTTCAGTCATGATTAAAATTTTTATATTACTTTTCAACAAATGAAATTGAATGCAATCAAAATACAAGTACTTTTACTTTAAGATAAAATTCATTTATAGAAACCATTATTAATGAAAATTGTTTATACTAAAAAAACATTTAATCAACAAAACAAATGTGCTTGTATCATACATTATATTTAATACTAAAAAAAAACACACTAAATGAATCATAGGAAAAGTTCATTTTTATCTTTAAATTTTCATTTTTTTTCATTTTTCTTTTAAATTTTTTAGTATTTATGATAAACAAAATTTTCATTTTTATCTTTGAATTTTTTAGTATTTATGATAAACAAAATTTTAAGAAAATTTATCCATATTTTATGACTTTAAGGT
The DNA here is from genome assembly GCA_023376005.1 of Doryteuthis pealeii. NCBI lineage: Eukaryota > Metazoa > Mollusca > Cephalopoda > Myopsida > Loliginidae > Doryteuthis > Doryteuthis pealeii. The sequence goes on along the minus strand of CM042151.1, from coordinate 79,211,480 downwards.
ATAAAAACAAGGTATAAAACTTAATGAATAAAGTAAATATTCCTGTTTTCAAAGAATTAACTAATTCTTTGTAAGTTTCTTTAAAAAAAGATTCAAAATATATATTTTTATGTAATTCACAATAAATAATCAAGCAAATAAAATGTGATATTCATCTTGTAATTTTAAAGTTTCCAATATAAGACAGCTCAAACATTTTCCAGATTATTAAGATATTGATCAAGATTAATTTTACCAGGAAAGATTTTTAAAACATTTCCAATAAAATTAATTAGTGGTGAATATTTGCATTTTGATTAAAGTTGACTGAGTAGAGAAACCTTCATTGTAATCCAATAATAATTTAAACTTTTAGTTTAAAGAATCAAATTTTCATGATGATTATTGCAAAAAAAAAAAAAAAACACAAAAAACCCCCAAAAATATAGTATTTATTGTTTTAGATATTGTTTCAAATAATTTTCCTATAACACTTTTTAAAAATTGACTGAAGTAATTTATTCTGAGCAAGAATTAAATAATTTCCTGAAGTTGATAGTTATTTACCCAACCCGTTTGCAACAAGTAGAATGTCACACAAGGTCGAAAGTATGAGGCATCCATACTTGTAACCTACTGTATATTCTAAGAATCACACATTACTATTCAACAATAAAAATTACAAATTCTTTTAAAAATATTAATATAGCGTGGATCGGACCAATTTTTAGTTCACCTGAATTCTAAAATTCATATATTTAAATATCCGTGAAAAATTCGATTTTTTCACGCAGAAAAAAAAATTATTTAATTTATTTCACGCAGAAAAAAAAAATATTTAAGCACACAAAAATTAATTTCTTAAAAAAAATTTTTTTTTACAATTTAATAGAATATAGTACATGCCAATTAAAAAAGAAAAAAAAAGTTTTCAAATAATAATATGAAATTTTTTGCACTTTTTATTTCCGATTTCATTAATTTTTCCTAAAAAAACTACTGCGTTGTATGTTATACAATTTCTCTGATATAGTTATTCAGACTCTTATCTTTATAGACAAAAAGTAAAAAAGTTTTCTGACGGGTCATTCTTTTTTTATCTCATAAAATATATTAGGGAAAATATTTTTTTACGAGGTCTATCCCCCGATAGACCTCGTAAAAAATATTTTCCCTAATATATTTTAAGAAAAAACTATTTCACATATATTTACATCCAAAGGTAAACATTTATGGACATTTTTGTAAAAATCAGACTATTAATTGATTTTTCATAGAATTTTAAAAAAATCCTCTTATCGTAACTTGTTTTTAGCTACGTTAAATTTCAGTTGATGTAACAGTGCAAAAATGAAAACATAGTTTTTCAATCATAATTTTCATTATTTCCGTAAGCTGAAAATTTAAAAAAAAAATCATCAGGTGTTTTTTTTTTTTTTAATGGAAAAAATCTTTTCAAGAAAATATAAATTTTTTGCAAGTTTCATTGTGTTAAATATATGTGTGTGTGTGTGGTGGGGGGGTAAATTTCATAGGGTAAAATTGGTGGTACCTAGTGTACTATAATGAAGATAATACCAGTTTCAGAACCACAGTGAATTATTTTTGGACAATAAATAAAATAAATAAAAATTTCATTTCAAATGAAAATCCTGAAAAAATTGATGAAAAATTGCAGAGGTCGAAGAGGCCAGTTACGTTGGTATCTATCCCCCCCCCTTTTTTTTCAAGTTTTGATCCAGTTTTAATGTATATAAAAAAAATCTTAATTTCAGAATTATGAAAAAAAAAAAAAAATTGATCAGAACGACATTATTGATTTAAGATTCGGTTTTGTTTTGTTTGCGGTTTTCAATGAAAACATTTTCTCAACTAATTTTCGGTGCTTTCAAATAATAAGAATTTCATATTCTATAAAAAAAGTTGCTAATTCTAAATAATGATTTCTTTTTCTTTTTTTAACTTAAAGGATTCGCCTACCTCCATTTCTTTCTTTTTTTTAGATTCAATATTTTTGAATATTTAAAAATATTTCGTCGAAGACTTTCTTCTGCAAAAAATTGAGAATCAATTATTTATCTGTAAACAAAGAAATGAAACTAACATGATACTTACTTTCTTTTCTTTCATCTAATCTTTTTCATTAGGGTAATGCGTAATTTTTTTTTAAAGAAAAAGACAAACTGTACAATTTTTAAATAAACTAATATTTTTACGATTGATGAAAATTTATTTGTATAGGAATAGCGAAACTCAAGGGAGATAATTACGATGTTGAAAGGTGTAGTTATTTTTAGATGGTTACATTTTCATATTTTTAGCTTAAATCTCAATGCTGGTATCTTTGGTTTAGATAAAATCAACTTTTAAAAAATAGTTTGAGGTTTACTTATTTATGGACACACACACACACACACACACACACACACACACACATATATATTATAATATATTATGATTTGAAGGCAATTACAATGCGTGTAAAAAATAAAACAAAAAGATGTTATTTTTGTCTTATCGATTTCGAAGTAGAAACTTCATCTTCAGAAGTGTATATCAGAAAAGTACGTGCTTAAGTTTTTTTGAGTGGTTATAATTTTTTTTCTTTTTTTTTTTTTTTTTTTTTTTTTTTTTAGTCTGAACAAGTCGTGGTAGCAACACCCCATAAGGAAGCAACTATATGGTCACCTGACCCCCAACGTTTTGGGCATCAGGCTTCTTCAGGACATGCTTGAATTCTTGTTTGAAGGATGTCATATCATACTGACAAAGTCTTGAGGTCAATTGGGAAGGTGGTTACTGCTAATGTCTACTCTAAATGTTTGGTGTAGTAGTAGGATTAAAAAAAAATTTTGGAGGTTGGTAGCATTTGTGATCATCTAGTGGAATGGGAGTGATTGTTGGAAATTGTGTGGTGAAATTGTGTATCCTAGATGCTAGATTTGGTAGATAAGGGTATAGGTATAACAATAGGGAATAGCAGAAATATGGGGAGAAATAATAATTCTGTCATTAAAGGAAAGAACACAAGGCAATATATAATATATATTCAGATTAACAATTTTTATTGTGCGAATAAGAGAAATGTGTTCAAAGTGTGTGAAAAGTTCATAGAACATAGAAAGTTCCCAAATACGTTCGCTTGGCGGGTGGGGGACTATAAAATGAAAGTGACAAGTGTTACTTAGCTTTTGAAGAATATTATCGTAATGGTTTCTTGTTTGTGGAATACAGTCTTTTTGTTCGTTTCGCACTGCTGTCTCATCCTTAGAATTTGTCTGGTCTTATCCCTGTGGGTGCCTAGACTGGTGTTAAAGCTGACCTTAATTCGGCCACTGCTAAAACTCTTCTCCCTCTGTGCCTGCTGTTGAGTTCCCCGTGTCGACTTCAGTGCCTGCCAAACTGTTCTGACCTCAGTGCTTGCTGATACTGTTCTGACCTCAGTGCCTGCCAGTACTGTTCTGTTAATTTCAGGTTCTCTCTCTGCCCCCTATCTTCTGGACTTACAGGAATTGATTAAGGGGCAGATAACCCAAAATTCCGATAGGAATAGTAGAATGGATTTTATGTGTGTTTATTTATTATTTAGTTGATTTACTAAATGTCTTGTTATTTTATTTAGTCCTGTAGCTGTTGATGACAGCTTTGGCTAGGTGTGAGGAAATGTTAAAGAACCCAGATCTACAATTAACATTTGGTGTGTTACTTATGGCACTGTACTCAAAAATTTGTTTTAATCTTTTTGTGGATGTAAGCAAGCATGCAGGCATTGTTAAAGTTGTGTTTTATATAAGTGTTGGAATAAACAGTTATTGTTATTACATAATCTAATGTTGTATTTATGTTTGTAAATGCGTTTTTTCAGGTTTCTGGAGGTTTCCCCTATGTATTTTTTATGGCAGTCTGAACATGGAATTATGTATACGCCTGCTTCTGATTTTACCTGCTGTTGAGAGTTTTTGTTTAGTATGTTGTGAATAGTTTTTCATGCTAGAGTGACTGCTTTGATACCTAGGTTGTTTAAATTTTTGTTAATGGTGCTGTTGGTTTGGTTGATAGGTAGAATTATATATCTGTGTGGGGAGTCTGATTTGTAGGGGCTTGTGTGGGCAGTGGTTTGGGGTTGGTTCATGGTGTGGATTTTGAGGGCTTTGGCCTTAGTATGTTGTGTAAAGGATATGGGATATTGGAGGTTTTGGGAGGTGTTCTCTTTGTGGGTGAATTCATCATTCAAGAGTTTGGGTGTGCAGATATGGAGGGCTTTGAGGTAAGAACCTATTACAATAACTCTTTGATATGGATGTCATGGTGTGAGTAGTAATTTATGTGATCATTTTTGGCTGTGGGTTTATGGTGGACTTCGAATTCTAATGTGTTGTTTTTCATAATAAGATGTCTAAAAAAGGTAGGGAGTTATTAGATTCTAGTTTATGTGTAAATTGTATGTTGGGTTTTTTGTTTAGTCTGTGATTTCAGTCATGTTTATTTGCCTCAGCTATATAATTAGTGTATCCTCAATGTATCGGAAGTACTGAGAATTTTTGGGGATTATGTATTTAAAAGGCCCAGCTTCTAGGAATTCTAGGTATAAGCATGCTAGGATACCACTTCATGGTGAACCCATGGGTAAGCCAAATTTCTGTCAGCAAAAGATGCTGTCAAGCAGGAAGTAACATTGGCATGTGCATAGATTACATATTTTGATTATTCTATGGATAGTGAGGGGGCATGATAATTTGGTATCATTTGTGGAGAGATGTTTCACCAATCTTTTTAGGCATTTGTCTATGGGTATGTTTGTTTAAACTGATTTTATGTCTAGGCTAGTTAGGGATTTGTTCACATATTGGTATTTGTTATTTTTCTAAGAAGTTAGCCTGATTTTTTTTATGTGGGCATAAATGATTGTACCTAGATGGGGTGATAGTATTTTGCAAGAAATTTAGTAATCTTATGGGTGACAGAACCTATTCCAGAGATGATGGGTCTTAGAGGTTGTTGGAATATTTTGATATCAGATGTGCTCTAATTCCCCACCTTGATTTATAGACTAGCCAAGGTCACGTGAGTTGTTCCTGCAGCCAATCACTAAACATACTGCATGGAAGACACACTATTTAAACCGGTCATAATTACAATTGCGCTCACTGAAGAGAGATATAGGATTACCGGATCTTTACCAATACTCAGGAAGGACTCATATGATTACCAGAGTAACCAAAGGATTCATTATCGAAGGACTCTTTACCAGGAACTGAGAACTCTTTACCAGAGGAACCAAAGTCTGAATCATGGTGTCTATAATTTCTATCTATGAGTTTGTATTTTGGATATTTATTTCGGTGACAAATAACCTGACTATCCTGACCATTGGTGTAAACTCCAAGGGCTTTGTATGTCAGTTCCCCTTACCAATTTCCAGTTATGGACTTGTAGATCACAGAAACTAATGTCAGTACAAAATGGGATTAATAAAACCCACTAAACTACTTTAAATTGGATGCTGTGGTTGTAATTAATTTTATAAACAAAAAATAACTATATAAAAACAAGATATAATTAACTGGTCAGTTTAGCGGCAGTTACAGTGCCTAAATTGAATCCCTGTCAAGTGTCACTTGTAGTGTTGACAATCAGTTTCTCCTAGAACCAAGATGGATTTCAGAAGATAAGTTTGGCTGCAATGCCATTAAGTTTGCAAGTTGTATTCTTATGAATATATATTTGTATCTTCATTTGTTTGTTGTTGTTGAGTCTTCTTCATCAAAATTTAAATACCTACCTGTACTGATGTCATTAAGTTTATTTAATAAACACTGTGAAACTGTACAAGGGAAAACAAATAACATTGAATAAAAGGATAACAGCAAATATATTTCAAAGAAATCGAAAATCTGAAAGAAATGGGAGCTTACTATGTCACCTATCTCGACCAGCGGCGTAAACTAAAAAGGTTTGTGAGTTCCCCTTACCAAAAGGTAACTAATGGTCAGCATAAAATGAAATAATAAAACCCACTAAACTACTCTAAATTGGATACTCTAGTTGTAGTTAATTATCAGAAATTGGGGTTATCTGCCCCTTAATTAGTTCCTGGAATCAGACGCCAGGGGGCAGATAGCCTTAAATTATTAGAACAGAATCCGCAGACACTGAAGTCGGACCAGTTTTTTGCAGCAGACGAATTGTGTTATATATCATTAAGAAATAAATTTTACATAGTCTATGGTGTGAATAATTTGCATACCAGTTTTAATAAAACCGTGTTTGATAAATAAATATTTGGTGCAATTTGGCAATTGATTTCTTATATTATTCTGCCAAGATCTATCTTTGGTTAAAATTGCTAGTTAGTCCATAAAAATTTTTTAGTGAAAAACTCATTTCTTAGATTTTTTTTTGCATCCTACTATTTTTTTATGAAAAAAAACAAAAAAACTTGCTCATGTCTTCAATTTTCTTTCAAGAAATGTATTTTTTTTAAACAATCTTATATCTAATTCTATATTGAAATCAATAAGAATAAAGTAAAAATAAGTGCAATCTTTTTGTGTTCGTATTAAATTTCATTCATCTTTATAATCAAATATAGTATTTAATTCTATTAAAATCAAATATTTGTGCCCAGAGGTCTAATTTTTGCTAGTATTACACAATGAAATATAAATCAATAAGGAGAATTAAATGTATATTTCATTTAAATAAGAAAATATAGAAAAGAAGAAATATAAAGAAATATACATTTATATTATTAGTAAAGCAAGAAATTCAATGGACTAATTGATTCTGCATATATTTTTGAAAAACATGTCATACAAATCAGAAAAAAATGCCTATTACATTAGAGTTAGTATGACCATTTTACACTAGAGTGTAAAAAAAAAAAATTTAATTGATGTTTCAAGAGTACAATATTTTATTAACTATAAGTTCATTTGATGTCCTGAAATTATGAACCTATGATAAGCATTTATTTATTTAAATAATAAAAACAGGAATTATTCAACAGATTTATAATAAGTGAACAGAAAATTAGTCGGGTTTGACAGTCGGATCTCTCCAACAAAAAAAGACATTCTCCCAGCTGCCAAAGTTCTCTGACCAAATCCTTGCCAACTGCAACAATCTTTTCTAGCAGTCATCAACCAAAGCTCACTTGACTCTTCTTACTCATCGTATGCCAGTGCCCTCATCAGCAAGATCAGAATGCAACTGTCTTGGTGTGGTTAGGCAGGCCTTAAATAATCATTTACTGTCCTAACTAAAATCCCATATCCAGGTCAATTGCGCAGTGTAGGAATTTGCATACGCGCCAATGAGGTAGTCGAACATCAAGCCATGACTGACGATCAGGGGATGAAAGTTCAATCTCCCTAATCGCTCACTAGACTCCCCCGGATTTCATTTTGCACACCAGACATGTTCTTGCTCGCTTTGAGCTAGCACGTACATAATTTCTCTTGCCCATGATTCTTCTAGGGTGCCATATTTCATGTTTTCGGTTTGGTTTCTTTGTTTATGGCATTAAACAAAGAAACCAATATTGAAACAAAAAACAAAAGACATGTTTATTTATTTTCCAAGTACCTCTACAGATAGTTAATAAAAAAATGAATTTATTTCATGTTGTTGTTAGTTTATGTTAAAAATAGTTTTCCACCAACAATAAACTAATATTGTTATTGACATTATAAAAGTATTATTTCAGATAGGAATCCATGTAGAGACATATGAAAAATAATTTTTATAAATTATGTAATACCATTTCTGAATAACATCCTTTTATTTAAATAAACCTAAAAAATAGTTTGTAAAAACAATTTTTATTTAAATAAACATATCTTCATTTCTCTTCTGTTTAAATAAATTATTTAATATAAAAATGTGTCTTCCATTTAAAGTTTTATTAAAAAAACAATAACAATATTAGTTTATCTTAAGAGAAAAACTAATTTTTTTACATAATTCTTTTATTAAAATCAAAAACTATTTTAGTATAAAAATGTGTCTTTGGTTTGTATCGACTGGTGATTTTCTTTACTAACAACTGGTGAAAAGCAAAATTCAGTCCTTTCAAAACTGATCTCGGTTAGGGTGCCTATTAGTTACTTGGTCCGATGAACTTTTGAAAATATTCACATATACTTTCTCTTGGGTGTGGGATCTACATAATAACTTCTTTCTCTGTGACTTGTCCACAAGTTTTTTTAAAATATGAACTAATAGAAATTCTGAGCCATTCACATGACAAATGTGATTACTTATTATTTCCATATAGATTTTTCAACTCAAGTTTGGGTAAATTGTTAATCTTCACAATTTACAATGTTTTCTCTCTACTATGCCTTCGCATATGCATTTTTAAATTGTAATTTGTTAGGAATGCTGATCCACACACTTCACAAGAAAATGGCTTCTCACCTGTATGTATTCGTACATGCTTTTTTAAATTAGAACTCTCTGAAAATGCTAACCCACACACTTCACAAGAATAAGGTTTTTCTCCTGTATGTGTTCGCATGTGTTTTTTTAAAGTGGAACTCTCAGAAAAAGCTGATCCACACTCTGTGCAAGGATATGGTTTTTCGCCAGTATGTGTTCGCATGTGTTTTTTTAAACTGGAATTCTCTGAAAATGCTGATTCACACACTTCACAAGAAAATGGTTTCTCTCCCGTATGTATTCGCATATGTTTTTTTAAACTTGTGCTGACTGAAAATGCTGATCCACACACTTGACAAGAAAATGGTTTCTCTCCTGTGTGTATTTGCATGTGTCTTTTTAAATTGGAACTCTGTAAAAATGCTGATTCACACACTTCACAAGAAAATGGTTTCTCTCCTGTGTGTATTCGCATATGTTTTCTTAAACTAGAGCTGACAGAAAATGCCGATCCACACACTTCACAATGAAATGGTTTCTCTCCTGTGTGTGTTCGCATATGTTTTTTTAAAGTAGAATTCTCTGAAAATGCTGATTTACATATTTCACAAGAAAATGGTTTCTCACCTGTGTGTATTCGAATGTGTTTTGTTAAAGTTGAACTCTCAGAAAACTTTGATCCACATTCTGTGCAGGAATATGGTTTCTCTCCTGTGTGTGTTCTTATGTGTTTTTTTAGACTAGAACTTTCTGAAAATGCTGCTCCACACACTTCACAAGAGAATGGTTTCCCTCCTGTGAGTGTTTCTGTGTGTTCTTTAGAACCTGGATTATCTAAAAGTGCCTGTCCATATTTTGTGCACAAAAGTGTTTTACCTTGAGTGTACTTTTTCCTGTGTTTTTCTGAACCCAACTTTTCTGAAAATGTTTTTCCATATGGCTTCACACCAGTCTGTGTCTGCATGTCTCTTCAATTTTAAACTCTTTGAAACTGGTTATTGGAACACTTGCTTAACAGTAAGGCTGCTCTCTGCAATATTTTTGTATCTGTATTTCAAAATGGGAATTCAATAAAAATGTTGATGTGTATAGACTTTTCCTTTGTATGTGAATAATCAAAAATGAACTCTATTAAGAATACAGCTCAATGAATTTGCAAGAATATCTTTTCTCTCCAGCATGTATGTTCATGTATCTTTTCAAATCAAAAAATTGTTCTACTCCCTGACGTTTGATATCTGGAAATAGAAAGAAAGTATTATTTTAAAAAAGCAAGCAACTCATAGATTATTTTTAAATATAAAATTGCAATCATTCAATTTGAAAACACAACAACTGTAAATCTATATAATAATGATAATGCTGTCATTTAATTAAACAAAAAAAAAAAACTTACAATGAATTAACGTATTTTCTTTTCCTTAGAGTTTCATTTATATTAAAAGTATTAAGAGAAATTAAAAATATATACATTAAACTAACATTTCATTTCACTAACATCTATTAAGTTCACCACCAATTTTCCCTGTGAAATTTACCCCCCCCCCGCTCATATTTAACACAATGAAACTTGCAATAAATAACTATATCCAAAAAATTGTATAATATACAATGCAGTAGTTTTTTTTAGAGAAAAATTAATGAATTCAGAAATAAAAAGTGCAAACAAATGTCATAATATTATTATTTGAAAACTTTTTTAAACTCTTAAAATTTGAATGAATTGCAAAACTTCATGTGCAGTCATAATATTCAATATCAACAATATTCAACAAATACCTTTTGATATGTTAAAAAAAAATGAATTGAACATAGGAAATGTAAGTTTTATTTTGAAAGTATCTTATTTTATTATTACATATATTATTATATAACATTATTATATATTAGAACTATTATTATTATTGATATTATTATATATTAGATTATTATTATTGTTCTATTATTATAAAAAAAAAGTAAGGTAAAGTTCTGGGTGGACTAAAGTCGGTATCAGGCAATCAGTGAGGGAGTCTATTGCCTATCACTAGTGCTAGACCAAGAAGATTGTTTTGCGTCCGAGGTGAAGTGACACACCTACCATCAGCTCCTTACTTTACCGCACAGATCCCTTTGCTACTCATACGCTGAGTTGGCGAGGGCTGGTATCGACCTAGGAACCTCATGGTTTCTAGCTGAAGGCTCTAGTGATTATATATTATTATTATTATATATTATATACAACTAACAAAATATCCAGAAGTCACTTCAAGATCACAATAATCAATAATCAAAATGTCTTAAATATTCACATTAATTTTCATAAATCATCCTCATGATCCATGTTTTTTCACATCTATTTATTACTTTTCTACAAAAACTAACTTCTACATTGTTTCAAAATAATTTCATATAAAACTTCTTTTTCTTTTAAATGGTTTGTTTGGTTTGTTTTTTTGTTTAATGGCATATCAACCTTCATATTTTTAGTTTGAATTTTTATCCAAAAGAAGGCTCATCTTTCTACTCAGGGAGCATAGAGAGTTTTTTGTTGTTTTTTTTTTATATGTTGTTTTTATTTAATATTTATTTATTCTTAGGTGTTGTCAGTGCACAAAATGGCAAACAAAACCCGTTAATCTGATCTAAGAAACGAGAGAATTAACTTATTTTGTGGTAAAAACATCACCAGATTTCCAGCACTGAAGCCTCACCATCAGATGCAATTTAGAGTCATACTCAGGGCCCCTACCTTTTTTTGTGGGGACGGGTTCTGATCCCTCCACTGGGGATACAGTCAGCATATTCTTAGCTCCACCGACACTTATAAAATTACTGGGATGTGACACAAGGTCTTTTTAACATGGAAAGCCACATACAAACTGAAGCTCATGTAATGGCTAATACAAAAAATATGTGGTTCCCAGCAGCATTGCCTTTTGGGTCACCTCAGGCACCGGGCAATAAACTCAGCCTTGCCCCTTTAAATCGAGGGGGCAACTGTTACTTGGGGGGACGGTCCCCTGGGATCACACGGTTAGTTTAACTCTAAATTAAAGGTCTAGAGGCCAAAGCCTTTTTGACTGGAAACTATTTGATTCAATGAAATTTAATTTCTGTCTTTCTTTTACACATATTCATAGAAAGAAAGAAATTTCTAGGAATAAAATCTTCTTGTGCAAATCTAAGCTAAGTTTAGTAAATAAATAAATATTGGTGTTAAAGGAGGGGAGGAAATATGTCCGGACACAAAGACAGGATACAGTTTAGTGATACAAAAAAAAAAAAAAAAAAATCCTTTTTGTTATATTAAAACAGAAGTAGAGTAAAAGGTGTTGTGTCTAAATACAAGTGTTTAGTAAATTTGTTGTTTAGTAATTTTTAATGTATGTAAAGGGTGGCAACCCTAAAGTGAAAACATCTTCTTTTTAATTTTTTTTTGGACAATAATTTATTCTGATTTCTATCAATTAAGCACCGAAATTGAAAAAAAATAATTTTTAAGAGATTTTCAATCGTTTGAGTGCTTAAATAATTTTTTTTCTTTAATGTTTAAAAATCTTTTTTTGTGTGTACAAATCGAAATTTTAATGGGTATTTAAATATATGAATTTTAGGATTCAGGTGAACTAAAAATTTGTCCGATCCACGATATATTAATATTTTTAAAAGAATTAGTAATTTTTATTGTTGAATAGTAATGTTTGATTCTTATAATATATGGAAGAGCAAAACTGACAATATTTGTAATACTTATTGTCTTTTCTTTGCTTTAGTTACACTATAAGTTCAACTAAAAAATATTCTGGAGTTATTCTGAAATTACCAAAAAAAAAAAAAAAAAAAAAAAATACCCCCCCGCCAAAAAAAATCCTTGAAAATGCACAAGAAAACAATTATGTCGAATACAGCCACCTATACATTTAAATGTATAATTGCCAAAGAGAGATAATATATAAAGTTACAATCCCCGTTTGCACATAAAAATAACCCTTTTGTATGTAAAACAGGTTATTTTATTTATTAAAAAAATTTTCTTTATTAACGGTGTGTAATTTTCCCAATCGGATAATTTGATCTTTGAATTAACTGTTTTTCTTTGTAACAACTCTGTATAATCGTTACTTTTTTTTTTTTTTTGAGAGAGAGAGAGAGAGAGAGAGAGAGAGAGAGAGAGAGAGAGAGAGAGAGAGAGAGAGAGAGAGAGATTAAAAAAACAAAAGGTAAAAAATATTTACTTTCAGTTATTCAAAATCGCCTAAATTGATCACGTGACCGGATTTTGGTTACCCCTAATGAAAACAACGTTTACATTTTCGCATCGTTAAATCAATTGAAATTTTACGTAGCCAAAAACAAGTTACGACTAGAAACTTTAAAAAGATTCTATGAAAAATCAATTAATGGTCCGATTTTTACGAAAATTTCCATAATTACTTACCTTTTGATGAAATTATGTTAGAATTGGTTTTTCCTAAATATTTCCGGAACCCACCCCTATTTTATTTTATGAAATCTGAAAAAAATGAACCGATAAAAAACGACTTTTTTTTTTCTATAAAGATAAGAGTCTGAATAATTATATCAGAAGATTTTAATAAGTTTCTATTTGCGGGATTTTTTTAGTAAAATAACCATGGATACAGAATTCTGCTAAAAAATGTTAATATTATGACATTTTTTTTATTTTAGCAAAATTCATTAGTTCTTAACGATCTGGAAATATAACAGACTTTCTATTTCAGATAAACATCTTTCGGGGTCCATTTTAGAATATATTTACATGACAAACTGAACTCCCACATAAGCCACCCCAAAATCAGTGCCCAAACCTCAATTATATAAGATCGAATTCTTCTCTGCTTAATCGATAGTAATCAAACGAAAATTTTCGAAAAATATGAAAAAGAAGACGTTTTCACCATGGTGTAGAAGCACTTTACTCTGCCGGATTTTTCCCCCCATCTTCTTACCTTTACGAAATACAGTAATTGGTTGTTGTTGAGAGTCTTTTAATTTCTCTTTTTTCAAATTCTGTCGACTTGTTGTTTAAATTCATATTTGAAAAGACTGACACAAAGAAAGTTGGATTAAAAACAAGAATTAAAACATAAACACTTATTTCAAATGGCCAATCATTATAGCAGAAACCGTTTCAGTAAATCAATAAGCGGTGTTGACTAAATATCGGTTCCTTACATAATTAAAAGTCGGACTGTTTTTATCAACTTCCAAATTTTCCTGACTCTAAGTGCGCCTCACGTAGTATAATGAGTAACAGGCTAGACTAGCAAACCATAACTAGTGAGTATGGGTCTTACTGGATGCCCCGGCCTTGAGCCATAACTAAGTAAGTAAAGTAAAGTAAGTAAATAGATATAACTTTTTCTTCTTATCGCTTTTTTAACAAAATTTTTGATTTTGAAAATTCTTCTTTTTGATTAAACAATTAATTCTGGAATAGAACATTAAAGAATCGGGTATTATAGCATAAATGCGTCCTGGCCTCCTGTCCTAAAAAAACGCCTGAAAAAAAGTAGTGCCTGCTCAAAATCATAAACGTGCTATGAACTCCCTTGCTGTTTGAAGGCGTTTTTCCCTCATGAAAGTTGTTTTGAATTAAAATAAAATAGAATATAGATATTTCAAAGGTGGGGTATAAATATTTACATTTCTACTTGTCGATAAAAACCCTGAGGGTGGCTTACTTTTAACGCCTTCAAACCACTAATAAAAGTTATTTGTCAATAAAAACGCCTTCAAACTGCTAAAAAAAAAGAATATTTCAAAAAAGAGTGTTAGAATATTTACATTTACTTGTCAAGAAAAGACTCTGGAGGAAGGGGTAAAATATCACTTTCATATCACATTAACTTTTTGGGAAAAATGCCTTGAAACAGCTAAGGAGTTCATAGCAAGGGTTGGATATTGAGCAGGCACTGCTTAGTGTGTTTTTTAGGGCGGGAGGCCAGGAGGGATTTATGCGATATGCAACAAATAATTTTTTTTTTTAAACAAATAAGAAACATGTGAGGATATCAAACAGCAATGTGCTAAACAAATTTCACATTCAAAATATTGTTTTCCAATTTTTTTTTACCTTGCTTCATACTCTGATGACACTATTCTATTTTATCTTATTTTATTTCTCAAGTTTAACCATGGAAACAATGCAAATCCATACATTCGAAAAACAATTTACCATTAGCTATTAGATTTAAAAAAAAAAAATATTTGTTTAACGGCATATGGTATCAAGTATTGCTATCTAATACTAATAATCTATACATTATACACAATTATATAGTTTATAGTAGGGAGACATAAACTCTGTCAGGGGAAGTAATAAAGATTTTTTTTTTAAATTTTAAATTATCAAAATTATCAAAAATCAAGGAATTGACTTAATTTAAGTTATTTTATTCAAAAACTTTTATATTTTTTAGGTCAGTTAACTTTGAACCACATATCTTTGAAGTGTAACACAGATTCTCAAAGATATGTAGTTCAAAGTTGACTGACCTAAAAAAATGTTAAAGTTTTAAAATAAATTAACTGGTGCATTATAGCTTTTATTTATTAATATATCAACATGAAAATTTCATTAAATTCAGTTAATTCCCTGATATTTGGTATTTTTTTCTTTCGGTGCTGTGACATAAGATGGTGGAATTTAGGTCCGTTAAGTTCAATTTAACAGACTATTGTTGTAATATTTTTTCTAAATAACAAAAAAAAAAAAAAAATACAAGCTTAAATAACAAAAACAAATGTTGTTTATTTTAAATATATATATATACCTTTTATTTCTTTTGAACAGGATATTTACACATTATACCAAAAATAGTGGTGTGTTAAAGTATATTTCGGCATAAGACTCACACAGAATCACCACTTCTATATACAGATGATAGCAGCTGCAACAATGACTGCCAGTAAAATAGCCAATAAAAAAACAGCACAAAAGCATTTAAGGTAATTCACTGTCTGGTTAGAGCAAACTTCAGATTCAATGTGGATTTCAACTGAAGGCTTGCTACAGACCTGATGAATTGCCACTGAATATGTCAAACTTTAGATTAACGATGATGAAAATGGCTATAAGAATACTGTCTCTAGAAGGAAAAAATAGAAGGGGAAAAATAAATATTGAACTCAACAGGTCTTTATTGAGGGGAGTGGCAAAAAAAAGCGAGTCCAACGCCTTCTTGCAGGCAAAAACACTGACTTCGTCGTTGTCCCAATCCTTAGCAGCTAATGATGCAACACTCGTTACTGCCGTCACCCACTTCTGGGTGTTACCTTCTACTTATACACCATTTCCCCCTATCTTCAGGGCATCTGTGCCCCACACACAGGACTGTCAACCCAATCCGACCCGCTGGAATGCTCGCAGCTATCATCCGGGCACCTTACATACGTGGCATCTCAACTCCAGTGCCCGCGCCAATGAGTCGCCCTTTCGCATTCTGAAGGACGAGGGTTCGATTCTAGGTCAGTCCTACATACCAGGCAAAGCCTAGCCCACTTCCTTGGAGAATACGGCAAGCTTTCACACCCACCACTCACCTCATGTTCTCTGTCACACCGTGTTGCATGAGGTAGGTCTCTTATCTGACTACAAATACCAACATGCTTTTATTCACATTGGGTTATAAATTGGATTGGATTAAAATACCTACAGTTTCTTCGGAGGTTTGCAACTTTGGATTTCCTCAACTAGCTTTGTTTCTTTTTTTGGGGGGTGGGGGCGTGTTGGTGACAATAACCTTTGTACAAGGAACCCAGCAGAGTGACAGACTGAACCTAGAAACTAATGCACTCAAGAACTTTCTTGACTGTTTCACTTTCAATGTGTTTTTTTTGTCTTTTTTGGTGCAGTGTTCAGTAAATTTGTATACCCTAAAAATAAGACTATTAAAAATAGATGTGTTTAAAAAGAGCTTTATTGTGAGTTAATAATATACAGGGTGATTAAAAAAAACAGACTTTTTTTTAATGCCAGGCCTGTTTTTTTTTGTTCACCCTGTGTGTGTGTATGTGTGTGTGTGTGTATATTTGAAACAACATCCCCTGAAGACTGTTTGCAATTACGCATGCATGAAACCAAAATGGTTGTGACTGTTCCTTTGTCATCAAATAAATAGATATGTAAAACCTTTATATATTTATTTTATCATATTATCTATCTATCTATCTATATCTATCTATCTATATATATATATGGGGTTATCCAAAAAAAACCTAGGCTTGACTTTTTAAAAAAGGTCTGTTTTTGGATCACCCTATATAATTAAGAATTTGATTGAAAGTGTTACTTTGTTGTTCTCTCACCACAATAATACACAAAGATATGAATCTAGAATATCTGCTTAAATGCCTTTTATTTTCTTTTGACTCGCGGCATATTGCTGTCTTTAAAATTTTGGGACAAGGAGGATACATGGAGATGTAGACATGATGGCAGTGATCAGTCAAAGTTTTTGAAATCAAGAACATGGTCGGCATCACCATGTATCCTCCTTGTCCCAAGATTTTAAATGTTTGAGGCGGGGAGGTCTATGTTTAGGATGAGGTGTGGCTTAGATGGGGGACTGATTCCTTGGGGAAATAGTTGTAAAAGTGTATATACAAAATGAGCAGAATTAAAAGACTAGAAATAAGGAGAAACATAATAACAGAAAAGGAAAAAGAAAGGATAATAACAAAATAATATAGAAATAAAGATAAAGAAATAAAAAATATAAAATAAAAATGAAGTAAAAGAATAAAAAATAAATAAAAATAAAAATTAAAAAATAAAGAAATAAAAACATAAAAATAAGAAAAATAATAAAATAATAAAAAAAGAAAAAGATATATAATATAAAAAATCAGAAAATAAAAATAAACAATAAAAAAATAAAAAAAAAAAATAAAACCATAAAAAAATGAAAAAAAATGAAAAAAAACAAAAAAACAGATAACAAATAAATTAAAGTATAAAAAAATATAAAAAAAGATTAAAAAAACAAAAAAACAGAAAAAATAAAAAAATATAATAAAAAATAAAAATCTAATAAAAATAAAAATAAGAAGCAAATAGGGGGTGGGAAGTAGATTGTAAGGGTAAAGTGTTAGAGAATAAAATAAAGATAAAGAATAAAATTAATATAAGAATTTAAGTTCAGAACTATTTGAATGATATAGAGTAAACTAGAATAAAATTGAATTACATTTATAAATCAGGGATGCAGTGAGACAAGACAAAATATAAAGCAGTAAGGTATTCAAGCAGATATGCTAGATTCATATCTTTGTAAATTCTTGTGGTGAGAACAACAAAGAAAGTAACATGGGTAAAAATGAACAAGTTCCTCGTATATTACTACCATAAAATTAGGCTTGGGCATTATCTGAAATGAACTTAATTGTTAATAAGAACACATTTTATGATATTTTTGTGTTAAAGCATGATCATTCAAATTCTTAATGATATAATTGATTCACAATAAAGCATTTTTCAAACCTATCTATCACTTGATGGTCTTGGTTTCTAAGGTACAAAATTTACTGACCACTCTTCTAAAAGACAAAACAAAAGTAAAACAGTCAAGAAAGTTTAAGAGTGCTGAAACTACTAGAGTCTGGAGGTGTGTGGTATAATGGTTAGAGTTATAGGAAATGGACACATCAACGCGAGTTCAATTCTTGGACATTTTCATTTCACATGGCGCAAATACCCTTTGGAAAGGTATGAATCCAATTCTCCTACCAGCTATGATTAAATAGCATGGCAGACTAGGTTCTTAACTTTGGTGAGGTAACCAATCTAGGAGAAGGAAAACTCTGAATTCAAACCTGTTAAACTCCATCTCAGACTCGGGAACCTTTTTTTCAAACTCAGGAACCTTCTTTTCAAATTCAGGAACCTTCTTGTCATAATTGGGAGCCATCAGAGAACTTTGAACCTAACCCTTTATTCAGTCCATGGGGGTATCTTGTTCTCATTCCGCTAACCATAGCTGGGGTACAGGTGTTAAACTGTGTTAATTATTTTTCTATGTTACTGTCCTGCAGTCGAGAGATAACTGTCATTTAGAACTGTCTTAACCTAACTTCTTCATCAACTATCCATTATGAATTTTAAGAACTTATAAATCTAATGTCTTGTTTTGCTAAGAATATCTACCTATTATCAAGTCTCATCTCAAAAATTCAGAGAAACCAGTCAAGACAGTTAAGTTAAAGGTTTTAGAGTACAAGAATACAGCAGCTTTGTTGTCTGGGGTTAAAGAATACTCAAACTGCACAAATGCTGAAGGGTAAGACTCCCTTAACAGAGTCACATGTTGGCCACATGTGGTGACCCATGATGCTTAAGGATGGAATCCTGGTGGCTGAGGAGTCCATGACATGCAACACTCCCCTTTGGCACATATCACAATAGTGTTTCTTTTTTTTTTTTAAGAGTCCTAGGGGTCCTGCCTGGGGTAACACTTGATTCCTTTATAAACAATATTTGTATCCTAAGATCATTTTAGGATGGAGCATATCTAGCATTGATACTGCTATTTGTATTTCATAGCAGCTTGGTTTACCTTTCCTGTGTGTATTTGCATATGTTTCTCGAAATCGTAATTCTGTAAAAAGATTTACAAACTTTACAAGAAAAAGTTTTCTCTCCAGTATTTATCTGAATGTGTTGCCTCAAATTTTATTTCTGTGTACAAGAAAAGCCACATGCTTTACAAGAATATGGTTTGTATCCACTGTTTATCAGCATATGTACCACCATGAGTGACTCCTGTTGAAAGGCAGATCCACACAATCAATTACTTATTACAATATATATTTGTTTTATAATCTTTTATTCTTTATATTATTATTATTTTTATTATCATTCTTGTTTGTATTTTTTTCTTTTCATTATGTTTTATTGATTTAGTATATTTTTAATCCTTTTTTAATTCAATTATAATGGAATCGGTGATACAAGTTCAAATCTTGGACTTGCCAGATTGGATTTCACTTTGCTCTAATGCCCTTGGAAAAGGCATGAATCCCTCTTTTTTCATCCCAGCTATAGGCAATTTGTAGTACAGACTGAATTCTTTAGTCTTGTCAAGGCAAATAGTCTATGATATGCCATAAAACTAACAAAATCACAGGAATAAGTTTTTTTTTCACAGTATGTGTACTGTCAAAAGTGACTTTTACATAAAGGAAGATCCACACATGTCACATGAACATGGACTCTCTCCAGTAAATATTTGCATGTGATACAATAAATCAAAGCTTCTCAGACATTTTATTCATGTACCCCTTCAATCTGAATTTACTTTCCATTCATCTCCAAGTACATTAATTGAACATTTCTAACATCTTTTCTTAATCCCACTGAATGCCATGATGAGCATGGTTGATTTTTAAGATGCTTTTGTTTCAAGATTAAGATGTTAACAAAATAGAGAATAGTTATAAATGGAATAGTGAATCATATAATAACACCCACACCAAGAAATATCTGGCAATACTGAAACAGAAATAGCAAGTAAAGATCTAGGTCCTTTTGAGAATTGTTGATAATAATTTAATGTATATTTTTTCTCCAGTGTGTGTTTAGATGTGTTTTACCATATGAGATTTCAATTAAAAAAGAGCTCCACTATCTTCATATGAATAGGGTTTCTAAACCAGTGTGTATCCGTATGTAGATTTTCAAATGCTGCATTATTTTCAAATGCAGATCCACATATCTCATATATTATTATATCATGTGGAGTATTTATTTATAAATATGTCGATAAATTATTTTAGAAAATACAAGGGTCATTAAATGAATAAGCTAAATATTGTCTAAGGTGTTAGCAATAGGTAGTACTGTGTACAGTTGCACTTTTTTCAAGGAAATCAATAGTGATGGGTCCTTTCATGTCTCAGAAGATTGTCAGCATGACCTTATTTACTGACCACTACACCTTAAACTATTTCTTTAGTGGAGATTCAGTGTATTTCTAGTGCATGGTCTGTCATTTTGATTCAGGCTGTTAGTTGCAAACCCATGTTTAGCCCATTTGTAAACATCTTTTTAACTAAAACATATTTCTCTCTACAGATCACACATTCTTCTATAAATTTAATATGGTTAGCACTTATATGTTTAATGACCCTCTTATGAAAAATTTTAAAGAATGTGTTTCAAGAAACACATTATTAAAAGTAATGTATATAGAGTTACTTTTATTAACGTTTACTAGTGGTACTTATCCATTTTGCACACGGGTTGTAAGAGAGACGTTATTAAGAATAAAGTATGTAGAGTCACTTTATTATATATGGTTTGTAATATGGTTATTGGAAAGGATGTAGAGTCACTTTTATTACAGTTTACAAGCAGTACTTATCCATATTATATACCAGTTATTAAAGAGATGTTATTAAAATTAAAGGATTTACAGTAGATATTTAACCAAACCTTTTTTATTTATATTATTTCTACTAGTAGTAATTACCAATATTATATATTGGTAATAAGAATAAAAGATGTAAAGTCGCTTTATTATATACAGTTTGTAAGAATGTAGAGTCACTTTTATTAACATTTACTATCAGTACTTATCCATTTTGCACATGGGTTGTAAGAGAGATGTTATTAAAAATAAAGGACGTAAAGTCACTTTATTATATACGGTTTGTAAGATGGTTATTATAAAGAATGTAGTCGCTTTTAATGCAGACACACAATTTTCACAAGAGTGAATTTGCCTATGTACAACCAAAGACCTCTTACACAAAAAAGAAGATCCACACACTTCACCAGGATGAATCATTTGTTCAGAGTGTGTGTGCAGATATGTCATTTCAAAGATAAGTCTAAAAATGTAGATGCACACTGTTGACAGGAATATGGTTTCTCACGAATGTGTTTGCATATGTGCTTCCAAATGGGACTTTTGTGAAAAAGCAGATCCACACACCTCACAAGAATATGGTTTTTCTCCAGTATGTATTCGCATATGCACACTCATATTTGATTTCTGTGAAAAAGTAGATCCACACACATCACAAGAAAATGGTTTCTTTCCAGTGTGTGTTCGCAGATGTTTTACTAAATCATAATTCTGTGAAAAGGAAGAATCACAAAATTTACAAGAAAAAGGTTTCTCTCCTGTGTGTGTCCGAATGTGTCGCACCAAATTCGATTTCTGTGAAAAAGAAGAGCCACACGCTTCACACGAATATGGCTTATTCCCAGTGTGTATCCGCATATGTATCACCAAATCTGACTTACGTAGAAAGGCAGATCTACACACCTCGCAATGATAGATTTTTTCTCCAGTATGTGTCCGCATATGTACTTTCAAATCTGACTTTCGTGAAAAACAAGATCCACACATGTCACAAGAATATTTCTTTTCAGCGTGAATTTGCATATGATTCACCAAATCGAAATTCTGTGCAAATGAAAGTCCACACACATCACAAGAATAGGGTTTTTCTCCAGTGTGCATTTGCATATGCAGCACTAAAGATGATCCTGTTGAGAAAGTTGCTCTACACTGTTCACAAGGATATGATTTCTTCCGAGTGTGTGTTCGGAAGTGTTGTACCAAATGAGCCTTCTGGGAAAAAGAAGATCCACACACTTCACATGAAAAGGGCTTCTCTCCAGTGTGTATCCGTATGTGTATTTTCAAACGTGCATTCTTTGAAAACGCAGATCCACACACCTGACAAGTATATAGTTTCCCACCCGTATGTTTCCTCATCTGTTTTTTCAATGTTGAATTCATGGAAAATGTACTTTCACAAAGTTCCGAGGGTTGATGTTTTTCTTCGGGAAATTCTTCCATGTTTTCTCTCTGGGATTCACTGATCCTTATTCGCAGTGTTAAAAATATCTGTGAAAAAAAAAAAAAAGAAATAATAATCTTAACAAAAAGACATTATACATAAACTTTTTTGAATCAAGTAACCAATAAGCACCCCAGCTGGGAGCTGTTTTGAAAAGAACAGCTTGTGCTTTTCACCATAAACTCCTGGTTGTTTGTTTACAAGCAACAGACGATGTTTTTTGCATTAGAATTTCACTGTAAGATTTTTTTTAAAGATTGTTCATGTATATTTACAACCCAAAGGCACGTTTTTATACTAAAATAGTTTTCGATTTTAATAAAAAAATAGTTATATCATGTTGTTGTTGTTAATAGGAATTTTTTAAAAAGTTTTAAAATCTTTAAATGAAAGACACGTTTTAATATTAAAGACACATTTTTGTATTAAAATAGTTTTTACTTAATCAGAAGAGAAATGCAGATATGTTTATTTAAATGAAAATAGTTTTTATTTACAAAATATTTTATCATATTTATTTAAATAAAAGGATGTTGGGACCAAGTAACCAATAAATAACTATTTTTTTAATTAAAATCAAAAACTATTTTAGTATAAAAACGTGCCTTTGGGTTGTAAATATGCACGAACAAACTTAAAAAAAAATCTTACAGTGAAATTCTAATGCAAAAAAAAAAATTCATCTGTTGTTTGTAAACAAACAACCGGGAGTTTATGGTGAAAAGCAAAAAAGTGTTGTTTTCAAAACAGCTCCCAACTGGGGTGCTTATTGGTTACTTGGTCCACTTTTTCATTTGTTTAATTGCATATCAACTTTTTATGGGTAATTTAATGCAGAAATTTTATTTGTTTGTGAATACTTGATTACAATCATAACAAATATCTTCAATGATACATTGCATTGGTGATGTAATGGTTATTGCCATTTTTCTAAATTTCTTGAAGAGTCAGTTGCATTATGGTGCTGCTTCCCTCACAAACATTAGTAATTATCATATATAATATATATATATATATATATATATATATATATATATATATATATATATATATATATATATATATATATATATATATTATATATATATATATATATATATATATATATATATATATATAGAAATTTATATATATTTATATATATATATATATATATATATATATATATATAAAGAAAATTTATATATATTTATATATATATATATATATATAAAGAAAATTCACACTGTAAACTGCTATTTTCTTGTATATATTAATAAAATTGTATGCTAGTAGCATGTAGATATGTTTAACTGGAAAGCAATTTTATTAATAATTGAGGTTTAAATAAAAATGAAATCATGGATAATGTGATGGTAATAACTAAGGGAATTGGGACGTGAGTAGTGATATAGTTTCGGTTACAGACAGAAAAATACACAATCTCCATTATAATAAGATATTAAAGTCTATGCACAAGTTTAATGCTCAATGACATCTCTTTTCTAAGTTATATGTCAACATGTGCATATGAAAACTGACACAAATCCTTTATATATATAGATGGGACTTCCAACATACAGGGTGCAATGGGTAAATTGTGGCCATTTTGAATTATTAATTTTGTGCATGCACTTTGTTTGTTTCAGGTTTACTAAGCAGCAAAATAGAGTTAATTAGGCTAATAATTTCTATATAATTATTATAATATATTATAATATATATATATATTATAATATATATATTAATATATATATCATAATATATATATTAATATATACAATATATATATTGTATTATAATATATATATATATGGGAGTAAATATGGAAAATAAATCCAACAATTTAAAGAAAATTTTGAAAAAACAAGTGTTCCGAAAATGGGATGAATTTAATTATCTATGTTTAAACATTTCGGTTACATTGAATCTTCATCAGGATGTCTCTTGGGGTGAAGAGTATGATGGATGTTTTTATATGTGACAGGAGATGAAAATCCTTTTAGTTATGTAACTGTATTTGATCAGCGTTTTATTTTTGAAAGACAAGTCGCGATCCACACATGCGAAGATGTCATGACGCATGTGTGGATCGCGACTTGCCTTTCAAAAATAAAATGCTGATCAAATACAGTTACATAACTAAAAAGATTTTCACCTCCTGTCACATATAAAAACATCCATCATATTCTTCACCCCAAGAGACATCCTGATGAAGGTTCAATGTAACCGAAATGTTTAAACATAGATAATTAAATTCATCCCATTTTCGGAACACTTGTTTTTTCAAAATTTTCTTTATATTGTCGGATTTATTTTCCATATTTACTCCCATATATATATATATATATTATAATACAATATATATATTGTATATATTAATATATATATTATAATATATATATTAATATATATATTATAATATATATATATATATATTATAATATATTATAATAATTATATAGAAATTATTAGCCTAATTAACTCTATTTTGCTGCTTAGTAAACCTGAAACAAACAAAGCGCATGCACAAAATTAATAATTCAAAATGGCCACAATTTACCCATTGCACCCTGTATGTTGGAAGTCCAATCTTTATATATAAAGGAATTGTGTCAGTTTTCGTATGCACATGTTGACATATAACTTAGAAAAGAGATGTTATTGAGCATTAAACTTGTGCATAGACTTTAATATCTTATTATAATGGAGATTGTGTATTTTTCTGTCTGTAACCGAAACTATATCACTACTCAAGTCACAATTCCCATAGTTATTACCATCACATTATCCATGATTTCATCTTTATTTAAACCTCAATTATTAATAAAATTGTTTTCCAGTTAACCATATCCACATGCTACTAGCATACAATTGTATTAATGTATACAAGAAAATAGCAGTTTACAGTGGGAACAGGAAGGCTAATTTGCATATTAATATTAATATTTTGATTTAAAAAAATATGTGCTTAATATTATTGATTTCTAATTGTTTGGTTTTGTCTTAATGAATATGAGCAAAAATAATGTGGCTAAATCTTAAAAGAAATCCATTAACAAGAAGAAATAACTGTAAATTTATTCTTAACTTCCTATTTTAACTAAATAGTTGAATCAGGAAAATTTATCAATTAAAGATGGGAGTGATAGAAGAGTAAGTTTCAGTTGTTCTAGTTTTCGATTATACCCTCCTCTGTTTCAAATCTTTTTATATGCATTCTTATTTACTTTCATTAGCCTTTCTAATTTAATATGATATTTTATTGCATTAAAATACTTGCACCCAGCGGAGGGTGCATATATTTACTAGTGTCTATAGTAAAGAAAAGTACAAAATTCAGTTCTTGGTCTTTACTGATTAAAGGATATAATTCAGTAATTACAAATCAATCACTTTGGGGAACTCATCACAGTTCTTCATAAGTAAGTAAAAAAAAAGAAATAGAATATTCATAGAATAAACAATTTGCATTCAAATTAATATGCTTAATTTTGCATCTACGAATAAGGGTATGAATTTAATACTTTGCTTTTTTAATGGCCAGACCATTTACCTTCCTTTTTGTACCAGAAAAATGAACTTCCTAAGAATTTCATATCCATTTTCCTCCAGTGCTAAACTAAGCTAAGTGGTAATCTGAACATTAGTTACATAAATGAGAGTACCCCCCCCTTGTTTGTTTCACTTTGAGGAAGCTGTATGTTTTGGTCAGGCATTTTCATTTCATCATAAATATACACTGAAAATACGAATTTGTTCGAATCAATACAAATGCATGTTTTAACATGAAAATATCATAAAATGTAGTCTTAATAACAATTAAGTTAATTTCAAATAATGCACAAGCACAATTAAGCTTAATTGGCTTCCTCAAAGTGAGGGGAGGTTACTCTCATTTATGTAACTAATGTTCAGATTACTAGCTAAGTTTAGCAAATGTGCAATGTGTGATCAGAAGACTGTCCGGACACAAAATTAGGGTCTAGGTCAGCCTGTATAAATGAAAATAATCTTTTTTTTGGTTAAAAACTAAAACCCAAATCTGTTGGCTTGGGTGTTAGAATGCACCGACTGCACTGGGGCCATCTGTTGGCCGTGGGTGGTGACCCATGATGCTTAAGGATAGAACCCAGGTGGCTGAGCAGTCCATATTCCACTTTAGGCTTTTCTTGGGCTAGATGGGCGGTTGAAGAGACCCCCTCCGATCAATCGGCTGGCTACGTCAAACCCTAGCACCTTACATGATTGCCCCAACCCTATTGCCCTTATGGCAACCCCCATCCTTCTTATCATATGGATGCTAGAAGGTGTTGTCTGAGGATCTATATGTCCTGGGAATGACATTAAACTCTATCTGATGGTGAGGTTCCAGTTCTGGAGGTTTGGGGAATGTGGAGCACCCCTTCATCACCATTGCTCCCTGGTCTACTCTGACCCAGTGTGGTAGTACCTGTTAGGGTCCCATCTATGGGTTGAATGGAAAAACATGAGTTGATAAACAAAATTGTATCATGCATTAAGAATGAATTTATTTCACAACTTTGTCGGCATTAAATGACCCACCGAGGTTGATATGCCGTAAAACAAACCAAACAAAACCAAACTAAAACCCAAGTGAAGGAAAAGGTTTCATTTCTAAACTAAATGTTCAGTAAGTTTCATCATATTATAACAGTTCTTTTTTGGAGAGTTACCTTTAATACAAGGGGCTGGTTTAGTCCAGTCAGTAGAGCACCCTTCTAGAAACCACAAGATTCTTAGTTCGGCTGAACTTGCACAAAGGTGTCAAAATTAGGGTGACCCAGAAAAAACAGAACCTACACATTTTGTAATAAAACTGTTAATTTTAACTATGGGGGTCTAGGGTCAGGGTTTAAGGTTAGGGTTAGGATTAGGGTTAGGGTAAGGGTTGGGGTTTAGGGTTTAGGGTTAGTTTAATGGGAAAATGAATAAATAATTTGGGTTCTGTTTTTTCTGTGTCACCCTATATACCGGTGACCCAGAAAAAACAGAACCCACAAATTTTGTAATAAAATTGTTAATTTTAACTATGGGAGTCTAGGGTCAGGGTTAAGGTTAGGGTTAGGATTAGGGTTAGGGTAAGGGTTGGGGTTTAGGGTTTAGGGTTAGTTTAATGGGAAAATAAATAAATAATTTGGATTCAGTTTTTTCTGGGTCACCTTTGTGCAAGTTCAGCCCTTAGTTCTATACTGGCCCCTGCCAACTCAGTGCATGAGAAGTACAGATGGGTAATCTGAGATGATGGAAGGTGGGACTCTACACCTGAGCCCCCCCCCAAAAAAAAAACAAAAAAACAAAAACAAACAAACAAAAAAACAATCTTGCTGGTCTAGCACTAGCAAAAAGATACTGGCAATAGGCCACTCCACCAACTTTCAATACAAAAGCCTGTGATTAACTAATCTTGGGTTTCATGAATTTGGTCAACTTGTTTTGATTTATTTCAAAAGAATGACACAAAAATAAAGTGGCATTAAAAATTTAACATGCTTGTA
>CM042151.1:79043806-79181306 GCA_023376005.1 Doryteuthis pealeii | reverse complement strand
GGCTTCAAGGTGGACCTTGGTAAATAAAACCAAGGGAAAGTAACTGCTATAGATGCGTGTCAGAAAGACAGAGATCGTTTCGATAAAAACACCCCCTTTCTAAAACCAAGAAAAATCGGTACTTTTCGAAACTGAGAAATAGATATCTTCTAAATATTAAACAATAAAAAATAATATCCGAAAATTTTTCAAACCTATTTTTATAGGTTGTTTACAATGAAATTACTATGTCGAAACCGTCTATATGGCTTTCTGACACGCATCTTAGATAGGTCTGGCCATAAAACAAAACAAAAAATCGGACCTCGGGTTGGACTTTGATAAATAAAGATAACTGCTATAGATGCGTGTCAGAAAGTCAGAGATCGTTTCGACAGTAGTTACAACTTTATAAGCAGGACCTCTTTTTTTTTTGAATTGCTAAAAATCAACATTTATTTTTATTTTTAAACAATAAAAATATTTCCGAAAAAAAAAAAAGTTTTTTTTATAGCAGATCAGATCAACTATGCCTCAAACAAAAATGAACTTTATGATAAAAATCAAAATTTCTTAAACTACACTAACTTTTGATAGATATTGATATCTTTCTTAAAATATATTTTAAAAATCTGCTGTTTTAATTAAAAATGATATACAAACTGTTTTTGTTTTTAAATATACACCCAAATATTAAACAATGAAATTCTACATTCTTTGGGGAGAGGAAAAGAATGCGGTAAGTTTTTTGTTTTGTTTGTTTATTAAATTTTAACAGATGTACGCGAATTATGTGACAATGTCATACGGAGGATTAAAATAATATACAAGACATCTTCAGATTTACATTTTTTAATAAAAAGGTAAATATTTATATAGCTTACCTTTATTTAATTTCGCTGACGACTTTTCTTGCAGCAGTTCCTTGTTTTGAGGAACTTGAAATAGGTATGCGCAAAAATAAACAAACTCCGCACTTTGTGCCCCAGGGGATCTTCGACAACCTATTTAAAAATAAAAATATAAATATATTTTCATAAAATTTGAAATCTAAAATATCGTTCGTAAGTTTTTCTCATTTTTTTTTTTTTTTTTTTTTTCAATTAAGGAATGGACCCAAATTTCTGCTAAAAAAAAAGAAAAGGGAAACCTACTTTCCTTCATAATAACGTAAACTGAGCTGTTATTGGTCAATTTCTTTGTTTTGTTTACATTACATCGGCAACACCCAATCTAACTTTCAAAAGTATGGTGATTTAAAGGGAAATAATTCTTGTTGTTTGCTATGTGAGATGATTATGTCCCTTGAACAACACATTTTTCACGCTTGCAGACACCCATAACAAAAATATCATCACATACAAAAAATGAATAATTTTCCCCCAACTATATCAGTCCTAATTATCTATTCATCGTTTTTACATTTAAATAATAAAATCTTAGTGGGAAAAATGTAAACAAGAATTGTTAAACTTTTTAAAAAATCTAAGAAAAAAACAAAACAAAACAAAAAAAAACAATTAATTTTTTTTCTCTTAAAAAAGTTCAACAAAGTATTCATTTAAGGGCACTGCCAAAATGTCGTCTGCTATACATTTTAAAAACGAATTAAAACTAATTGAATCGATTATTTAAAGACAAATTTTTGTCTAAGTCGAAAAGTAGTAACATAATGAGCGGCAGTAAAAAAAAGGAAAATAATATTATACATGTTATTTATTTTTAATACATTTTAATTTTTTTTTTTTTAGTCAATTTTGATCAAATATATGATAGCCTAAAATGACGTAAAATCCGTGTTTACAAAATTAATTTAACACCCTCGATGGAAAAATTGACCAAAAATCAGGGAATTGTCCGATTTTAATGAAATTTTCAGTGTTGATTTATCTATGAATGAATTTTATAATGCATCAGTTATTTTATTTCAAAACTTTCTGATTTAATTAGGTACTTCTGCTATGGTAAATTAATATATAAAATCCATTTAAAATATGAAACGTCTAATTTTAAGTTTCAAATTTCATATTTTTAGTTTCTAAAAACATATCTATTTAATAACTACTTTAGTTTATTATCATTATCTAATAATTTTTGTAGAAAAACTCTATTGAAAATTTAGGCCTCATACTTTTTAAACAGAACAAATATCGATGTCTAATTTTTTCTTTTATAAGATATAGCCAATTAAATAATTATCGAAAAGAGTAAAAAAAAATCTCCAAAAATCTTTTTTTTTTAGTTTTTATTTAATTTATTTTCTGATTTTTGGTACTTATTTTCTACCAGGATAGCTCCCTTAAATTTATTTTTCTTCTATTCTGTCAACAACAATAACAGCAGCAGAATTTATTTCTCTGTGAAATTATCTTATAAAATTTTAAATAATTGCAAATTATAAGTATCTATCTATTTAATCAATTTATTTATTTATCTTTTAATCTATCTATTTTTTGAATTTCTGTGAGTTTTTCACTGAAGTTTGAGTAACAACAAGTCACCTCATGTCTCCAGGACTCTTCTCAGTATTCTAGCTAATCTTAAAAGTTTGGTGGTCTGGATGGTCTTGATTCTTCTTCATATCTCAAGTTTCTCTAGTTTCTTTTCCAGGTCTTTGGGGACTGATCCAAGGGCAGCAACTACAATTTATACGTCTATATGTTCACCTTCAAGTAACAGCCTTTTCAGCTCTCTAGCAAGATCCAAGTATTTATCTTTTCAAATTCTTTTATTTTCACTCTATGGTCTACTGGAATTGTAAAATTTATGAGTTGACAAGGTCTTTTCTTCGGTAATCTAAACATTAGTTACATAAATGAGAGTAACTTCCCCTTGTTTGTTTCACTTTGAGGAAGCCATTTGTTTTGGTCAGCCATTTTCATTTCACCATAAATCTACACTGAAAATACAAATTTGTTCAAATCAATACAACTGCACTTTTTAACACGAAAATATCATAAAATCTGTTCTTAATAACAATTAAGTTCATTTCAAATAATGTGCAAGCACAATTAAGAACACATTTTATGACATTTAACACTAATTGATTAACACTAGGTCGGGTCTTTTAGCCAGGATAGAGTGATCCATTTGTATCTCAAAGTTCAGAATTTTGAGAATTTTACGCATCTAATTTTCTAGGTTTGGTTTGGTTTGTTTTATTTTATGGCATACCAACCTCACTGGGTCATTTAAAGTTTTGAAATAAATTCATTCTTAATCGATACTCAATTTTGTTTATAAACACATTTTTCTATTTATACCATAGATGGGACCCTAACAGATACTATCACTCTGGGTCAGACTGGACCAAGGAGCAATGGTGATGAAGGGGTGCTCCACATTCCTCAGACCTCCAGAACTGGAATCTCACCATTAGAGTTTAACATCATTCCCAGGACATGAAGACCCTCAGCCATTGCCCTCTAGCACCCATATGATAAAAAGAGTTGGGGCTTGCCATAAGGGCAATAGGGTTGGGGCAATCGTATAGGCGCTAGGGCTTGACATGAACAGCCTATTGATTGGAAGGGGCCTTTCCGACCACCTGTCTAGCCTAAGTAAGGGTCCAAGTGGAGTGTTGTATGTCATGGACTGCTCATCCACCAGGATTCCGTCCTTAAGCATCACAGGTCGCCACCCACCACCAACAGGTGGCCTCATTGGGGGGTTCTTACACCTCTGCAGAGGTGCAGTTGATGTATTCTAAAGCCCCAGCTGACAGGGCTTTCTCATTTTCTAGGACAGATTCTGGTTTGTCAATATACCATTTGTCATTATGATCAAATTTTATTCTTTTGCACAAAACCTCATGGATCACCTTTCCTGCTCAGTCATGTATTTCTTTTGTGCCAGTTTGCGGCATTCACTCATCATCATCATCATCATTATCATCATCATCAATATTTTTCACACCTGCCATAGCTGGTGGTTCACTGGAGGCTGAGTGACAATAAATCTCCTCAGGTCTCCAGGACTCTTCTGAGTATTCCAGCCAATCCCCCCAGTGCTGTAGTTTGATGGTCTTAATTCTTCCTCTGATTTCCAATTCACCAAAATTCTTTTTCCAGAGATTTGGGAACTGTTCCAAGTGCCCCAATTACAATTGGTACCACCTTCACCTTCATGTTTCACAGTTTCCTCAGTTCTCTGGCAAGGTCCAGGTATTTGTCTATCTTTTTGCTCTCTTTCATTTTTATACAGTGGTCGGTTGGGATGGTAAAATCCATGAATAACAAGTTCTCTTCTTCTTGTTGATCAATATTAGATCTAGTCTCCTGGCCGGGATTAGGTGATATGTATGTACCTTAAAGTCCCAGAGAATTTTATGTGTCTTATTCTCCAGGACAGGTTCAGGTTTGTGCATATATCATTTATTACTATTATTACTATTATTATTATTATTATTATTATTTCTACAATTATAGTTTTTCACACCAGCATTAGCTGATGGTATCTCCCTGGAGTCTGAGTGACAATAAATCTCCTCAGGTCTCCAGACTCTTCAATTATTATTATGATTCACTCCTTTTGTGTTTTTCAAATCAGCGTTAACTGATGGCCTTTAACTTGAGTCTGAGTGGCAACAAGTCTCCTCAGGTCTCCAGGACTCTTCTGAGTATTCTGTCAGATTGTAGCAGTGCAATATTCTGGATTGTCTCAATTCTCCTTCTGATTTCCAGATTTTCCAAACTGTTTCCAATCTTTTTGGGACCGTTCCAAGTGCACCAACTACAATTGGTATCACTTTGACTTTCATATTCCATAATTTTTTCAGTTCTCTGCCAAAGTCCAGGTATTTGTCCATTTTTTCATTTTCCTTCAGCTTCACCCTGTGATCTGCTGGAACTGCAAAACCCACCAGTTGACAAGTTCTTTCTTTTTTGTTAATCAATTCTAGGTCTGGTCTTCTTGCTGGGATAAGATGATCAGTTTTTATTTCAAAGTCCCAGAGAATTTTTTGCATTTCGTTCTCAAGAACAGATTCTGGTTTATGCATATACCATTTTGTTGTATGGTCAAAATTTAATTTTTGCATAATTCCCAGCGGATCACCTTTCCAACCAGTCGTGCTTAGTTTTGTACTCCCGTTGTGCTAGTTTGCTACATTCGCATAGTACATGGTTTACAGTCTCATCTCTGTCACCGCATAGTCTATATTTACTATTTTTTGGGGTCTTATCAATTTTTGATTTGATATAGTTTGTCCTTATGTCATTATTTTGTGTAGCAATTATTAGTGATTCAGTTTATCTTTTGAGGTTTCCTTTTCTTAACCATGTCACTCCTTGTGAGTTTTTCACATCAGTGTTAGCTGATGGTATTTCACTGGAGTCTGAGTGACAACAAGTTTCCTCAGGTCTCTATGACTCTTCTGAGTATTCTAGCTGATTTCAATAATGCTGTTGTTTGGATTGTTTCAATTCTTCCTATGATTTCCAATTCCATCAGTCTGTTTTCTAAACTTTTGGTAACCATTGGTATCACTTTCATCCTCATATTCCACAACTTTTTAAAGTCTCTATCAAGATCCAGTTTATTATTATTCCGGACCATATGACCTTTAGGCACCCCTTTTGCGATCTTGTTTCATAAGTACATGTTTCATTTACATCGGCAAAATCCGTTTGTTTGTTAACAGACGATTTTTAGAGTTTTTAAAAAATTTATAAAACTAACGCCTAACCCTAACACCTAACCCTAACTGTAACCCCTAAGCGTAACCCCTAACAAACAACCGGATTTTGACGGTGTAAATGGAAAAAAATGTCCTTATGAAACGAGATCGCAAAAGGGGTTCCTAAAGGTCATATGGTCCATTATTACCTCTCCTTAAACACGAATTTTAAGTCATATTTTGACAGGGGTTACGGCCATATTTGACTGAAAAAATAATTTTAAATGTATTAAAAATAAATTTCATATGTAATATTATTTTGCTTTTTTTCTTACTGATGCTCATTATGTTACTACTTTTCAACTTAGACAAAATTTTGACCTTAAATAATCGATTTAATTAATTTTAATTCGTTTTTAAAATTAAAAGCAGACGAAAAACAAATGTCAATTTGACACAAGGAAAATTGGTGCAACAAGCGAGAAGTGAACTCACTATTCAGTAGTAATGAATATGTAAGATCTAAATGAGAATTTGTAATCCATAAATAAACTGTTTGTAACAATTGATGGCAAAAATACACATAAGTGGCATTAGGCAACATTATTTTAAAATTTGACTCAATTTTTCTAGACTTACTTTTTTTTTTTTTTTTTTTTTAAGGGACGAAATTATGTTTAACACCGTCTACCGATTTCTTTTGTTATTATCGCAGAAAGCTTTCTTAGCGGAAGAAAAATATAACGTTTGTATTGTTATTTTTTTCATTTCTTTTACTGATTTCTTTGTGTAGTTTTTTTGTTTTTTTTTGTGTTTTTTTCTTCAAATTTTAACGTTAGCTGAAAATGTAGAATTGTGTAGATTAACTGTGATGAGAAATCCGGAAAAATGAAATTCGCTAAATATTTGAAAACTTTTTCTTATCACATTTTTTCCATGTCTGAAAGATAAATATTACAAATATTGGATAGTTTAAAAAAACTTAACGGCTTCCGTATTTTTATTTGTAATAAAGGACTATTTGCTCGTAAATTCCTACCATAAAATAAACTGAACCCCCATTTTATGTTCGTGTTTTTGTATTAAATGTTTCATTTTTCTTGCACCCGTTATGTTACAATACAAAATATATTTTCTTTATTTATTTTAATATTCATTTCAATGTGCATATTCTAAAAGTTTTTTTTTTATTTTATGAGAATGTTTAGTTTTAAAGTGGGGGTTCGTTTTTACACTTCAACTTTTTACTCGTAAATTCCTACCATAAAATGCCCAAGCCTAATTTTATGGCAGGAATTTACGAGTAAAAAAAAAAAAAAAAAAATTGAATATTACCTTTTGTTGTTGTTATTTCTTTTCTTTTTGGCTTTGGTACTCTAAAATAAAAACGTTAGATTTTAATCATCGTCGACGAAAAAACAAAATTACGGTCATAAAAGGAGGATCCAATTTATGCCTAAATTGTAAAACGAGCCTTAACTTTAAAACTAAACATTCTCACAAAATAATTTTTTTTAGAATATGCACATTGAAATGAATATTAAAATAATTAAAGAAAATATATTTTGTATTGTAAAATAACAGGTGCAAGAAAAATAAACATTTAATACAAAAACACGGACATAAAATGGGGTTCGTTCAGTTTATTTTATGGTATGAATTTACGAGCAAATAGACCTTTATTACCTTTTTATTGACATTTGGATGTGACGTTTTTTAACATTAAAGCTTCGTTTATTTTTTAATTTTTTTTTTTTTTTTTTTTTTTTCGTTACAGACAAATAAAAAAGCTAACGCTCATAATTAGAAAGTACGGAAGCCTAAAAAGATTAAGATCAATGGAAGATTTATTTTTTCATTTTACACTTTCATATTTAAAATTATTTTTATTAATTCTTCAAACTATAGTCTGGTTGACATTTTTGTCGAATTCCACAAAATGTATCAAGTTCTGTGATGTCAATCCAAAAGTTGATTTAAAAGTAAATATATAGCTGATAGGATCTAGAGAAAACCAGTTCCATCAAAACTGATTTATTCGGCTCCTCAACGAGGCCAAAACAAGGATACAATATCGGTTTTGTGTATATGCGGTAGAAGGTGGTAGCTGAGGGACTTAATGTCCTGGGTATGACGTTAAACTGCATCAAGTGGGGAAGTTCCAATTCTGCAACTCTGTGGAATGTGGAGTACTACATTATTGCCATTAATCCCAGGTCCATCCTGACCCAGAGTGGTAGTACTTGTTAGGGTCCCATCTATAGGTTAAATAGATTAAAAAATGAGTATTAAAAAGGTGTATAAAAATTGAATACCCAACAAGAATGAATAAAACAAAATGTCTTTGGCTTAAAATAACCAAACAGAGTTTGACATGCCATAAAATCCAACTAACCAACCAATTTGGATAATATAATTGTTGAAGTTTGGTAAGTAGCAGAGGAGTGCATAGTGGAAATAATGCGTGAAATAATTTACAATAGGTAAAAGTATAAAGTGAGGAGCTGGTCACACAGGGATAAGGATAGGTCAGTAGAGGTTAACACACGAGGTAAATTCAACAATGATTTATTATGAACTGATTTAATTTCTTACAAGGGTTAAAAAAGGTGGGAACAAACCTTGGGCAGAGTTTTGAGCTCCTGCTGATGTCACATCAAATATTTTTAATAATAGAAATATGAACTTATAAAATCCAACAATAATCTTTAAAAAAAATGATGACAATAACAAAACAAAGTGGTAAATATTGGTATTACTTATTGTAAAATTAAATTTTTAATAGGATCTATGAACATATAATCATACTGTAGCGTTAGTTTCGTATTTGCCTGGAGAGTTGTCTGCCCGGTTTAGTTTGTTGGTGCCCGCTAGGGGCTAGAGTATTTAAGCGCCGGGTTCAAACCCTTCTGCCTCTTTTCCTGTTCCAGTAACCACGAGACACATGGGGTAGATTTTGGTCTAACCCTTCTCGTTGGGGCTTCACCTCCCTTACATTACTGTAAGTGAATTAACACAGCATGGACTATCCCTAGTCTCATGTCTGTGGCTTTTATATGTTATCTTGTACCATTCATGAATGTGTATTTATCTTTTTACCTATGTACTTTGTATCTCGTCATATCCATGTGCTGTACTATATTAAATGTTTTGTCTGTTAACCTTCGTCGGAGTCATGTATCCAATATATATAACTTTGAACCTTTCTTACAATACTATTAGAATTCTAGAAGAAAACTATCATATTTGTTGTAATATATTAAGAATTAAAAAAAAAAATAAGCTTGTAAAATAGTTCATTCAAACTAAAAAAAGAGAAATAAATAGGTTAATTTAATATGATTTGTTTGTTGTTTTTTTCTTAATTTTTATTTTTTCATTTTACAGATCTCCAATCAGAAAACCAAAGGATCTATAGTAAACATGTTTGTGAATCAAGTAAAGATGTGGTAAACCCTCACTGTCATTACTTATATGATTTTACATGTGTGAATGTATTATACAAAACTAATCTTCGCATAAAATTTGTCCAAATGATTGTTTCTTGAAAATAGATATGGAGAAATACAGTGGAGAGAATACATCTCTTTGTAAAATTTGTGGATGTGCATTTTCATATGATTCTGCTTTGAAAACTCACATGAAAACTCACAGAAAAACAAAAAGATACACTTGTCATATTTGTAGTTCTATCTTTACTCGAAATTCACATTTAGTTGAGCACATACGAACACACACTGGAGAGAAACCTTTTTCTTGTGAGGTTTGTGGATTTTCATTTTCGCGGAATTCAAATTTAAAAACTCACATAAGAACACACACAGGAGAGAAACCATATTCGTGCGATATTTGTGGATATAGCTGTGCTCAGAGATTAACTTTGCAAACACATGAACGAACACACACTGGAGAGAAACCATTTGCTTGCAACATTTGTGGACATGCATTTTCACAGAAAGCCCATTTACAAGAACACAAACGGACACACACAGGTGAAAAGCCATATTCTTGTGATGTTTGCAGAGCAGCCTTTTCAAAAAGTTCAATTTTAAAAGTTCATATGCGGATACACACTGGAGAGAAACCATATTCTTGTGAAATTTGTGAATCTTCATTTTCATTACAATGTAGCTCTACAGCAACACATGCGAACACACACTGGAGAGAAACCATGTTTATGTGATGTTTGTGGAACTTCTTTTGCACGCATTTCAAATTTAAAAGCACACATGCAAATACACACTCGAGAAAAACATATACTTGTGATATTTGTGGACATGTATTTTCAAAAACATCAGCTTTACAAATACATAGACAAACACACACAGTGAAAAGGCATATCCTTGTGATGTTTGAGAAGCTGCTTTTTCCGTAAGTTCAGATTAAAAAAAGCACTTGCGAGAACACACTGAAAAGACAAACAGTTATTGTCATCTGGAATAAACATGAAAAAACTGCTCTCATTATTGATGTAGCTGTCCCAAATGATTATGGCCTCAATAGAGCTGAGCGGGAAAAAATTACAAAATCTCAAGACCTCAAGAATGACCTAAA
The DNA here is from genome assembly GCA_023376005.1 of Doryteuthis pealeii. Lineage (NCBI taxonomy): Eukaryota > Metazoa > Mollusca > Cephalopoda > Myopsida > Loliginidae > Doryteuthis > Doryteuthis pealeii. Next base: position 79,171,156 of record CM042151.1, on the reverse strand, counting down.
AACAACTTGGTCATTGAAAGAAATCAATACTTTGACACAGTACCTGGTAAACCAAGCTACTATAGAGTACAAATAACAACTATTAATGGAACCTGCTTCATCCTAAAACAATCCTTAGGATACAAATACTATTTATAAAGGAATCAAGTGTTAGCCCCAGGACAGGGTCCCCTTGACTTTTAAATATTCTAATAAGAAAATGAAACACAAAAAGAGAGAAACCATTTTCTTGTGAAGTATGTGGATCAGCATTTTCAGAGAGTTGCCATTTAAAATGACACATTTTTGAAAAAATACCTTGAAACAATCCCAGGGAAACCAAGTTGCTATGAAGTACAAATAGCAGCTATCAAAGGAACATTCTCCATCCTAAAACAATCCTTAGGATACAAATACTATTTATAAAGGAATCAAGTATTAGACCCGGGCAGGAGCCTCTTGGTTTCTAAAAATTGTTTAAATAAGATTTTTAAAAAGCAATAAAAAAGAAAGCATATTCTTGTGCATTTGCTTATGATTAGTTCTTAAATAAATGTGCATTTAAGAAGAATGATATTGTTATGAGATTTGTGTTTATGCATTTTCAGATAAGTCAGCTGTGCACCAAAACAAACACAAACAACCTAGAATAATACTATATCTTCTTGAAGTTTATGGATATCTCTATACAGTCAAGTCAGAGGAGAGAATTCACATACTTGTGGAATTTTTGCGACTGTGTTTCCTCATTTTATTTCCTAAAACACTTACTTATATGAGGGTACTTACAAAAGATCATCTATGAGGATGAGTCAAAAAGTAATACCATTTTATTTAGGACAGGTATAAATACCAACACAGAAACATGTATCATACATCAAAATGAAACACTTCAGATTTCACTTCCTCATCACTGGAATAATGTTTGCCTCAGGTTATCATCTCTTCAGCCCCATGAAAGAGGGTTTGAGAGGCAAACATTATTCCCGTGACGAGGAAGTGAAATCTGTTGAAAAGAAGTGGCTCAAAGAACAGTCAACAGAATTTTATGAGGCAGGGATAATGCTCTTATTCAAAGATGGAACACTGTTATTGAGAGATGTGGGGACGATGTGAATAAACAGGGGGGTGATCCACAGGACCAGCTTCATTTTGATGTATGATACATGTTTTTGTGTTGGTAATTATACCTGTCCTAAACAAAATGGCATTATGTTGTGACTCACCCTCAGATTTTATCCAAAAAACATCACAGGAGAATGTTCTTGCATCATTTTTCAGCATAGTCTCCATTAACTTCAATGCACTTGGACCAATAATGTTCAAGCTTTGCTCTTCATTTGAGTAAGAAGGACACATCTTGACCCTTTAGATAATCATAACTCTAAAAATGATGCCCATATATATATATATATATATCAGTCACAATGGCACAATAGAAACAAGTGATTATAATTTATGGAAAGACAAAGTTTTTAGCAAGGGGTTCTATTTACAATATAAGTAAGTATTTACCCAACCTGTTTGTCATGGGTTGAATGTGACACAAGGTTACAGGTATGGGGCACCCAGAGAGGATTAAACTCGCTATTCAGTAGTAATAAATTTGTGAGACTAGCTGGCTAACCATTACACCACGGCGGGACATCCTGGATTCTATTTACAATATAATTATGATGCTAAACTGAAACAATCTTTTTTTTTAAATATTATTTTTAACTCATTTTTTATCTATTTAACCCATGGATAGGACCCTAACAGGTACTACCACTCCGGGTCAGAATGGAATAATTTGGGAAACAAAGGTCTGATGAAGCTAGGTTGATTTTAGTGAGGTTCATGGGGCCAAAGTTTAAAGCCACATTTGGTTATTTCTATTAAAAGAGGCACTTGTGCAATGGTTATCATCATAGGAAATAGACATGGTGATCCAACTTCAAATCCTGGACAAAGCTGTTTACATTTCACATCAGCTCTTATATCATTGGGAAAAGTATAAATCCAACTATTCTCCCACTAGCTATGTGTAAATAGTAGGGAAGACTTGGCTCTTTAGCCTTGGTATGACAACCAATCTAGGAGAAGGTAAACTCTGAATTCAAACCTGTTAAACTCTGCTTAAAAATTGACCATGTGTCTCCTTTTTTTTTCATTGATTGTTCTTCAAATTTATAATTCTGATGCATTTATGGTTTGATCCTTGGTTTGACCCTAATAGTCAATCATGAGCCCTTCCTCACACTCCCAAAACCTGGAAGTTCTTGCCTTGCCAACATATGCTATTTGCTGGAATTTTTTGGGTGGCGAAAAACCATTGTGGACTTTGATTTTTTGATTCAGGATTAAAGTGTTGAACCGCTGGTTCATCCTAGGTCACAAATCTGTAGAATTTAGTTGGAACACTGTAAAAATGAGTCAAAAGTTTCATCAAAATTTTCCAATCTGTTCATTTTCAAATCTGTTCAATTTTGATTTAGTGTCAAAATTCAGGGCACCCATCTTGCAGACAGTTTTCTCAACCCCAAGATGATAGTCAAAACAGCAGGACATGAGCCATCACTAATGTTCATGGTTGCCACTATTTTTTGGTCAGTTGCACATCTATCATTTACGATTATGCAGTGATTGACCTCTACTTAATTATCTGTGATTACTGATTTAGGGCGTCCTGACTGTGGGTCATGATTGGCGGTCTTCCTGCCCTGCTTGAAATAAGCAGCCCACTTCTTTACAGTTTGAGTCCTCACTGAGTGTGTTGGCCACATCCTCATGGATTTCATTGGGGTATTTGTAGGAACCACTCAGTTCTGGGTTCTGTACCAGACCTTGCCAACTCAGCACATTAGTGGCATAGCTTGGATCTATGTGGTAAAATAGGGAACTGATAATAGGAATGATGCTCCACCTTGGATCCCAAAACAATCTCCCTGGTCTAGCACTAGTAAAACGGATAGACTCCCTCACCATTTGGCTGATATGAACAATAAGCCACTCTGCCAACTTTGTCTTACTACTAATGGCTGGACTTAAGATATACTGACTGTATCCTAAGTCTTACTCATCTGTTGGGCAGAGTAGTGATACCTGTTAAGATCCCATTATGGATTGAATTAAAAAAATGTGTTAAAAGAATTGAGTTTATAAAAAAATTGTCTTTGGCATAGAATAATCCAACAAGGGTTGACATGTCATAAAATCCAACAAACCGAACATCTGCAGGGAATACACTCAGCATATTCTAAGTTTCACTGGTAGAGCTGAGACAGATTAAAAGTTGATTTTAAAAAAATGGTTTTGGATGGCGTTAGTGCACAAGAATAAAATGATATTAAGAAATGAGAGATTTCTTTTATTCGATATTCAAAGAAAAGAACCATTAGTTCAAACAAAGCAGAAGGTCCTTTTCCTTTGTATGAAACAATAAATGTAAGAAACACTTACTTTAAAGTATCTTTTTGTTTTTTGCATGTGTTCAATAAATGCCATTTTTTGTAGCTGTTTCTTACTCCTGGTTTATAAAAGTATTTTTGCCCGAGAAATCCAAAAATGCTATCAAAAAGGTTGTAAAGTTAACCAATTTTAAGTTATTGATGATTTCTGAATTTTTCATAGCAAGATCAATATCCCAATGTGGCACTGCATCTATGACAAAGATTTTTTTCTATTTTCATTTCATATCTATTGAACATTATTTGTTCCAAAAAGATAGTTTTTTTTCTTTCTATCATTGATAGCATTTTAGGGGGTGGGTGACAATTTTACATTTTAGGGGGTGGGTGACAATTTACTTTTTTCTGGATGATTTGATATGGAATTGCCCATAAATAAATTCTTGGACCTGGCCAGAAAACTGAAAAAAAAAAAAACTCTTGGAATGGTCCTCAGGGGTTTGGAAAAAGAGTCTGGATAAATTGGAAATCAGAGAAAGAATTAAGACCATCTGAACCACATTGTTAAGATCAGCTAGAATTCTCAGATATGAAAGACCACTAGCTAACACTGTCGTGAAAAATTCTCAAGGAATTTAATAATGATAATAATATCTTCTTCAGTGGATCTATTAGACTTTATTCACCGGTCATAGCCGCCCGTCCCACTGGTCATCATTGTTGTGACTTGTATTTTCTATATATCTATAACCCAGCAACTTATCCATTTAACATTAAAGAAAAGCATTAATAGTGATAGTAGTCACATCAGTTTCTGTTCAAATTCAAAATGATGTGTTTGTGGGAATTAAAATAAAATTAAATTAAAATAAAAAAATAAAAAATTTACTCCCATGAGCCTTCACCAGAAGAACCATCCGCACATGTGTGAGAAAAAGGGCCAACTTCCAAGCCCCAAAGATAATACCTGGGTCATTCAAGTTTAGGCCTTGACGCAATGGATTTTTACTGATTTTTTCACAATAATATAATGTAGGTAGGTTCAATTTTACTAAAAGAAGGTAATAAAAATGTAATAAACAGGGTTGGTATGAAGCGTATGGTGGCAAGGAAAAACAAACACAGATTTTATGTTTTGCGCCGGCCTGTGATGTACTGTCTATCAGCATTAAGTCAGCTTTATTTAAAGCCAGAGGTAGGCTTGAGATGGGCTTTGAAGGGTTTTGTGGGGGAAGGTTTTTTATTTGTCGAAAAACATTAAATAGGAGATATTTTTAATTGTTTATATTTAATGTTTCTCAACCGGAAGTTTTGCTGGAGCCTATGCATAGAACCATGGTATTTTGGACACTTGGTTTTAGGCTACCATTGAGTTAATTTCCGTTTGGCATCAGCAACTTATGTTTTGTTTTGTTGGCGAGTGTATGTATCTCTTTATTGTGGTGTGCAAATTGAATTGTTAAATTTAGTGGACCGAGAGATATCTATATTAGTGTATATAACAAAATTAATTCTAAAATTTTAAAACAAATATCAAACATCAGGGAATTGTCAAATTTTAATGAAATTTTCACCACTTCATTCATTCAGGACTTAGTTTTATAATGAATAGGTTATTTTATTTTAAAAAAAAGTTTTTTTTAATAAATTAACATATTTCAACTTTTAAGTCATTTGAATAAAATAAATTTCCAGTCCCTAAATTTTTATATTTCTAGAAAGATCAAAACCAGAACACCCTATTAAAAGAACTTTTTTTTTTTCCGGTGTGGACATTTTTTGATCATTTATTCAAAATGATAAAAAAATGTCCACACCTGAAAAAAAGTTACTTGAAAATTTAAAAGTTATTTTCTTAAAACTCAAAGAATGATTTTTGTAGAGGGTTTTCTCTTTTATTAGTTTTAAGAACAATATTTTTCTTTGAATTGACAACAAAGAAGTATTTTCTCTGATTCAATTGACCTATTTTTATTCACTTAAAAATTTAGTAGTGAATTTTTAAAATTCACTATTAAATTCTTAACCGAATTGAAAAAAAAATGGGGGGTGTTGAAATTTAAAAAAATTTTTTTTGTGTAGTCTTCTGGATTTGATCTTTCTAGAAATGTAAATATTAGGGACTGGACATTTTTTATTCAAATGACCAAAGGCTGAAAAACTCCCTACAATCTGAATTGATAAGAATAATTTATTTTTCTAGTTAATTATTTTTTTTTCAAGTTTTTTTTTTTCATGAAATAAGCTATTCATTACAAAATAAAATCATTTATGTATATAGCGTTGAAATTTTCATTAAAATTGACAATTTCCTGATTTTTGGTAATGAAAAAAAGAAAATGCAACTTAATCAGTTTAAAAAAAAAATTATTTAGGCTTCCATACTTTAAATATAAGGACGTTAGCTTTTGGTTTAAAACTAACAAAAAAAAACTCCCTTTATTTTATCTTTGTTTTTCCTTTTTGCTTGTTTGTTTTGTTTATTTTTAAATTCTGCTTTAACAGTTTTATTTTCCTGCACAAATCTTATGAAGTTTCTGGATTTTGAACCAAAATATAATGAGTGAAAAAATTTATAACTCTAAGAATCCTAAAAGTTACGGTAAAATATCACATCAGCGTTATTTTTATACTATGGAAACCAAACGGACATAAATTACTTTTTTTCTTGAAATTTATTAAATTCTTTAAAAAAAATTTACATACATCTCATAAAATTTTTACATACATGTCATTAGAATTTTATTATTTATTGCGTAGAAATGTTCAAGTTTGAATCTTCGAATTTTAAATCAAGCAAATTTTGTGTGGGCTATTAAATGAGTAATAAAAAAAAAAAATTAAAAAAAGAGAAAAATGAAAACTAAAATATTTTATTTGACTGAAATCTGATAGATGCAGAGTTATTCCCCTTCTTTATGACTCTTTCGTAATTAAAAAAAAATCTGTTTATGTCGGAACAAAAGCATGACTTTTTTAATTAGTCAAAGAATTTAACCGATGTTTATTTAATGATGACTTTTTACTGTTTCTTAAAGTTAAAATGTTTTTGGGAAGACAAATGAGACTAAAAGAAGACAGAGTTAAAAATGGTAACATTCACTTCATTTTTTACTTTGTTTACACGTTATAAATACATTGTTTACGTTACGATGATATTGATGTGAATTACATTCTACAAGTTATTTTAAGGTGCATGGATTAGAATTTGAATGAATTATTGCTATATCTTTTCAGCTTTATATATTTTGTCTCATATTTTTTGCAATATTTTGCCGGCATCGTAATGTTTATTGTACGTATCCCTTTTTTTCTTTTAATTAAGTTTCATTGCAATTTGAAACTGATGTTTTAATAAAAAATCTCTTTAAAAAATACCAATGAAATTTGTTGCAAAAGAAGAAAACACACAAAAAAAACCGCAACATATTCATACAAGTTTAAAGATTTGTTCATTATCTGAACGTTTTTATCATGTATTTAAAAAGAAAAACAATATTTTACAAACACTCCCCAACATACATTGGCATAGAAACTTCCACTGTTCATTTGATCCTGAGTATGGCACTAAACTGCATCTGATGGTGAGGCTTGAGTTCTGGAGATCTGAGGAGTGTGGAGTACCCTTCGGTACTCTTCGCAGAGAAGCGTCCCGGCATCTTGCCCCCAAAATCGCTAGGTGGTGGCAGCTGAAAAAAACCCACCAGCTAAGATTGAAGTCCGTAGCCGAAGTGGTGTCACTTGCAAACCCCCACAAAAAACAACCAACTTAGGGCGTTTTTTCCGAAAACCCTAACTCCAACCCTAACCCTAACCCCCTCCTAGTTAAAATTAACAGTTTTATTACAAAATTTGTGGGTTCTGTTTTTTCTGGGTCAAAAAACATTAAGGCTGAACTTGCACAAAGGTGTCAAAATTAGGGTGACCCAGAAAAAACAGAGCCCAAATTATTTATCTATTTTCCCATTAAAATAACCCTAAACCCCAACCCTTACCCTAACCCTAAACCCATTTTTTTTTCAACTGACACCGCTTCGGCTGCGGACTTCAATCGTAGCGGGTGTTTTTTTTTCAGCAGCCACCGGCTAGCGAATTTTGAGGCAGGAGACCGGGACAGTTCTCCACGAAGAGTACCTACCCTTCTTAGCCACTCCTCCCAGGTCCACTCTGAGGAATGTAGAATACTCCATTCATTGCAATTATTACTCCATCACTTCCAGTTTAGTCGAACCTGCAATGGTAGTAAGGTCTTATCTATGATAGCTTTGATTGTGATTGATTGATTTTAATGGCATGTCAACCCATCGAGGATAGCGATTCATTAAGAGGAATTATGGGGTTCGTAGGGAGCTTCTAATTCTCCCGGTAGTTGGCAATTATTCGGATGAAAGAAGACAAACAACACAATTGGAAATTATACACATGTATTAGACAAAGTTACAAAATGCTGCAAATTTGATGGCATTTGCTACGAGACTTATCTTGAGAGGTGAAATAACAGTTCGTTGGTGAATTAGCGCTAGAAAGGGATTTCTACTCGCCGTCGTGGTAGAGTGCTGTTGAGACGCGTCCGTCCTGGTCGTTTCTCGTCCGATAAGTAAAAGTGTTGGGGAGTGCTTTTTTTGAGCGACTTGCCTGGTTAACTGCCCTTTGAAGTGGGCGGTGGATGGAGCCCTTGTTAAAGTGACTCCTCAGGTCGACAGCCTTCAGATAAGTGTTGGAGTTTGGTTTTTCCGACAACATTGTATGCTGGCGATTCGCCCCCTAGCGGCAGGGGAAGATAATTCTACTATCTGTTTTCTGACATCATGTTGTAGATTTATATTTACATTTTTTGTGTAGTTTCTGGAGAGTTTTTTTTTTCACATAGTAATATGATATCATGTAAGAGACATGATGTAATGGTCAGAATCATAGGAAATGGACATGGTGACCTGAGTTCTAATCCTGGATGAGGCTGTTTGCATTTCACATAGCACTAATACCCTTGGGAAAGGCATGCATACAACTACTCTCCTTCTAGCTATGGGTAAATATTAGGACCGACTAGGCTCTTTAGCATTGGCTAGGTAACTGCTCTAGGAGAAGAAAACTTTGAATTCAAACCTGTTAAACTCCACTTAAGAAATTGACCTTGTGGCACATCCTGCTCATGTGGAGGCATTGATATATATATATATATGTATATATATATTCCTATCTAATACATTATGGCTAAGTCATGCTGAAAGCAATAGTTCCTGCTAGATCACCAAAGTTAAGCAGTGATGAGCCTGTTCAATACTTAATTTGGTGACTAATTAAGCAACAGCAGGTACTGTAAGCAACCTGAGTCCTTTGTTTATCAAAATGACTTGATATGCTATTAAATGATCCAAAAGCAGTTGATTCGTCATAAAACAAAACAACCAAACAACCAACCTAATACAGATAATTTGAACACAGTTGCATGATTTCAAGTATTCCTATCTAATAAAAAATAATTTGATGGTTTCAACTAATTATTTCTATTCAATAATAGTCCTTTGCTTGAACATTTGTTTTTCAAAGAACTCAAAATAATCCTTAGTAAACTATAACGTCAAGTAAATATTTTCAATACAAATAATTTAGTTATATGGCATCAAGTATTCCTATCAGATATGAATAATTTTTAAACAAATCTATTTGTCCCATAGATGGAAATCTAACAAGTCCTCTCACTCTGAGTCAGTGGACTTGGGAGTAATAGTAATGAAGGAGTACTTATCACTCCCAGATTGACAGAACTGGAGCCTCACCATCAGATGCAGTTTAGTATCATAACCAGGACACCCTTTTTTGGGGGAGTCTAACCATCTGTAGGAGGTACAGTCATCATATTCTACGCCCTACTGACTGGACGGTGAGACTAGCTTTTTTTTTTTTAACTTGTATTATCTAGTTTTAAAATTAAAGTTTCAGCTGAGTGCCTTATGTGACCCCTTGATTCCCAGCCTCTACAAGGGTTCAACTTTTAAACACTCACTGCCTCTGTAAGAAAACCTGGTCTATGAGGGGGACAAATGCCTCATGACCTTTTCCAGGGGACATCTATGGCTGAATTTATTTAGGATCCCCACAAGACCAAAATGTGATAAAAAGTCAGTTTAGTGTGGGGGTACTCACAGGAATCAAAATTCCTCTGAGGTAGGGTAAAAGATTCTGTTCTGTTGGCATTCCCATCAGGTGTAACTCAAGAGTCAAGCAATAAAGCCTTTAACCCTTTTTAATAAGGGAACAAGTGCTACATAACGGAAAGGCCCCCTTGAACTAAACTGTTATTAATTCTCACCCACCTGGCATGAAAAAGTCTATTTTAGAAGAAAACTATCATTTTTTGTACATATTCAGATTTTTTAAAAATTATAAGTTATGTGAAAATAAAAATAGTTTAATGGAATATTATGATTAGTGCCTTAATAGTATTTTTTCCTTTTTGATAAACTAGGTAAATGTAATATTATTAGTGCCTTAATATTTTTTCTTTTTGAAAAAAACCCAAACATTTTTTTATTTACAGGTATCCAAGTAGAAAACAGGAATTCAGCATGAACATGTATGGATCAAGTAAAGATAAGCTTTCACTACCACAGCTGATATGAATTTAAGAAATGTTTAATGAATTTACAAGACTAATGCTAACTTAATGTTTATACACTTGATATTTTATGAAAAACAGTCATGGAAAAATTGACTGGAGAGAGTACACATTTTTGTGAAATTTGTGGATCTACATTTACCTGTGATTCAACATTAAAAACCCACATGCAAACCCACACAAAAACAAAAAGATACACTTGTGACATTTGTAGTTCTACCTTCACACGGAATTCAACTTTAGTTGACCACATGCGGACACACACTGGAGAGAAACCATTCACTTGTGAGGTTTGTGGATTTTCATTTTCAAGGAATTCAAATTTGAAAACGCATATAAGAACACACACTGGAGAGAAACCATATTCATGCAATGTTTGTGCATATACTTGTGCTGAGAGATCATCTTTGAGATCACATGAACGGATACACACTGGTGAGAAGCCATATGCTTGCAATATTTGCGGACATGCATTTTCAAAGAATTCAAATTTACAAGCACACAAACGAACACACACAGGTGAAAAGCCATACTCTTGTGATATTTGTGAAGCTGCTTTTTCAAAAAGTTCCTATTTAAAAGATCACATGCGGACACACACAGGAGAGAAACCCTATTCATGTGAAGTTTGTGGATCTTTATTTTCATACAATGCAGCTCTGCAACAACATATGCGAACACACACTGGAGAGAAACCATATCGTTGTGAGGTTTGTGGATATGCATGTTTAGTCATTTCAACTTTAAAAATACATGAGCGTACACACTCTGGAGAGAAACCATTTTCATGTGAGGTTTGTGGATTTTCATTTTCAAGAAAATCAAATTTGAAGATGCACATGAGAAAACATACAGGAGAGAAACCATATTCCTGTAATGTTTGTGGATATAGCTGTGCTCAGAGATTAACATTGAAAACACATGAACGAATACACACTGGGGAAAAACCATATTCTTGCAATATTTGTGAACACTCATTTTCACAGAAATCAAATTTACAAGCACACAAACGGACACACACAGGTGAAAAGCCATATTCTTGTAATGTTTGTGGATACACATGTGCTGCGAGATCAACTTTAAGAACACATGAACGAAATACACACTGGAGAGAAACCATTTGCTTGCAGCATTTGTGGACATACATTTTTGCAGAACACAGATTTACAGTCACACAAACGAACACACACTGGTGAAAAGCCATATTCTTGTGATGTTTGTGGAGCTGCTTTTTCACAAAATTCAGGTTTAAAAACACACATGCGAGCACATACTGGAGAGAAACCATATTCTTGTGAAATATGTGGATCTTCATTTTCATACACTGTAGCTCTACAACGACATGTGCGAACACACACTGGTGAGAAACAATTTTCTTGTGATATTTGTGGATATGCATGCTCAGAGAAGTCTTCTTTGCAGAAACATATACGAACACATACTGGAGAGAAGCCATATAATTGTGAGGTTTGCGGATATGCATGTTCAGATAAGTCAACTTTGCGGAAACATACACGAATACATACTGGAGAAAAACCATATCTCTGTGAGGTTTGTGGACATGCATATTCAGTGAGTTCAGCTTTAAAAGTACACAAACGAACACACACTGGAGAGAAACCATATGCTTGTGAATTGTGTGGATCTGCTTTTTCATCTCATTCATATTTGCAAAAACACATACTTACACATACGAAGGAGAAATTATCTTTATGACATTTTTGCAATACAAAAAGTTGTCTATTCTGTGATAATCATTTCTTAGTTTATTTGTTACTGACCAGCAGTCTAAAATTTTAACAGTTGAATAGAAATTTTATTCTTAATAAATATTATTATTTCTCAGAAAGTTAATTGCTTTTTTTTAGTTATGGCTTTTTAAAAAAATAATTTTTCAGATTATATATACAGATTATATATATATTATATGTATACAGGAATACCTCTTCATTGCCATTACTCACAGGTTCACTCTGACTCAGAGTTGAAGTACATTTTAGGGTCTCATCTAGATAAAAAATGGAGTTTTAAAAAATGTTTTTAAAAATTAGTAAAATAAAAATTGAATACCAAATAAGAATGGATAAAACAAAAACATCTTCTGCATAAAAGAACTCAAGGCTGGCATGTCATAAAATCGAACCAATTAAAAATGACATAGAGATACAGAATAAGATGCACCTGTGTATAATACGCACCCCTAATTTCAAGCTATGTATTTCTGGAAAAAAACATATCTCGTATCATATGCACTTAATGTGTAGCAGCTGAATTTAACCTAAATTTGACATTAAAGTTTTAGAGCAGTTTTCGGTTTTGAAAAGACGAAAATGTCTCACAGAAATAGATCCATGGACTTTGTGGGGCACTGTACTTGCACAATCTTGTGTGAACAGCAGTCTAGACACCTTGACATCATCCACTTCATATGAATTAAAAATAAGAATTTATATGTGTGTCTTCTCGTAGCAGTAACTTCACTCTCTCACACCTCGTTCTACGTGACTAGTTTGCTGCCGCCTTGGCAAATGAATGAGCTCCTTTTATATCGTAGGCGTAATTTGCATAGGCCATGCTCATGCCACGAACGAGACATAACGAGACCACACCTTACAAATTCGCTCGTCAACGGCGACCATGCTTCTTCAGCTAAATTCAGGCAGAACCTGACAAGCTAAGCAGATGCGTTTTGCCGGAGGTAAGTAAGCTTGTTCATTACACTCCCCCTGATCTCATGATCACACACATGGCAGTGAGGGGGCGACCGCCTTCGACGAGTACTTCTTCGGAGAGGAGGGGGCTCCTCAGGTGGCAACATTTCCGCGTCGATATCGTGCGGATCAGAGTCATTCCCGGTGTCATCACTGCTGTCGTCTGGGTCTGTCTCTGCATCTTCTAATCCAGGAAGTGAGTCTTCTGACCGCCTCACGTACAGCATTGGTGTCTCCGATTCACTGCTAGAGGACATTTCTTGATGGCTTTCTTCCGAAGCAGTAGATTCTCGCCGTGGGCGAAGATCCCTCACATGGCGTGGCACGCCATTGACCTGGACGGTGTGCGAGCTGATCATTCCGTCAACTCGTCCTCTACCAAATCTGGTGGTGCATCGTACGTTTGGGGGTTTGACCCAGACGAGATCACCTATCTTATACGGTTCCTTCGTATCTCTCGGAATCTCCGACACTTTGTCTATCCCCTTTATCTGCTGCTCGTAACTGTATATACCGTTGGCTGGCGCAGTTGACATTGTTATATCGTCTCTGGGTGTGACGTTGTACCAGTACACAGCCTCCTGGATGGAGCACTGCGTCCTGGCTGCTATTCTTTTAACGGTGCGGTGACACCGTTCTGCTATCCCGTTACCCTCCGGGGTGTATGCGCCTCTGTACCGCACTCGCACTCCCCATTCCGCTGCGAAGTCCCGAAAGTCTCGACTGCAGAAAGTCGGGGCGTTGTCTGTCAGTATCTCAACGGGGGCACCGCGCTCACAAAAGACAGATTTCAGTTGTCGTATAACTGACAATGCATCCTGGCGCACTAGTGGGTGCCACACGGTGAAACGTGTTGGGCCACAATCTGTCAATGATAGGAAATGACTGCCGTCGTAGTGGGTTACATCCATGCCCAATCGCCACCAGTTCTGGTCCACCTCGAGTTTACCCTTCTTCCACCGTATTGGGGCAGGGTCCAACGTACAACACTCCTCACAGTTTCGTATGGCCGTCCTGACCATTGACTTGGTGATTGCGGAACACACTCTTCGGACGAAGTAAGTTGTGCGCCGAACGCCAGGGTGTCCGCTCTTTTTATGTATGGCGCGGATCTCCTCGTTGGTTAACTGGCCCATCAGGGTGGCGCACGTTGGTGGTTCTGCTCCTTCCTTCAGCATATTAAGCCATCTCTTTGGCACTCTAGTCAACTTGTCAGCCAAATTTCTCTCCGACGTGGTCAGTTTGACGTCGGCTACCAGACCGTACTCCTCAATTATTTTCTGGAGCGTCGACAATCGTCTGCGCACGAGCATCTCACTCGCGACTTTCGTCCTCACTCTGGTTTTACCTGTCAGGGTGTTCGTCAGCCAGTGGTATACACACAACGAATCTGTGTACAGGTGCACCACCTTGGCTTGCCACTGTAATGCGAGGTTAACACCTTTCAGCATGGCATCCAATTCTGCCAGGTTAATATGCTGAACATCGTCCGTCGGTCGAAGCCAGCATGCATCTTCTAAAATAGTACCTCGGCTTTCTAGCACCACGCCCATCGCCAGGGAGCTTGCATCACCCCACACGTTTATTTCTTTCCCTGCCACGCACCAATTCCCTCGGGCGGGGTCGTCTTGGTGTACTCTGGTCAGTACTTCAACCATCATGGTCTTGAGAGGGGCATCCTTCACAGCATCTGACCATCCATGTGTCACCATACTCGCCCATCTCTTTATCGTTCCTGTGGCTGCACGGAGCCACCCGCAAACAGGAAAATGTCCCACCAGCTTCCCGCATGTTGAAAATACTGAGCGTCGCGTCAGTGGAACAGGGAGTTCTGGAATTACGCTCCCACGCTTCCATCTCAGTGTGTTGTGCTCCCCCCAGACCTTAAGTCCCAGTACGAGGGTTCCATCTTTCAATCGAGCAGGGTCCTTGCTAGCCAGACCGAAGGATTCCAGCCTGCTCTTGACTTCGTCAGCTGACAGTATGTCCTCGTTAACGTATATGTCGTCAACATACGCTGACGTAGCTCTCATCATCAGCTCATCTTGTTCCAACACTGTCTTGACAATGGCTTTCATAATTAGGGGCGCCACATTAAGGCCAAACCCAAGACGCGTCAAGCAGTATCTCCTTCCTTTGACGATGACTGATTGAAATGGCCACAGCGATTCATCGATCCGTATTTGAAGATACGCCTTCCGTAAATCAAGCAATGCCACATTGGCTCCCTGCCGTCACCATTCCCTCATTTTTTCGGCACACACATCCGCGTTTGCGGTGAAGGCGTCCACATATCTGTTCACCTCTCTATAATCCATCACTGGCCGTACCTTAGCCTTGGTGGGTTGCGTGACGGCCATCAATGGGATCAATCCCCTAGGGGGCCCAGTCGTTTTTGGGGATATGGTATCAGCCAGCCATTCGCGATCCATGTCCCCAATTCAGTCTCATATGCAGCTCTACTTTTATCGGACACTGTATACTCTGCGATGGTGTTATGCAGTCGATCTGGTGCCTCGTTCCCTGTCCACTTCCACCTCGCCATCCAAGCCTTCTTCTTGTGGTCAAAATCAACAAAGAAATCTTGTTCATCGATCGTGATAGCTGCACACGATTCGCGTTTACCCCCGAGCCGCACTTCTCCAGTAGGCCCGATCTCCATGCCGCCTAGTGCACGTATAGCGTCGATTCCGAGTAGCAGATCGTATCCAAGAGGCTTGTCGTGCACTACTAGAGCGTCAACCTCAGCACAGTCACCTTTTTCCGTAAGAATCGCAACAATTCCAACTCCACAGCACGCCTGGGACGTCCCGTCGATTGTCCTAATCACCATATGTCGCCTAGTCCAGGCCCGACAGCGATTTGCACTAATTATAGTGCGGGAACATCCCGTATCTACTAGAGCCGAACACCGTATGCCATCCACACGTATGCTGACCACTGGCAAAGCCGCATTCACTGACTGGAAGGGAACAAGGGTGGCGACAGTACCTTGTCCCCAGACCCGTTTCCCGGACAATTGCGTGCAATGTGCCCCTGTTTGTTGCAGCGGTAGCAACGCGGTTTGTTCCGACTTGTACCTCCTGCATTACTCTGACTCCGGCACTCCCGGGAGAAGTGATTAGGACCCCCACACTTGTAGCACTTTAGACCACGGAAATCATCAGCAGCACCTTCCGATTTAGATGGCGTTTGCTCTACCCTTGCAGCTGCTACAGCGTGTTCAGCCTCCTTTACAATGGCACGGGCCCTGGCAAGCTGCTGGTCAATACCCATCTCTCCCGGTTTTGATGATGCTCGCATGAGCCGGCTGACGTCCTCAGGCAGTCCTTCCATGAATGCACATCCAAGTACTCGGTCGCTTACGCCTCCAAATGCTACCGACAGCCTCCGTAAATCAGCCAGGTACACGTCAACAGTTTCACCTGGGTTGAGTCGTCGTCCAATGAATTGCCTCCAAGCAAAAGATTCATCCATGCCGAATGCTGTGTACAGAGCATGTTTTATCTCGTCTAAGTCCGCATCATCCTTGAGTTGTTGGTATACTGTGTAAGCACCTCCCGTCAATCTCAATGGGATAACTTCTGCTGGCACCTTTATCTTGGACAGCCTGCAAACACGCTCCGCTTTTTCAAACCATTCAACAATAGACGGACCAGTGGGGGATCCATCAAACTCGGGTATCAATTTCACATCGAAACCGTTCATCATGGAGTAGTAGCCAAAAATAGCTTGTGTCTTCTCGTAGCAGTAACTTCACTCTCTCACACCTCGTTCTACGTGACTAGTTTGCTGCCGCCTTGGCAAATGAATGAGCTCCTTTTATATCGTAGGCGTAATTTGCATAGGCCATGCTCATGCCACGAACGAGACATAACGAGACCACACCTTACAAATTCGCTCGTCAACGGCGACCATGCTTCTTCAGCTAAATTCAGGCAGAACCTGACAAGCTAAGCAGATGCGTTTTGCCGGAGGTAAGTAAGCTTGTTCATTACAATATGGTTTACATGATGTTTTGATGCATAAAATTTACACAGTATTTAGACCAAAAGCACAGACATACAGGGTGTCCCAAAATAATGTATACACTCTTTGAATTATTATAACTTATTCAATTTATCTATTTTGACTTGTAAATAAGATTGATACAAGAGAAAGAATACAAAAAAAGAGTGTATACATTATTTTTGGACACCCTATATACATACAAAATTCAAGATGCTTGCAGCAAAAATAAGCTCTCACTAGGAAAAACAATTATAAACAAACTCACTTTCCAGTAGCTAGAGGCTATTTCTTTGTTATGACATAAAATAGAAGTGATTGTTACATATTAATTAAATTGAACCATAGATATAACTTACTTTCAGTCATGTTATCCTGAATATGGTCACATGTAGCTGGAAAAAAAGTTAATATTATTTTGCACATATAATATTCACCCCTAATCTTTAGGCTTAAAAATCTGGAAAAAAAAGTGTATCTTAGATAAAAATAATTATGGTAGAAACGAACAATGTATTCTGAAGAACATTTGGTACCTACTGTAGTAATTTACAAACAAATTATATAGAAATATAATACTTATATTCATAGGAAATGGACTCATCAACTTAGTTCAAACGATGAGACTGTTTGCATTTCACATAGCGCTAATACCTTTTGGAAAGGTATACATTCAGCTATATAATAGTAGGGCAGGATGGACTTTTTAGCCTTGGTTAGGCAACCAGTCTCGGAGAAGGAAAACTCTGGATTCAAACCTATTAAACTCTGCTTAAAAAATGACCTTGTGTTACATCCTACTCGTGTGGGGGAATTGGTAAATATATAATACTTTCATTCACCATTCAGATAAGAGTAAGTTTCAGTTATTTGTTTAATTTTTTTACCTAACATATATATTTAAAAAGCCATGTCTACAACTTGCTATAGTTCATCCGCTTGCTACTTTAATCCCTGCCCCAACTATGAAGGTGAGTGCCGAAAAGTGCCTTGTTTGTTCCTGTAATCCCATGGAATTTAACTTGTAAAGTAACCTACTGCCTTGGACTGTGGGGTTGTTGGGGCCTACAAAGTCATATTGATGGTTTACAACTTCATGTTGAGCAAGAGCATTATTTTTTTATTCATTATATTTTCCTTATTTATATATAGGTATGTGCACTATTAATCAAGGTAGGTAATAAAAAAAAAATTTCAAAACATTTACCCAAAATCAGGGAATTACCCAATTTTAATGAAATAGCTCAGTCAGTAGAGTGTCGGTCTAGCCCTAACCGTAAACCCCGCTGGATAAAATTAACTGTTTTATTACAACATTTGTGGGTCCTGTTTTTTCAGAAAAAACAGAGCCCAAATTATTTATTTATTTTCCCTAAATTAATCCTAAACCCCAACCCCAACCCTAACCCTGACCCTAGCCATAGTTTCTTTTTTACAAGTGACACTGCTTCGGCTATGGAGTTCAATCGTAGCTGGTGTTTTTTTTTCAGCTGCCACTGGCTAGCGAATTTTGAGGTAAGAGGCTGGGATGGAACTCTGCAAAGAGTACCTGCCCTTTTTTACATTTTTTTTTTTAGGTAGGATCACAATTATCAAGAAGTCTTTATTTCTATATGAATATGTGGTATGAATAATAAGTATTGTAAATAATTAATGGTATAGAAAATAAGTGGTATGAATGATAAGTGGTATTAATTAGTGGTATAAATAATAAGTGGTGATATTAAGTAGTATGAATAATAAATGGTATAGATAATTAGTGGTATGAATAATGTAGTGTAAATAATAAGTTGTATGAATAATAAGTGGTAAAATTTTTAGTTTGTGAGTCAGAATGTTTCTCATTTTAGTCTTTCAGTTGTTTTGAACATGAGCATTAAAAATCTTCCAGTGGCTGTTGTAGCATTGTTACCGACAACTGTTAAGTCAGTGATGGCTAATTGTCGGATGGGGAAGGAAAACCCCAAAAGAATTTATACATTTATTTTAGCATTAGTAGTTTTGTTTTTTTATTCTTTTT
This sequence comes from Doryteuthis pealeii, assembly GCA_023376005.1. Lineage (NCBI taxonomy): Eukaryota > Metazoa > Mollusca > Cephalopoda > Myopsida > Loliginidae > Doryteuthis > Doryteuthis pealeii. Next base: position 79,152,430 of record CM042151.1, on the reverse strand, counting down.
CTTTCAGTCTATGAAGCTGTGGAAGCAGGAAGAAATGAACAACAGATACTACATACCAGCTGACTTTCTTCATTCTTTTTAGAAATTGTATCTTCTTATGTCTTTGATTTGTTCTACATTTCCATTTGTCTCTTCACACCCCAGCTGCCAAAAAGACTGAATCACAACATCCAACATATATATATTATATATATATATATATACACTAGGGTTCACAGAACACTTCTTATATACTTATACACTTAATTGTATCTTCTTATGTCTTTGATTTGTTCTACATTTCCATTTGTCTCTTCACACCCCAGCTGCCAAAAGACTGAATCACAACATCCAACATATATATATATATATATATATATATATACACTAGGGTTCACAGAACACTTCTTATATACTTATACACTTAATTGTATCTTCTTATGTCTTTGATTTGTTCTACATTTCCATTTGTCTCTTCACACCCCAGCTGCCAAAAAGACTGAATCACAAACATCCAACATATATATATATATATATATATATATATACACTAGGGTTCACAGAACACTTCTTATATACTTATACACTTAATTGTATCTTCTTATGTCTTTGATTTGTTCTACATTTCCATTTGTCTCTTCACACCCCAGCTGCCAAAAAGACTGAATCACAACATCCAACATATATATATATATATATATATATTATATATATATATACTAGGGTTCACAGAACACTTCTTATATACTTATACACTTAATTGTATCTTCTTATGTCTTTGATTTGTTCTACATTTCCATTTGTCTCTTCACACCCCAGCTGCCAAAAAGACTGAATCACAACATCCAACATATATATATATATATATATATATATATATATTATATATTAAATTTTTACTTGAAGGCACTTACAATGCATGTATCGCATAAAATTCGATACTTTTTCTTATAGAAAATGAACTTGACAAGTGTAATCCCAGCAAAGGATGGCTCGATGTGTAGAATACCGTACAGACTGTTTCGACTTTATTAAGTCTCATCAGCGGTATATACTAACGATTTCCCTCCGACAGAAATCGAAACCGGGACTTCAGCAGACACAGTGAAACACTAGTGAAACACTTTTATCGCCTCGGCCACAGTACACAGCTGACCATCCTAGCGAAATTAAGCTTGTCAAGCGATACTACACGCCTCTATCTTAATTTCGCTAGGATGGTCAGCTGTGTACTGTGGCCGAGGCGATAAAAGTGTTTCACTAGTGTTTCACTGTGTCTGCTGAAGTCCCGGTTTCGATTTCTGTCGGAGGGAAATCGTTAGTATATACCGCTGATGAGACTTAATAAAGTCGAAACAGTCTGTACGGTATTCTACACATCGAGCCATCCTTTGCTGGGATTACACTTGTCAAGTTCATTTTCTATAAGAAAAAGTATCGAATTTTATGCGATACATGCGTTGTAAGTGCCTTCAAGTAAAAATTTAATATATACTTTATTCAGCAATGTTTCTAAATAAAACAAACATCCAAAAATCTTATATATATATATATATATATATATATATATATATACACTAGGGTTCACAGAACACTTCCCCTTATGGCAAGCCCCAACCTCTTTTTATCATATGGGTGCTAGAAGGCGGTGGCTGCGGATTTACATGTCCTGCAAATGACGTTAAACTCTATCTGATGGTGAGGTTCCAGTTTTGGAGGTTTGGGGAATGTGGAGCACCCCATTCATCACCATTGCTCCCTGGTCCACTCTGACGCGGAGTGGTAGTACCTGTTAGGGTCCCATTTATGGGTTAATAGAAAAATGTATTTATAAAAAAATTGTATTATCAATTAAGAATTGATTTATTTCAAAACTTTATCGGCATTAAATGACCCACTGAGGTTGATGTGCCGTAAAACAAAACAAACCAAAAAAAAAAATTAAACCAAACAGAACACTTCACCCCTACTTTTGCCTCAGATGAGGGACATCTTGTGACACCTGTTAGCACTTAGAACTAGTGAACTCAGTTCAGATTGCTGGGTCAAGCATATCCTGTTACAGCTAGCACACTGGAAGAGATTTTGGACTCATCTTTCTTTTGTCTGCTGGCTTTTTTGATAACTTATCTATTTACCATTATCTTGTACCATTATCTGATACCATTTTCTAACAATGCCTCTATGTATGAAATACTGTTGAATGTTTTATAAGTAGTATTCATATAGAATAAAGTCATAAAGTAGTATTCATATAAAATACAATAATTATTCATATAAAATATAATTATTTATTCATAAAAAATACAAATTTTATTATAACCTAATAATGTACAATAATGGATTATGTCATGCTATATATGTGAACAATTCAACTAGAAAAATTGAAAATGAATACAATGTACACAGCAGTTCCCTGATAATTCTTCTGGTGAGGAAAATTAAAACACAAGACTTGACTGATGCTTGAATGAACATTGGTTTTATTGAACTTCAAAACACTGTGATATACTGAAATAGACCAAGTTCAAATAATAAAACATACAAGAGTCACTATCACTTTCAATCAGAGCCCATAAAAAAGGGGGAAAAGTATATATGTCTAATTATTGGTGCACACTAAAGTGACTGAAAATTGTTCACCAGCTTCTCTTTCTTTTCCTCTTCCTCTTCCTAGACATTCTGTTACTGAAGAACAAAAATGCAATTCTGCCGTTCAGACAAAAATGGGTTGCTTTTATAGCCAAACAAAAGTTGCAATGCACCATGGATTGTCACCCATAATGCCTTGCAACCTCTATAAAAAGTCCACTCTGCCCCCTCCAACTTCTTGACACTTCTTACTCAGAGTGGGTACAGTGGCATACCACCCCAACTAAATTCCTTCTTCTGCCATGGCTCATTTTGCAGGCCAGGCACCGAGGACGCTTTGAGTCAGGTAAGTTTGACTCATCACTACAGTGACAGCTACAATGTTTCTACATACAAATTAGAGACATGCCATAATGGATCATTCCATCTTAACAATTTCTTGTTGTAATTTTTAAAATCAGCACAAGATTTTTTTTCTTGATAAAAGTTGAATAATGTGGCAGTGCAAAAATAAATAAAAACCTTTACAATTTCTTTATAAAATGATGAAGTTTCTGTTAACATGAGACAAATCTGCTTTTCATATCATATTTCTGTTATATCCTGGACAAAGGCACATCATTATTCTTAAGTTCTTCACAAAGCACTGCGGAAACCCACCCTTCCATGGCCACCAAGTTGGTCTGCCCTGATTGTTATCTGCAACAGTGAATATTAATTTAAGCCTTGATTGATTATTTTATAAATTTCAAATAAAAATATTTGAAACCTGTTTTTTGTATTTTTTATATTTTTTTGTCTTGTATTAATTTCATTGCTGTAATTTTTAAAATCAGCACAAGATTTGTTTTCTTTATAAAAGTTGCATAATGTAGCAGTGCAAAAATAAATAAAAATCCTTACAATTTCTTTATAAAATAATGAAGTTTCTGTTAATATGAGACAAATCTGCTTTTCATATTATGTTATCCCCAGGAAAATGGGACATTGTTAATCTTAAGCTCTGTACAGAGTACTGCTGAAAAACCACCCATTCGGGGCCACCAAGTTGGTTTGCCCTGATTGTGAATATTGATTTAAGCCTGCATTGATTACTTTATGAATTTCAAATGAAAGTATTTGAAACTTGCTTTTTGTATTTTATACTCTGCGCCTTTTTGTCTTGTATTAATTTCATTAAAATGTTTTTAAGTTTGTAAAATTTTAATTTGTAAATCAATCATAAATTAGCAAAATAATTAGTTTATATGGCATTTTTTTTTCTATTTCAAAATAGAATTTTGATGTAAAAATTAAGAAATTAACCAGGATGGATCAAAAGTTTTGCAATATTTTGATAATGGAAGGCACAATTCAGCAGTTTTGGATGCTTTTTCCAAGGTTGTACAGATGACCAACCATACTGGCCTGTGATATACTGAGTTTTCCTGATACTTTTTGAATTTGCTTTGGAGAACTGCATCAATAACCGTGGTTTTAGGCTGACCTGAACTTGTCTGATTGTTGAAGTTCTTGCAACCTGAGAAAAAATTCTTGAAGTATCTGGTTATTTTACTGTTAATGGTTTTGTTTGCCTCCTTTGGATTATGGCTCAGTTTGAACTCGTAAAGCATAAGTTCTTGAATTAGACTATGTTGCATGTTTATCTGTGCAGCTTTCAAATCACACATGCAATGAAGCAATGCACAATGTGTCAGCACACCAACAATCACAATATTACCAACAACAGTGGGTACTTTCCATGACTTGAACATGTGATATAGGTACAGCAAACTAGTATGTACCAAAATATTGCAAAACTTTTGACTCACCCTAGTAACATAATTGATTTTAATGGCTATCTCTTTCTTTTCATAGACCTTTAGACAAGTACCTTTTTTCTCTGTAACCAATCCCCTGTGAAAATGTTTGCATTGATCAGCTCTGTACAGATACTGGATGTTATGAAGAGGACTTGCCAAGAGCAATGACTGATAGGGATGGGTGGTGAGAGAGAATCACAGGAATCCATGCTGTCAGCACAACATGAATATTCTTTTTGTTAGGGAATTTAATTATTTCCTAAGAAGTAACAATAAAAAAACAAAAAAAATTAAAATATTTACCCTAATACATTTTAGGAAAAACCTATTTTAGAAATAATTTCATCAAAAGGTGAATAGGCATCAAAATTTTTGTGAAAATTTGACTCTTAATTAATTTTTCATAGAATTTTTTAGAAAGCCGGTAATTATAACTTGTTTTTGGCTACGTTAAATTTCAATTGATTTAACAGTGCGAAAATGTGAACGGGAGCAATTTATGCTACAATGAAAGCAGAAACATAAATATTTTTGAACTTTTTTTTTAAATCTAAAAAAAAAAAAAAACAAAAACAAAAAAACTAACGAACACAAAGAATTGTTACAAAGAAAAATAGTTAATTCAAATATCAAATTATCTGATTGTGGAAAAATTACTCACCGTTATCTTTTAAAATAAGTAAAACAGTCCGTTTAAAAAAATGTTTTTTTTTAATTAGAACAGGGTCAGTTTCTTTATTGATATTTTTAGCAGAATTCTGTATTCGTGGTTCTTTTACTAAAAATACCCCTAAAAACTCCAGTATGGAAACTTATAAAAAATCTTTTTGAATTATTCAGACTCTTATCTTCATAGAAAAAAAAAAAAAATTGTTTTTTTGTGTGTTCATTTTTTCAGATTTCATAAAATAAAATTCGGGGTTGGGGAGGTAGGCCTTGTAAAAAAAAAAAAAATTTCCCAAATATATTTTAGAAAAAAACCTATTTCAAACATTTTTGTGAAAATCGGATTATTAATTGATTTTTCATAGAATTAAAAAAAACAAAAAAACAGTATTTTCGTACCGTTAAATCAAATGAAATTTAACGTAGCCAAAAACAAGTTACAACTAGGGTTTAGTCGTAACTTGTTTTTGTCTACGTTAAATTTTAACTGTACCGTTAAGTACGAAAATGTAAACATTGTTTTTGTTCATAATTTTTATCATTTCCATGAGTTGAAATTTAAAAAAAAATCATCAGGAGTTTTTTTTTATGTTTCTTTTGAATGGTCTAAAAATTCTCAAGATAATATTAACTTAATATTATCTTGAGAATTTTTAGACCATTCAAAAGAAACATAAAAAAAAACTCCCGATGATTTTTAAAAAAAATTTAATATTATTAACCGTTATTCAAGTTTCTTTGTGTTAAATATGGGGGGGGGGGGATACATTTTACACGTCAGATTGGACATCGGTCCCTAGTGTACAATGAACGCAATTTCCTAACCTCAAATTTATTCATGTCAAGGCAGGCTATGGTTCATTTACATTAAAATGAGATATTTTTGGGAGCTAAAGTGTAAAAAAATAAATAAATAAAAATCAAAAAATTTAAAAGCCTTTGTCGTACATTTTTTCACAGGGGACAAAAGTATATATAACACCGCTATTTAGGATAAACTTGAGGTTTAAACCATGCCTTTTCCCATTTCTTCACGCTGTTTTCTTTGTGTCATTCATATAAACTTTAACATCTTGTAATGAACCAGAAGAAACAAAACAAAAAATAATACAGAAATTGTGTAGAATCTACATTTAAAGAATCTGTAGATAAAGAAAATTTCAAGCAAACCGCAAAGAAAAGAGGGAGAGATATACATGCCGTTATTTTTATTAACATTTTGTTTCATGACAATTATTTAATTCCCTACTAAAAGGTAAGTTGAAAATACAATTAATGCCATTTTTTTAAGGTAATGCTCCCTTCAGTTTAGCTGCAGGAGCCAGCCTAGTACGTTTTCTTTTAATCTGCTTTTTTTTTTCGAGAAAATAAACTTGTTTTTCATTTGAATTCTTAAATAATTTTGTTTAAATCTCGAAAAGTCTCAGGTTCTACTTTTTTCTTTATTTTATAAAATTCTTAATATTTTTTTTCTATGAAAAGAATAGTAAGAGAATTTTAAAAAAAAATCGTTTTTTACAATAAATTATTTTGGTCATTTTTCAATAAATATTTTTCAATAAATATGAATGTTTTTTTAAGGAATGAATGAATTTTTTCGGTTAAACTTGCAAATCGTCGTCAAAATTCAAACGGAAACTTATTTGGTGGTGATCCATGACAGTTTAACTACTGTGTATGAATGAACCTTTTTGCGAATTGGGTTTAGAGGTTTGGAGATTAATGTTGTTTTTAATTACGTATTACTTTAAAAAAAAAACCCCAAAAAACAAAAAACACAACAACAAAAAACAAATTACTATCTTATTATAATGGAGATTGTGGGTTTGTCTGTCTGTAACCGAAACTATATTACTATACAAGTCACAATTCCTTTAGTTATTTACATCATATTCTCCATGATTTTATTTTTATTTAAACCTCAATTATTAATAAAATTGTTTTACATTACTTACACTGTTGACTATATCTACATACTAATAACCTGCAATTGTATTTATATATACAACAAAATAGAGGTTTACAGTATGAATGGGAAGGCTAATTTGCATATTGATCTTAAAAAATTGATTTTAATAAATATATGCTTAGTATTATCGAATTCTAATTGTTTGGTTTTATCTTAATGAATATGAGCAAAAATCTCTTCAATAAATCTTAAGAGAAATCCCTTAACAAGAAGAAATAACTGTAATATTATTCTTTACTTCCTATTTTAACTAAACAGTTTAATTAGGAAAATTTACAAATGAAAGACGGGAGTAACGGAAAATGATGGAAGAGTTAGTTTCAAAGTTGTTCTATTTTTCAATCATACCCCCTCTGTTCAAAATCTTTTTATCTACATTCTTATTCAGTTTCATTAGCCTTTCTAATTTAATATCATATTTTATTATAAAATTTAACTAAAATACTTGCACCCGGAGGGTGCATATATTTGCTAGTACATTTAATGTTGAAAAATGATTTTTTAAAACCAAGTTTAATTGAAATTATACATTGCAATACTAACACAAACAACTGAGACTAATGTGTCTACCGTTGGATTCAATAATTAATTTCAATGGTTAATTAAATGTATAGTAATTTGTTTTCCTTAACCATAACCCGATCCAACAAAAAGTTAATTCATACAGTACAACTGTAGTTAAACTGTCATGGATCACGACCAAATAAGTTTCCGTTTTAATTTTGACTACGATTTGCGAGTTTAACCCTTTTCCCCCAATAATAATGTCTCTTGCTACTAATTTCAAGGGTGTATTTCTTAAAAAAAGAAGAAAAAAAGATAAGCTGAAAAATCCGGAAGTGCGTTGCTGGAAGATAACCTAATATCGAGTGTACGAGAAAATTATTAAATCATTTCGCCTTTACACACACACACAACACACACACACACACACACACACACACTGTTTATGTGATTAAATAATTTTGAAAAACTACAACTACTTCTCCATGGAAGTTTTTGTGTCATAATTTTTTGAACGGTTGTACGCTAGGTCCCACCAAAATACATCAGGTGATCAGTTTAGACTATATTGAAGGAAGAAACGTGAATATTTTTAAAACTTTTATTTTTAAATCTCGCAAAAAAAAAAAAAAAAAAGTAACGAACATAAAGAATTGTTACAAAAAAAAACCCAAAAGTAAACAGTTAATTCAAAGATCAAATTATCTGATTGTGGAAAAATTACTCATCGTTATCTTTAAAAATAAGTAAAACACTCCGTTTTTTTTTTTTTTTACAACAGGGCTAATTTCTTTATTGACTTTTTAGCAGAATTCTGTATTCATGGTTCTTTTACTAAAAAAAACCCCAAAAAACCAACAAACTCCCGTATAGAAATTATAAAAATCTTCTGAATTATTCAGACTCTTCTTTATAGAAAAAAAGTAAAAATTGTTTATTGTGTGTTCATTTTTTCGGATTTCATAAAATAAAATTGGGGGTTGGGGAGGTAGACCTCGTAAAAAAAAAGAAGAATTCCCCGAATACATTTTTAGAAAAAAAACAAAAACTATTTCAAACATTCTCATGAAAAGTAAATAAATATGGAAATTTTCGTGAAAATAGGATTATTAATCAATATTTCATAGAATTAAAAAAAGAAGAAAGCAAGCAAATACAAACTGCATTTTCGTACCGTTAAATCAATTGAAATTTAACGTAGCCAAAAACATGTTACGACTAGAGTCTAGTCGAAACTTGTTTTTGGCTACATTTCAATTTAAACGGTACGAAAATGTAAACATTGTTTTTGTTCATAATTTTTATTATTTCCATGAGCTGAATTTTTTTTAAAAAATCATCGGGAGTTTTTTTATGTTTCTTCTTTTGAATGGTCTAAAAATTCTCAAGATAATATTAACCTTTATTCAAGTTTCATTGTGTTAAATAGGGGGTGGGGAATAAATTTTACACGTCAGATTGGACGTCGGTCCCTAGTGTACAATGGACGCAATTTCCTAACCTCAAATTTATTCATGTCAATGCACGCTATCATTTATTTACATTAAAATTAGATATTTTTGTGAACTAAAATGTAAAAAAAAGCAAAAAAACAAACAAAAAACAACAACAAAACAAAAAAAAAAAAACAAACACACAAAACAAAACATAACAAATCTAAGTCTTTATCGTACATTTTTTCACAAGGGACAAAAGTATATATAACACCGTTCAATATAATTTTCTTTAAGATAAACATAACGTTTACACAGTCGTTTACCATTTCTTCACGCTGTTTTCTTTGTGTCATTCATATAAACTTTAACATCTTGTAATGAATCAGACGAAACAAAACACAAAATAATACAGAAATTGTGTAGAATTTACATTTAAAGAATCTGTAGATAAAGAAAACTTCAAGCAAACCGCAAACGAATGAGGGAGAGATATACATGCCGTTATTTTTATTAACATTTTTTTCATGACAATTATTCAATTGCCTACTCAAAGGTAAGTTGAAAATACGATTAATGTCGGTTATCTTCAAACAACGCACTGCCAATTTTTCACCTTTCTTTTAAGGAATGCTCCCTTCAGTTTAGCTGCAGGAGCCAGCCTAGTACGCTGTTTTAAAAAAATCTACTTTTTTTTAAAAATCTGCTTTTTTTTTTTCGGGAAAATAAACTTGTTTTTCATTTGAATTCTTAATTTTGTTTAAATCTCGAAAAGTCTCAGGTTCTACTTTTTTCTTTATTTTATAAAATTCTTAATAATTTTTTTTCAATGAAAAGGATAGTAAGAGAATAATAAAAAAACAAAAAACAAAACGTTTTTTACAATAAATTATTTTGGGTATTTTTCAATAAATATTTCTCAATGAATGTTTTTTAAGCAATGAATTAACTTTTCCCCCAATAATAATGGCTCTTGCTGCTAATTTCAAGGGAGCATTTCTTTTAAAAAATCTGAAAAATTCGGAAGCGCGTTGCTGGGAGATATGAGAAAGTTGTTCAAAAGTAAATAATTTATTTCGCATTTACACACACACACGCACACACACACACACACACACTGTTCATGTGATTAAGTTATTTTGAAAAAGTGCAACTACCAACAAACCGCTTTGAAAAAATGTAAACAAAATCTAATTCTACATGGAGGTTTTTGGGTTGTTACAAAGAAAAACAGTTAATTCAATAGGTACCACCAATTTGACCCTGTGAAATTTACCCCCCCCCCCTATATTTAACACAATGAAACTTGCAGAAAATTTAATATTTTGAAAAGTTTTTTTTCCATTCGAAAGAAAAAACATAAAATAAACTCTTGATGATTAAAAAAAAAATTTTCAGCATACGGAAATAATGAAAATTATGATTGAAAAACAATGTTTTCATTTTTGCACTGTTAAATCAACTGAAATTTAACATAGCTAAAAACAAGTTACGATAAGAGGATTTTAAAAAAATTCTAGGAAAAATCAATTAATAATCTGATTTTCACGAAAATTTCCATAAATGTTTACCATTGGATGTAAATACATCTGAAATAGTTTTTTTCTAAAATATATTAGGTGAAATATTTATTACGAGGTCTATCCCCCCCCCCATTTTATTTTATGAGATAAAAAAAATGACGCGACAGAAATTTTAAAAAACTTTTTTTCTATAAAGATAAGAGGCTGAATAACTATATCAAGGAAATTGTATGAATGTACGAGGCGTAGTTTTTTTAGGAAAAATTAATGAAATCTGAAATAAAAAGTGAAAAAAAATGTCATAATATTAATATTTGAAAACTTTTTTTGCTTTTGTAATTGGTATGTACTATATTCTATTAAATTGTCAAAAAAAATTTTTTTTTTTTTTAAGAAATTAATTTTAAAAAAATTTTCAATCTTTTGTGTGATTAAATATTTTTATTTTCTGTGTGAAATAAATTAAATTTTTTTTTTTCCTGCGTCAAAAAATCGAATTTTTCACGGATATTTTAAAATATGAATTTTACAATTCAGGTGAACTAAACATTGGTCCGATCCGAGCTCAATTAATATTTTTAAAAGAATTTGTAATTTTTATTGTTGAATATTAATGTGTGATTCTTAGAATATATGGAAGAGCAAAACTGACTTATTTGTTTTGTTTTTATGCAAAGAGACGAGACGCTTCTCAGTAACCAAAGTTTGTTTTTGTTAGCGTAAAAAATTATTTTATTTAAATTTTTCGACCAATTAGAATAAAAAGTATATATTGATGATTTTATCAGTTTTTCTCTTAGAAAAAATATTCAAATTTTCATTTTATTATCGATTTTAAAAATTAATACTAAAACCGAAGACATTTTTTAACGTCAATTTCACTGTGAAATTTTAAGATTAAATTTTTTCAAGTTTTTATTCATTTTAATAGTAAATTGTAATATTAAAGTTTTTAAAGATTTTATTCATTTTAATAGAAAATTTTTGGCTAAAACGGTTTGTCCGTTACACCCATCTGTACTTAGGTTCATAACTGTAAGAGGGTAATAATATGTATTTTTTTCTGTTTAAATTGTGGCCTGAAAATTACCCTTTCGCATGTAATACGGATAGGTTTGTTTATTTTTTAAGATAACGATGTAATTTTTCCCAATCAAATAATTTGATCTTTGAATTAACTATTTTTCTTTGTAACAACCCTGTACGTACGATCTCTAATTGTTTTTTACGAGATTTTGATAAACAAAGTTCGGAAATATTTATTTCTGTTTTATTCAAGATGACCTAAACTGATTGGTGGTACCTATAATTCAAAGATCAAATTATCCGATTGTGAAAAAATTATTCACCGTTATCTTGAAAAATAAGTAAAACAGTCCGTTTTTTTTATTAGAACAGGGTCAGTTTCTTTATTGATATTTTTTAGCAGAATTTTATATTCATGGTTCTTCTGATATAATCATTCAGACTCTTATCTTTATAGGAAAAAGTAAAAATCGTTTTTTGTCAGTTTATTTTTCTGATTTCATAAGATAAAATGAGTGGAAGTGAGGTTGACCTCCCCCTTATTAGATTTTATTAAATCTGAAAAAAAATGAACCGATAAAAAAACGATTTTTAATTTTTTTCTATAAAGATAAGAGTCTGAATAATTATACCAGAAGATTTTTAAAAGTTTCTTTACCGGACTTTTTTAGTAAAAGAACCATGAATACAGAATTCTGTTAAAAAATATCAATAAAGAAACTGACCCAGTAGAGTTGTAAAAAATAAAAGCTGACTGTTTTTACTTATTTTCAAGATAACGGTGAGTAATTTTTCTCAATCGGATAATTTGATCTTTGTATTAACTGTTTTTCTTTGTAACAACTCTGTTTGTTTTTTTCTTGTTTTTTTTTTTTCTGACATTGTTTATTGTATCGAATGGAGTAAGTGTACAGGTGTACCAAAAAAGTACAACCGGAATTTTTTAATATTTTTAAAAATAATTAAAAAATCACTCAGTTTCACCCTCATTAAATGAGTCAACCAAATGATTGAGGCGGAGTGGTGTATGACAGTGAAACAATACTTGCTATCCACCAACAGATTATGATAGCATTTTAAAAAAAAATATTTCTATTGCATTCTGACAGTTATTTTGCTATATATTTTATTTGTATATTGTTATTTTCAATTTTCAATTCCATTATGAAATGTGGTGTTGATATTGAGCTTTGTATATTGTCAGAATTTTACAGGCAATATTGATGCAAGGGAAATGTATTGTTTCTATATTTCAAATAAGGCGCATGTTCTAATGGTTAGAGTTGTAGGAAATGGAATTGTCAACCCGATTTCAAATCCTGGATAAGGCTGTTTAAATTTCATATAGCACTAATACCTTTGGGAAAGATATGCATCTACTCTCCCTCCAGTTATGGGTAACTAGTAGGGTAGACTTGGCACTTTAATATTGGTTAGGCAATCAGTCTAGGAGAAGGAAAACTCTGAATTCAAATTTGTTAAACTTTGCTTAAGAAATTTACCGTGTGTCACATCCTGCTCATGTGGAGGAGTGGGTGAATATATATAATCAGTCAGATATGTTAGCTTGTATTTATTCATCTTTTGTCTGTAGGTGACACAAAGTTATAAGTATGTGGCACCCAGTGAGGATCGAATTCACTATTCAGTTTTAATGGATCTGTGAGTCTAGATGCTAACCTTTCTTCTTCTTTGGAAGTCCGTCGCAGATGATGATGACATCACTCCATGTCTTCAACAGTTGTGGTGGCTCATTAGGCTAATTCTGGACTTGCAGATGCGGTCACACACATTGCAGGGGAAATTCCCATCTACATTTGGTTGTTCATGACGATGAAGATATCGCTGCTCTGCAGTCCTGTTTATCTCATTATTGAGCTGCTTAGCTGCTGTGTGGCAGGCATCTTGGCAACTCTGTCTGTTGGAGGCCAGATCTTCTTCGCTTGAAGGTGTGATGTTACATTTCTTCAGTGTTGTCTTAATATAGTCTTTGAACCGCTTTTGGGGGGGCTCCTGTCCTCTGCGTGCCATCTATGAGTTCACTGTAAAGTAGTATTTTATGGGGGAGTCTGTCTGCAGGCATGCAGATGGTGTGACCCAACCATCGCAGTTGGCGTTGCGATAGGATATGGGTATGCTAACATTTATACCACTATGTAATGCCATTTTTATTTACCTCACACTGTATGTGATACAAGATCGCAAGTATGGGGCATCCAATGAGGATCAAACTCGCTGTTCAGTAGTGATGGATCAGCAAGACTAATTCGCTATCCATTTTACCACGATGGGATGTCTTTTTCTAACCCAATCCGTTCATCAAAGGTACGATGTGACACAAAAAAGGTTGCAAGTATGAGAAACCACCAAGTATTGAACTCACTATACAGTAATAAGAGATATGTGAGACTAAATTGGACACCATTGCTACATGATGGGACGCCTTTAATATTTCAAATGTAAACAACAAAAAGAACTTATTCTTAGAATTATAATATGTAAATTCTTACCTTCTTTTAATATCATTAATAACTTTAATGATTCTTGGCAGTTAATAGGTTAAAATTACAATGGCATTTTAGAAAAAAACTCTATTGTATTACTCATCTCTGTAGTCAGTGAAATAAATACAATTCATTCATATTGTTGCATATTCTATGGGTAGTATAGATTATTGACAAACCTTTGTAGAATAAGGGGCATTGACCTTCAAATCAGAATGTAGACGGCAGATTTTTGTGGAAAAATACAGACCGTTAGTAAAGGCGGAAATCTCGCATATCATGTGATTTGACATGATAGGTTTTCAGTTTCAGCCAAAATGTGACACAGTGCAGACATGTGACTGTGAGGCTGTGAAATGAGTTTTAAAATGGGCAATGTAGAAATAAAACCTTTGATCAAAGTAATAACAAGTCTCGTTAGTGATTATGCATGCCCTTAATAAGAAGCCCTTAGAACAGAACACCAGCCAAAGAAATAGAAAGAAGTATAGAAGAACTTAGATGATCACATCATGGCCGATCGAAAGGAGAATGAATAACAAGCAAGTAAGTTACATGACTCTCTATCTATCTGTCTCTCTCTCTCTCCCTATGTTGATTCATTCTCTCTCTATTACAAGAACACTCTTGTTTGTGTAACTGCAATGGCTACATAACAATATGAAGTCGACTTTTTAAATATTTTTATAATCATATTTAGCATCTAGATTTAAAGATTATGTTTTCTTTTTACAGATATTTTGGAATCAAAGTTCAGGTCTTGGAAACATTTTCCACCCTTTGAATAACCGGAAATTTCTTTGGTGGCCTCCGATCAGAAAATATGGAAAAATTGGTTTATTGTAAAGTTTGTGGATCTGCATTTTCAAGAAGACCAGCTTTAAAAGCCCATATGAGACATCACACTGATAAGAAACCCTATTCTTGTGACATATGCGAAGCAGCATACTTTTATAAGTCATGCTTCATAAAACATCTGAAGGAACACACAGAAGGGAAACCTTATTCTTGTGAAGTGTGTGGCTATTCTTTTGCAGAAAGGACACATTTAGTTCGACATTTAAAAACACACACTAGCAAAAAACTATATTCTTGTGAAACGTGTGGATCTGCATTTTGCAGCATGTCAGCTTTGGAATCTCATATTAGAATACACACTAGAGAGAAACCATTTACTTGTGAAATTTGTGGTTCTGCATTTACACAAAAGTCAGGATTGGTGAAGCATGTGCGAACACACACTGGAGAGAAACCATACTCATGTGACACATGTGGATCTTCCTTTTCACAAACTACACATTTAGTACAACATAGACGAACACACACAGGAGAGAAACCATATACTTGTGAAGTCTGTGGATCTTCATTCGCATTGAAGTCAACTTTGGAGCAGCATAAGCGAAGACACACTGGAGAGAGGCCTTATTCTTGTGATATATGCTCATCGTCCTTTGCAAGAAAATCTGAGTTGAGTCAACATGAGCGAATACATACTGGAGAGAAACCATATTCTTGTGAAATGTGTGGATCTCGTTTTTGAGAAGGACAGAGTTGGCTCGACATGTGCGAAAACATACCCGAGATAAGTGATATGTGTGCATCTGCCTTTTCTGGAAAATCAGATCTAGTTTAACATGTGAGAAAACACACTGGAGAGAAACCATATTCTTGTGAAACTTGTGGATTTTATTTTTCTCAAAAGTCAGCCTTGGCCAGACATGTACGAACACATAAAGGTGAAAAGCCGTATTCTTGTGAAACATGTTTATCTGCATTTCACAATATTTCTGGTTTATAGACCCATATTAGAATACACACTAAAGAGAAACTATATCATTGTGAAGTGTGTGGAGTTGCCTTTCGGCACATTTCAGCTTTAACCATTCATAAAAGAAAACACACAGGAGAGAAACCATATACTTGTGAAATGATTCAGGAAGCATTTACAGCCAATTCAACCTTGAAAAGACATATGCAAACACACACAGGTGCAAAAACATGTTCTTAATAAATATTAGTTGATACAATATTCTTCTTAATACAAAACTTATTTTAAAAATCACTAGGATGCATGTTGATATTGTATCCTCTGTTATCTTTTATATACTGTTAAGATTTAAAAATCTACATATGAATCTGCTACTATGTTCTCATTTTGTCTCTTCTCTGCATGGGTATTGGCTGATTCTTCATTCTTAAAGTTCTACAATGTTAACAGCATGGACAAACTATTTGGAAAAATAGATCCCATGAGCATATTAAACTTTTTGAAAAGAACAGACCTCCTTTTAAGGATGTCAGTTCATAGACCTACAAAAATCACCCCACACTCTCTTGATGTCCAAATCCTCAACAGAAAACTTGATTTCGAAAAAAAGAACTAAACCCCTATGACTATACCTAATTACCAATAGAAGCAAGATCTGGAATGATATGCACTGCACACGTGGCAGCTGTACCTTACAAAGAAAAAAACAATGTATGCGGCATAAAATGACCCAATGGGTTGACATGCCATAAAACCCAACCAACCAAACCACTATGGTCAGTTCATTGGAACTTTTTCACCTGTGTCTCTTTTTTTTCCTTGTCTCTGTCTGTCTACACTCTCTTTTTCTCTTACTCTCTCTTTTTATTTCTCTCTCTCTCTCTCTCTTTCTCTTTCTTCTTTCCTTGTCTTTGTCTGTCAACCCCCCACCCTCTCTCTTAATCTTTTATCTATTTGATGATAGAATGTGAAGGTTTTGATTTAAGAAGATTTTTTATGCTTAAATGCGATTTCTTTTTATAAATGATTATTTGTTGCGTTGTCTGCCTCGGAATTTGGTTGAAATCTTTTGTTACTGCAGAGACAGACTATAAACGATGTCAAGATCTTGTGTGTAAATGGCAGAGGAGTAAGCCCCCCCCCAATGGGGCCACCTGTTGGCCGTGTTGCAAAAGAATGGAATCCTGGTGGCTGAGTACATATGCAACACTATACTTTGCCCCTTACTTAGGCCAGATGGGCGGTCGGAGAGGCGCTATGTATTTACTTTTAGTAATGAACAATATTTTCAGCCAACTTTTATTTTGCCCAGGTTAACCATAAACACCCAGAAGAAACAGCCATCACGGAGACACATCTGCTTCCTTGAAAACCTAAACTAGAACTACCTAAATTCCAAGTTCACCTCTTGCATCCTTGACCAAACTGACCAATCAGAGGACAGGCATAATTCAGAATTAACATTATTTTTAAGTTTTAACTCTACTGTAATAAGAGAATAGGAATATTATATGCAAAGTTCTTAATTAATCTATGACCCATGAATTTGTTGATGGATAAAAAAAAAAATCAGTAAATTGCAAACAATTTTCACTTTGATCATAAGTATCACATAACTGAGATTAAAAAAAACTTTGGTAATTCATGAGGAAGACCGTCCCGGTCTCCTGCCTCAAAACTTGCTACCGGTGATTGCTGAAAAACCAACCCCAGCTACGATTGAAGTCCGTAGCCAAAGCAGTGTCGATAAAAACATTGTTTTATTTCATTTTATTATTTTATTAAGGCATATTGGAAAATAGTTTGTATCTTTTTCTGAAAAGCAGATGAATAGATAGGAACAGAGATAGATGGATAGATAGATATAAAAAAAAAGTAACATAGATAAGAACAAATTGATATAAATAGATAGATAGTTTTGAATAGACTGAAATAGATATGAACTTCGATAGTTTTTTTTTTATTAAAATATAAAAGAATATCTAAATATTCAGATTTTCTTTTATTCATGTTTGTTTAATGTCTTGTTTTTAGTTTAAATAAACAAGAATATCTAAATATTTTGATTTTTTTATACTTGTAATTGATTGTTGGAAATAAATATATCAAAATAAAATGAAAATACCGAAAAAAATAAACGTTTTGGATTTTTTTATATGTAATAGAATGTCGAAAAAAAAATCACCCCAAGTTGGTTGTTTTCTTTCAAGTGACACTGCTTCGGCTACGGACTTCAATTGTAGCTGGGCTGGTTTTTCAGCAGTCACCGGTAGCAAGTTTTGAGGTAGGAGACCAGGACGGTCTTCCGAATAAATTACCAAAACATTTAAAATTTTAATTAGTATTTTCTTATATCACGTTTAAAAATATTTTTGTTATTTTTTATCACAGCTTTTCTCAGGTTGTCAATCTGTGTCTTTAGTTTATTTTCTCAGGATAAGTTAAAAAGTAATGCCATTTTGTTAAGGACATGTATAATTACTAACACAGGAACATGTATCATACATCAAAATGAAGCTGGTCTTTTGTGGATCACATTCCTACTTCACATAGTCACCAATTCTCTTATTTGTAATGTTCCACCTTCGAATGAGAGCATGTATCCCTGCCCCATAAAATTCTGTTGACTGTTCTTTGAGCCACTTCTTCTGTACAGAATTCACTTCCTTGTCAATGGAATAATATTTACCTCTCTTCAGCCCCATTAAAAAGGGTTTGAGAGGTAAACATTATTCTATTGAAAAGGAAGTGAATTCTGTACAGAAGAAGTGGCTCAAAGAACAGTTAACAGAATTTGATGGGGCAGGGATACATGCTCTCATTCGAAGGTGGAACATTGCTATTGAGAAAAACGGTGACTATGTGGAAAAGTAGGGATGTGCTCCAAAGAGGACCAGCTTCATTTTGAAGTAATGATACATATTCGGTATATTGTACCATCTTCAGGACACTGTTAAGTAATGTTTATGTGATGGATAAAATGAAAGATGTTAAGTGTATAGTGAATGTGTGAATATGATGTTATTAAATGTTAATTTTTATATGCGCGTTTGTTTATGAAAGCTAATGACGTGATCAATGCATGTGCAAAAATTGGCTTTCATAAACAAATGCGTCATATAAAAATTAACGGTTAATAACATCATATTCACACATTCACTATACACTTAACATCTTTTATTTTGTCCCTCACATAAACATTACTTAACAGTGTCCTGAAGAAGGTACAATATACCAAAATGCTTAAGTATTGACACATAAAATTGTTTCCCCTAATCATAACATCCTGTGTTTGTTATATTTAAAAAATATTTTCTTCTCATATTGTTGGATTAATTTCCTCACCATATTTCCATATATATATATATATATATATATATCATACTAAAGCTGAGTTAATCAACTTTTGCTTCCTAAAGGCTTTTTTACTGTTTCATTTAATGACACTAAAATTATACTAAATTATTCCTTACTTGTAAGATTGAATTATGTTGGAAAAAATTCTGTTTTAATTGGTTCTAATTAGTCATAATTTGCAAGTAAATCAAAAACCAACCAATCTCTTTACCCTGTGTCTATCTCTTTCTACCCCTCTCATTACATAATGTTAGTTTCTCTG
This sequence comes from Doryteuthis pealeii, assembly GCA_023376005.1. Taxonomy (NCBI): domain Eukaryota; kingdom Metazoa; phylum Mollusca; class Cephalopoda; order Myopsida; family Loliginidae; genus Doryteuthis; species Doryteuthis pealeii. Next base: position 79,133,045 of record CM042151.1, on the reverse strand, counting down.
GAGAGTAGAGAGAGAGAGAGAGGGCCGGGAGAATTTGAAATGTATTTCTATGTTAAATTTCACAACCAGCAACCTGTAGCTTAAATGAGGTCAAACATTTACTTTCTTAGAAAACTTACAAAATGATTTTAAGGTTTCATCTGGCCGTATTTAGTTTAAAAATGTTTTATTACTTTTGCTAACTCCCTTTTCCCTAATCTCAATTATCTACCCAGAGCTGAATGGGTGACCCAGTGGGTCACATTTTATCTACTATATATATATGAAATAAGAGATAAAAAGTCAGGAGTGACGAAAATTATGTCACTGTTTCTGCTATGAACTTGAACATCACCTGTATCTGTGTACAATCTTGTCAGGACTTTCAAATGTGGGTTATTTCCTATAACTCCAACATAAACAAAGGGGAACCACTCTTGACTGATAAATTATTCATTTATTTTCCCATTAAACTAACCCTAATCCACTTCTTTTTTTCCTAGTAGTGTTACGTTTTTAAGGGCCATTCCTTGGCCTTATAGCAGATGCGCTTTTCTGGTGGAATTGGATCTTTGATAAAGAGTCCGTCGATAATGTGAATCCTTTTGGTTACTAAAGTGTTCACAGTTACTGGTATAAAGTCCTTCCTGAGTATTGGTAAAGATCTGGCACTCCTATGTCTGTCCATCCTCACAGAGTGGAGTTTTAATTATGACCAATGTGGGGGGGGGGGTTAAGTATTCTATCAGGCTAGTAGTATTGCTAGTGATTGGTTACAAGAACAACCCATGTGACCTTGGTTAGTCTATAAATAGAGGTGGGGAGTTAAAGCACACCCTATGTCACAAAATAACTCCAACAAGTAGATCATAAAATAAATGAATAATTTATCTGTCAAGAGTGGTTCCCCTTTGTTTATGTTGGAGTTATAGGAAATAACCTAAATGTGTGTTATTCAGAGAAAAGGAAGACAGGAAAGACTGTAATTTTTAAGTTTAAGGGAAATAACATAATTTGAGTTTCTCTGAATGTTTGAGATGAGGCTTGAAGATTAGTATTATTAGTGTTATTCGGACTATTGTCCCCATCTTCATTGTTATTTGTACAACGTTTCACAACTCCTACTCCAGCTATGGTTAGCGGAATGAGAACAGGATACCCCCGTGGAATAAATAAAGGGTTAGGTTCAAAGTTCCGTGATGGCTCCCGAATATGACAAGAAAGTTCCCGAGTTCGAAAAGAAGGTTCCCAAGTCTGACAAGAAATACCTGAAGAAGGCCGGAGGGTATATCGGCCAAAACGTTGTACAAATAACAATGAAGATGGGGACAATAGTCTGAATAACACTAATAATAATAATTTGAGTTCTATTAAATTTCCCAAGATGCAATGTGACTTCCACCCAGATCAGAAGCAGTTTCAAAGTTTGTGGAGGGAAAAATCATCCAAGAAGAATTTTGTCTTCAAGTAGGCCCTTGAACTGGGTAAAGTGTACAGTTTTTTTTAACCATATGACCTTTAGGCATCCCTTTTGCGATCTCGATTCATAAGGACTTTTTTTTCATTTACACCATCAAAATCCGGTTGTTTGTTAACAGATGATTTTTAGGTTTTTTTTTAAATTATAAAACTAACCCCTAACCCTAACCCCTAACAAACAACCGGATTTTGACGGTGTAAATGAAAAAAAATGTCCTCATGAATCGAGATCGCAAAAGGGGTGCCTAAAGGTCATATGGTCTGTTTTTTTCATGTTGCAAAGGAATTGCAAAAGAGTTGTAAGAGATTTCTAAAGTTTTTGTAAAGGAGTTACAATAAAATATGTTTCTTTTGCCTCAATCGAGTTCTGTTGAATTTTTACTTGAAGATTCATTGATTTGGTTTGTTTTATTTTACGGCATATCAACCTCAGTGGGTCATTCAATGCCAATAAAGTTTTGAAATAAATTAATTCTTAATGAATACACAATTTTTTTTATAAATACATTTTTCTATTTAACCTATAGATGGGACCCTAACAGGTACTACCACTCCAGGTCCGAGTGGACCAGGGAGCAATAGTGATAAAGGGGTGCTCCACATTCCCCCAAACCTCCAAAACTGGAACCTTTGTAAATGTAAACAATCTTTTATGGAGATTTTATAATTTTAACAAAATCCTTTTGGAGTTTGTTTATAGGGAGCCCTTGCAAATCTGAGATTTCTGAAACAGCTCCTGACAACATGCCGCAAGTCTTCAGAGTGAATATCTACATATGGTTTTTTGTTTTAAAAAAACCCATCAGAAATAACCATTGGCCCTCGGGCATCTTCACTTTATCAAATTTGGCTCTCTTTACAAAAAGTTTGGACTCCCCTGCCCTTGTGTAATACCTATTTGAAAAAACACAATGCGAAAATCAGAGGAGTCAACCCACATTCAAAGAAGATAGCAGAGAGTATCCAAGAAATATAGAACTACAAGGATTTTTAAAGATAGACTTTAATACTCTGTTATTTTTAAAACTTATTTATATTAATATACAAATACAGGGTGTGACAGATATACCTCCCATGTGTGCAGTGTAAATAAACTTAGGCAAGTGGTAATGGTAGCTCCATTTAGCTAATGTCTTAATTTTTATTTCAGATACAGTTACACTCATGGCTTTAACCAGTGCACATTGTGCATTTTTTACTGAATCTGTAATCGATACACAGAGGTTTTCATGCTCATTTCGTGTTACATCAGAATGATTTTGTTTCAGAAAGAACTTTGAACCCACAGCAGTTTTAATTTTCTATCTGGAACAGCATCATTCTGATGTATCATGAAATAAGCATGAAAAGCTCACTGTGTAGCAATTACAGATTTACCAGTCTTAAAACAGTAACTGGTGGATTTTCAACCTATAGTAGTGTTAATTTTCTATCTTGAACAGCATCATTCTGATGTATCATGAAATGAGCACAAAAAGCTCTGTGTAGCAATTACAGATCATCAATCTTAAAAACGTTTCAACAGCAAATGCCCAATGTGCACCAGTCCAAATTATAATCATAACTGATTGTTGGCTAAAAACAAAAATGTTATGATATTAGTCACTTGCCTAACACTTATGACAATTTAAAATGTGTGTGGTATTTCTGCTGCACCCTGTATAATGGGAAATCTTAATGTGATATAAATCTTGAAATAAAAAAGACCGTTTTGTTTTCAAAAAATATTGTCTTAATTTATTTACAAAGTACATTGCCTTATTCCTTACAGTCTTGAGAAAATTCATAGTGTTTGTGTTATTATTTAAAACTTAAAATAATTGGCTATTTTAAAAACTTAGGGTTGGAGGTGTAATGGTTAGAGTCATAGAAAATGGACATGTAACCTGAGTTCAAATCCTGGATGAGGCTGTTTGCATTACACATAGCACTAACACCATTGGGAAAGGTATGTATCCTACAACTCTCCCTCCAGCAATGGGTAAATAGTAGGGCCCTTTAACCTTGGTTAGGTAACAAGTATAAGAGAAGAAAAACTCTGAATTCAAACCTGTTAAACTCTGCTTAATAAATTGACCTTGTGCAACATCCTGCTTATGCGGAGGGGTTGGTAAACACACACACACACACACACACATATATATATATATATATATATATATATAGTAAAAACTTAAAGTATACCAATCTATTTTAAGATGTTATCAGTTACTTGTGGGAAAAATCTGTGCACATCTAGATTTCATTCCTTAAGAAATTGACAAAAAAAATAAACAGATTATAAATATGAAAACAAGACTTGAATTAAAACATTTAAAATAAATTTTACATTATTTTATTTCAAATATACAAAATTACAAAATAGTCAGAGTAGTCATTTGTTAGTTTATCAGTGTTTTTTTTGTTTTTTTTTCAATAATATCTTACATCAGGAGTGGTTATTCCCATGACACCCAAAACCATCTTATTAAAACATGAGGGATGAATCTTTTTTGTTTGGAATTTAAAGAAGAGAAAATATGTATTAATAATAAACATCCAGCAAGGATCAAACTTGCTATTCAGTAGTAATGGATCTGTAAGACTAGCTTGCTAACCATTACACCATGATGGAACGCCCAAACATTTCTATGCGTATTTGAGAATTTTTATAGAATGTAATTGGAACCAGTGATTACAATTTCTTTGTCTGGAATGAAGAAGTTTTTAAAATTATGTTCCAACAGAAGATGTTTTATTTTTGCAAGACAATCACCCTCTTCAATTCTTTCATTGTTATTAAAATGAATCATATTTATGATTATTCCAATTGATTTAAAGATTGAGAATTGATTCCAAGACATGATTGTATGAGGAATCTCAATTTTATAAATTCTTTGTGTTGCCCAGTAGTTATTGGACAGAAAACATATCCTTACAAAACTCATCCATATAGTCAATCTATCGAAAAAAAATTATAGTTGAATTACTCCCCCTGCCATTATGGGCTGAATCGCCAATATACAATATTGGCTCCAAAATTAGATCCCTTCATGAAAGGCACTTGTCATGTGAGCATTCAACCAGGCGAGTTGCGTTTTCAAGTGCTCCCTATCACCAGCAACTAGAATAATATTCTAGCACTCACCTTTACCATCAACCAGCGAGTTGTTCATCCAGCGCAACCTTTACCTTTACCTTACTCTCAGCAAAATAAGTTTGGCTAGCAAATGCCACTAAATTTGCAAAATAAGAGATAATAGATAATCAGGACTCTTAAAATTCCCTGGCGATATGCAAGTAATTTTGGATGAAAGAAGACGATAACAACAGTTGAAAATAAAGAAACATATATTCAAAGGGTACAAAAATGGTTGCAAATTTGTGGCATTTGCTAGCCAGACTTATCTTGCTGAGGAACCTCAGGTTATGGTAAGGTAGCGCTAGAATACTATTCTACTCGCTGGTAAAGGTAAAGGTGAGCACTTGAAAATTGCGTCTCCCCTGGTGAAAGCTCATAGGATAAGTACCTTTCATCAAGGGGTTTAATTTTGGTGCCAATATATGATATTGGTGATTCGTCCCCTGGTGGCAGGAGAAGATAATTCAACTCATTTTTCTGATAAATCCACCAAAATTTTTTTTATCTCATCAGAATTTAATTCTACTCATTTATCAAGGTGAATGCGAAATCTTACCTTTTTTGGTGGGTTTTCATCTAAACGGGAGGTTACATAAATACCAAAGACAAAAGTTTCTATTCCATTCAATGAACAGAGGTGAAATGTGGGAATGCACTTCTGTCCCCTTGTTCTTGGTGTTATTAAATTTAGAGTTTTATTTACTGCCTTCAAAATATTTAATTTGCACCAGAAAAATTCTCATTATGTTTCTGTATATGTTTTGTAAAAAGTGTTAATCTTTAACATTTTCAGATCAGCTATTGAATAATAAAAATAGATAAAAAAAAGTAGATAACACGAAATAAAAAAATTACCATTGGTTCAGAAATAAAAACTTTAAAAACTGTTTGATAATCATTCAATTGAAAACCTTTCCAACGTCTTGACAATAAGTGGCTAACATGCTACTTTGATACCAATGGTAACAACCGCACCTTAAATATATATATATATGGGAGAAAAAAGAGGAAATTAATGCAACAATATGTGGAGAAAGGTAGACAAACACGAAATATTGTACAAAGTGGATGTTTATTTCAGGTAGTGATATTGACATAACATTTCGGTCTGTTAGACCATCTTCAGGATGTTGGATTGAGTTCTTGCTTTCAAGAATGAAAATGTTCAGCGTTAAAGCAAGAACTTAATCCAACATCCTGAAGATTGTCTAACAGACCAAAATGTTATAATGTCAACATCACTACCTACAATAAACATCCATTTTGTACAACATCCCGTGTGTGTCTACCTTTCTCCATATATATATATATATATATATATATATGAATGAAATACCTTGATACAGATATTACTTTCCTGGGATTTTCCTGTCTTGGAAAAAAGTCAAGAGGATAAATCATCCTTTGTATGTGTAAGCATGTGTTTGTGTAAATGAGAGCTATATGAAAATGCAGATTGACACAATTTACAAGCATATGGTTTCTCTCCTGTGTGTGTTCGTTCATGTACTTTTAAATGTGGTTTTTGAGAAAATGCATGACCACATATCTTGCAGGAATAGGGTTTCTCTCCAGTGTGTATTCGTTCATGTGATTTCAAAGCTGATCTATCGGCACAAGTATATTCACAAACATTACAAGAATATGGTTTTTCTCCAGTGTGTGTTCTTATATGTCGTTGCAGAGTTAAAATGTATGAAAATGAAGATCCACAAGTCTCACAAGAATATGGTTTTTCTGTCGTGTGTACTTGCATGTGTGATTTTAAACCTGAACTTTGTGTAAACAGAGAACCACAAATATCACAAGAATATGGTTTTTCACCAGTGTGTGTTCTTTTATGTGCTTTTAAATGTGATTTCTGTGAAAATTCGTGGCCACAAATATTGCAAGCATATGGTTTCTCTCCAGTGTGAATTCGTTTATGTGATCTCATACATGACCTATCAGCACATGTATATGCACAAACATCACATGAGTATGGTTTCTCTCCTGTGTGTTTTCTCATATGCGTTTTCAAATATGGCTTCCGTGAAAATAAAGCTCCACAAATCACACATGAAAATGGTTTCTCTCCTGTGTGTGTTCGTTTATGAAGTTTTAAACCTGTACTGCTGGAACATGTATAACCACAAACTTCACAATGATATGGTTTCTCTCCTGTGTGTGTTCGCATATGCTGTTGCAATGTTGTATTGGATGTAAATGAAGATCCACAAATTTCACACGAATATGGTTTCTCTGCTGTGTGTGTCCGCATGTGTACTTTTAAAATTGAACTCTTTGAAAAACCAGTTCCACAGACAGCACAAGGATATGGTTTTTCACCTGTGTGCGTCCGTATGTGGACTTTTAAATGAGCTTTCTGTGAAAATGCATGTCCACAAATGATGCAATGATATGGTTTCTCTCTAGAGCTTATTTGTTTGCGTGATGTAAAAGTTGGTCTCTCAGGAGAAGTACGTCCAGAAACCTCACAAGAAAGTTGTTTCTCTTCTCTGTGTGTTCGCATGTGGTCAATTAAGTCTGCATTTTGAGTAAATGTAGAATAGCAAATGTCACAAGTGTATCCTTTTGTTTTTGTGTGGCTTTGCATGTGATCTATCAAATCTGCTTCATCTGAATATACACTTCCACAAACTTCACAAAAGTGTGCACTCTTTCCAGTTGATTTTTCCATTGCTTTTCATAAAATATCATGTGGATAAACATTAAGTTAATATTAGTTTTGTAAACTCATTCACACATCTAAATCCATATCAGCAATGGCAGTGAAAGATTATCATAGAAAAAAATGAGTTTGAAAAAAGAAAACCGGGTACTTGTTGGGTCAGTAAAATGGTGATTACTGTATATAGAGTGAGTGAGGGAGAGGCTCTCTGTGATTGGATATACCAATCACATGATGAGCCCAGAAGTTTAGGGCAATATTCAAAATCCCGACAGATAGATTCCACCAGTGGTTCTACGAGGCAGCGATTTGAAGGGCTCCAAGAAATCACCCTAAGATACCAGATATCTTCTCCAACGCGCCGGTAAGTCCCTTAAACTCAGCTTTATATGCAGGAAGGACTTTATATTGTTATTCATTGTTTCATGTGCTGGCCAATAAATTGTTTGAATTAAAGGAAGTATTAATTCCTTTCTTGTTGTTGTTAGTCTTAGAATTGAATGCTATTCTAACACAATATACTCATCAAGAATAAATAAAACAAAACATTATCCACATATATAGGATGGTATAATCCATTATTGTACATAATTAGGTTATAATAAAATTTGTATTTTATATGAATGATTATTGTATTTTATATGAATAAATAATTATTGTATTCTATATGAATACAACTTCATGACTTTATCTATTGATATTTATTGTATTTTTATATGAATCCAAATATGTGCACTGTGACTTCTTTTGTTTTCTGTTGGATACCTGTAAATAAAAAAAGTTGGATTATTTTTTCAAAAGGAAAAAAACATATTAGGGCATTACATTTACCTAGTTTTACTTTTATCTACCATTGTCAAGCTAATAATTAAAAAATCTAAACATATATGAAAAATAATAGTTTTCTTTTAAAATTTTAATATTACTACTACTCTGTTATGGAATTGATCTCTTGTGACCTCTTGTCAGTGACTGTGAAAATTGATAAATACAAAACTCCAAATACAGCTCCAAATAGGTAATGTTCTAAGTAGCAATCCACTTTTAGCCTCTGGAATTGATGCTGTATAATTTCTAAGAACATAGTTTCTCCTTGAACAGGAAATTTACTGTAAAGGCAGATTTTCAAAACTCTCTCTCTCTCTCTATATATATATATATATATATATATATATATATATATATATCAAGAAAAATGAAAAAACACAGGTTTAAATGGGTTAAGTGGTGAGTTTATTGGCCGACGCTGCAGTGTTTCGATCTATTAAATAGATCATCTTCAGGGCATAAGATAAGAAATTATATATCACAGAATGATGAGAAAAAGTGAGTGGTAATCCTTCTTATTCAGTCTGTTTAAAATTTTTTTCTGAAGTTTGAAGTTTATACACACACACACACTACCACATACCTAAAAAATGCACAATGTTTCCTTCAATACACACACTAACAGCGCTACATACTCACACCTTAAAATAGAATATTTGATGTCATATTTCAAAACCGTCTCCTTTTTTCAAACTTCAGAAAAAAAAAAAAAAATTTAAACAGACTGAATAAGAAGGATTACCACTCACTTTTTCTCATCATTCTGTGATATATAATTTCTTATCTTATGCCCTGAAGATGATCTATTTAATAGATCGAAAAACTGCAGCGTCGGCCAATAAACTCACCACTTAACCCATTTAAACCTGTGTTTTTTCATTTTTCTTGATATATTACATACCGTCGGATTTACTTCCTCTCTTCACACACACACACATATATATATATATATATATATATATATATATAATAAAAAGCAAAGCTGTACTTCTGAGCCATTTGCTTGCTCACAACCAAACTAAATATTTTTTAACCTTTTTTTTTAAATATCGCAAAAAAGAAATAACGAACATAAAGAATTGTTACAAAGAAAATCAGTTAATTCAAATATAAAATTATCCGAGTGGGGAAAAATTACTCAATGTTATCTTGAAAAATGAATAAAACAGTCCGTTTTTTTATGACACGGTCAGTTTCTTTATTGATATTTTTTTTAGCTGAATTCTGTATTCATGGTTCTTTTACTAAAAACCTCTGACATTGAAACTCATAAAAATCTTCTGATATAATTATTCAGACTCTTATCTTTATAGAAAAAAATAGTAAAAATCGTTTTTAATCGGTTCATTTTTTCATATTTCATAAAATAAAATAGGGAATGGTAGACCTCGTAAAAAAAAAAAATTTCCACTAATATATTTTAGGAAATAACTATTTCAGACATATTCCATTAAAAGGTAAGTAATTATATGAAAATCTGACCATCAATTGATTTTTCATAGAATTCTTTAAAAGCCTCTCGTCATAACTTGTTTTTGGCTACGTTAAATTTCAATTGATATAAAAATGTAAACATTGTTTTTCGTTTATAATTTTCATTATTTCCCTGAGCTGAATTTTTTTTTCAAACCATCATGAGTTTATTTAATGTTTCTTCTTTCGAATGGACAAAAGATTTTAAAGATAATATTAAACTTTATGAAGTTCCATTGTGTCAAATATAGGGGGTAAATTTCATAGGGAAAATTGGTGGTACCTAGTACTTTACAATTATTGGCTTTTTGGTGAAGTTTTAACAAAGAAAAATATCCAAATGAAATGTTTGGTTTAACAGACAAAAATAATTGCAGTGCTATTGTATTATACACAGTTAGTGAAAATATGTAAAACATTCATAATTTCTTACCTTCAAACTTTGTTTATCTTTTTAATTTTTTGTTATAGTGTACTTCGAATTTCATGAATCGGATGTTTAAATTTCTCGATCAGAAATATTCTGAAAAATTTCTGTATTGTAAGCTAAATTTATAACAATAATATTTATTGCACAAAGAAATTAGTTATAAAAAACTGAAAAACAAGTAAATAAATGACGTAATACAAACGTTATATTTTGTTAGTTAAAAAGGCCTCTTTGATAATAACAATAAGGAAGATTTAGCGGTGTTGAAAAGTTTTTCGTTCCTTCTAGAAAAAAATGCACACAAATAATTCACAGAATTTTGAGAACAGAAATAATTTTTTTTTAAATATCCGCGAGTTATATTTTTATGATTGAAATATGAAGAGTGTATTTATTTGTCTTCTCGAGAGGAGAAAAGGTACTTTTCGTGGAGAACCGTCCTAGCCTCCTGCCTCAAAAATCACTACTCGGTGGCTGCTGAAAAAAATAAACACCAGCTACGATTGAAGTCCGTAGCCGAAGCTGTGTCATTTACAAAAAAACTAGGGTTAGGGTTGGGTTTGTGGTTTAGGGTTAGTTTAACGGGAAAAAATAAATAATTTGGTCTCTGGTGACCCAGAAAAAACAGAACCCACAAATTTTGTAATAAAACTATAAATTTCAACTGGGGGGGGGGGTCTAGGGTTAGGTTTGGGTTTGGGTTAGGTTTTTCGGGAAAAACGCCCTAAGTTGTTTTTTTTTTTTTGCAAGTGACACCGCTTCAGCTACGGACTTCAATCGTAGCTGGTGTTTTTTTTCAGCAGCCACAGAAGCGATTTTTGAGGCAGGAAGCCGGGATGGTTCTCGAAAAGTACCAGAGAAAATGTGACACAAGGTTGGTTTCGTGCACGGTAAATTAAAATATGAAGAGAAAATAATTTAGAATGGTGCCCAATGCAATTTATGATTTTTTTTTCTTCTTTTTATCATCCTAAACAATTGTATTCCTGAAAAAAAAAAACTTTTTAAAAATCATCAGATGTTTTTTAATTTAAAAATTTTTTTTTATGTTTCTTCTTTTCAATGGTCTAAAAACTTTGAAGATAGTCTTAACCTTAGCTCAGTTGGTAGAGCGTTCGGATAGAAACCACAAGGTTCCTAGTTCAATACCGGCCCTCACCAACTCAGTGTATGAGTAGGACAGGCATCTATGTGGTAAAGTAAGGAGCTGATGGTAGGTGTGGTGCTCACCTCAGATGCAAAAACAATCTCCTTGGTCTAGCACTAGCGAAAAGGGGATAGACTCCCTTGCTGATTGGCTGATACCGACTTTAGGCCACCTCGACGACTTTACTTTTTATTCAAATTTCATTGTGTTAAATATAAGCGGTGGGGTAAATTGTACCCGTCACATTTGACATCCCTTTAGAAAAGCTAAACTTAGTAAATGACTACTCTAATTATTTTGTAAATTTTAATAGTAATTTGCGTGTACACAATTATTTTCAAGTAATTCTATCTAAAACCAATAATTTGCAAGCAAGTATATGGTTTTAAGTAACTATATGAAAAATATGGATTACCCTCCCCTGTCAGATCCTGGAAGTGGAACTAGCAGGGGCCCAAATAGTCAGAACAATAAAAGTACCAGAATAGGGCAGACGTCCTTACGGGGAGAACAGTAAAGGTACTTTGGAGAGAGCCAATGTCCCTCCTGGGAGAACAGAACCTAACAGCAGCAGAGAAGTTGACAATTACAATGACCAACTCAGACTACACCCTAACTTTGGGTGAACGAATATAACCGCAGACCCAACAACGAATAAGCCTATGACTAGAATTCTTCACCCCAAAAGAACTCTACAAAAGATACTTGTTACACTCTCTCTCTATATATATGTGACTTAAAACCGCTGAAAGCATTAAGTTTTAGCAAACCCCTTTGCACCACAATAAACCCATTTAAAATCTAACAACCTTGATATGTCTTTATTCCTTTCTTATGACATAATTTCTGTTAACTATTAACGATAATCCTTAGACAAAAAATATAGCTTCAGTTAACTATTCTTAATACAAATAATTTACACCCTTTTATATGGTATCAAGTATTCCTATCTAATAGTTCTATTTGACCCATGGATAGGTCTCTAACATGTACTTCCACTTTGGGTTAGAGTAGGCCTGGGAATAATGGCAATGAAGGAGTGACTATACTCCTCAGTTCCAGAATTGGAGCCCTATCATCAGATGCAGTTTAGTATCACACCTAAGACATCCCATGTTTTTTTAGAGAGGTTCTTACCTCTCTGCTAGGGATATTGTGATCTTATTTTAAGCCCTGCCTACAGCGTTAGAGTTAGGGTTAGGGTTAGATAATAATCATTTGTAAGAAACTGTCACCTCACCCAAGTATTCTTATTCCTCCTCATATTTTAATTGGAGAAATACAAGTTACTGATATTTTGGTTAAATTAATAGGACCTAAATTCCACCATCGTATGTCATCCCACCAAAAGAAAAAAAAAAAAAAATCAGGGAATTAACCGAATTTAAGGACATTTTCAGTGTTCATATATTAATGAATAAGAGATATAATTCACCAGTCATTCTATTTAAAAACTTTTACATTTGTTCAGGTCAGTTAACTTTGAATCACATATCTTTGAGGCATAACACGTGGTTCAAAGTTAACTGACCTGAAAAAATGTAAAAGTTTTTAAATAAAATAAATTTTATCTATTAATATATCAACACTGAAAATTTCATTAAATTTGGTTAATTTCCATTGATCCCATCAAAAACTTATAACACTCCAAATTTCACCATGAGCTGTTCTCATTCTCACAGTCCACACATGTCTTTGACTGGCAGTAGTTTCCTTACTTGCCTCAAAGGCCAAGCATGAATTACACTCGTCCAATGTATTCCCTATGTCATGACTGCATGGTTATAGATTTAATCAGAGACATTTGTTGAATAAAAAACTTTTTCCTAAATTCATTAAAATCAATTATCTTGTTCTTTATAAAAAAAATAGAATAAAAAAGCTCAATTCTGATTGCAAAAAAAAAAAAAAAATTCTTAGATTTTCATTGATCTAGCCATAATTTTCTTTACTAGTGAGACACGTGGAATTTCCATGAAGCAAACCAAAAATCAAGAGGTGCTATTTAGGCCAGAGACGATGATTTGCAATTTCATTACATATAAATCCTACCAAAATTACATAAATATATTCCATAATTCACAATTTGAATATTACTGTTATAGGTGACACACCCTATAAGACCAATGGAATGCGCCGACAGCTTACTATAAATAAACAGGGATAATTGTGGCTTAGAAGCAAGCCAATGCGAGTGCCAATAACTCTGTTCGTCTGACGTAATTTCCACATCTCTCTATTGTATTGTCTACTTTCTGTTAATACATTTTTCTACTTTTCGTTACTCGTTGTTTTTGTTCTTATTTTGACCCCTTAAAACCTCACAACAATTACTAATAAAATAAATGCCTTTTTTTTAAGTCACTTTAATTTTACATTTGGCATTTAAGTGATGCAAGACAATTTGGTATGTTTCATTTTTAAAATTGGGTGAAATAAAATGGAACAAATAAGAAGTCTGTGATTAAGCGACACCAGATAATCTGTATTCACATTTTTACATTTCGTCTTGGATGATTTGGACAGTCTCATTTTTAACCAGAGGGTGTTGTAGGATGATAATGGATGGAAGATTTAAGAACAAACGTATTAATATATAGATTTTGTATCCTTTTTTTTTCATTGTGAGTGAAAGTTAATATACTAAGGTGAGTCACGGAGTGGTAGTACCTGGTAAGGTTTCATCTTTGGGTTAAATAGAAAAAAATGAGTTTAAAAAAATTGAGTTTAAAAACAGAATTGAGTATCAAAAATGAATGAAACAGAACATCTTCAGCATGAAATAACCCAACAAGGATTGACATGCCATAAAAGCCAATCAATCAACTAACCTAGGGTGAGTCAAAAGTTTTGCAATATTTTGGTAGCATGAGGCACAATTTGGCAGCTCTGGATGCTTCAACAGCATATTATTTAATATATTAGTTCTCTTAGCATCATTCTGATTGGTAAAATAAAAATAAATGATACATTACTACAAACATGTGATGTTCTTGTTGAACTCTGAAGCCTTCATGTTGTAATCGGATGCCTTAACAAAACTTCAAACCGAACCCTTTATTTAATCCATTGAGGTAGATTGTTCTCATTCCATTAACCATGGCTCTGTACAAGTGTTAAGCTATGCTTTTGTTATTTTTGTCCTTAGTCAATCAAATCACAAATTATAAAATTGCTGGAGATGGTTAAATAAAAATCCATTAAAATACAAAGGAAGTTGACAAACTATTCAGTGATTTGATAGGAAATTCTTAATACATAACTCAGTTTATGTAAGTGTACTAAATGTTTGACACAAAACTGAACAAATATGACATCATATCTGATTAGATAGGAAATTCTTAATACATAACTCAGTTTATGTAAGTGTACTAAATGTTTGACACAAAACTGAACAAATATGACATCATATCTGATTGATAGGAAATTCTTAATACATAACTCAGTTTATGTAAGTGTACTAAATGTTTGACACAAAACTGAACAAATATGACATCATATCTGATTGATAGGAAATTCTTAATACATAACTCAGTTTATGTAAGTGTACTAAATGTTTGACACCAAACTGAACAAATATGACATCATATCTGATTTGATAGGAAATTCTTAATACATAACTCAGTTTATGTAAGTGTACTAAATGTTTGACACAAACTGAACAAATATGACATCATATCTGATTTGATAGGAAATTCTTAATACATAACTCAGTTTATGTAAGTGTACTAAATGTTTGACACAAAACTGAACAAATATGACATCATATCTGATTTGATAGGAAATTCTTAATACATAACTCAGTTTATGTAAGTGTACTAAATGTTTGACACAAAACTGAACAAATATGACATCATATCTGCTATTGACGATTTTTTGACCAATGAGATCCAAGAATTGCAACACTGATGTAAGAAGTGTGTGTAGTATGGCAAGGGGGACTATGTTGAAAGATAAACCTCATTTGGTCACATTCCATAAGAATTATCTTGGTCAGCCTATGAACTTTTCAGTTGACCCCCCCCCCCCCAATACATGGAGACAAAAAAGCTTTGACAAATAAAAAAAATTAAAGTAATTCATTAGTTCTTATAAAAATATTTTATATATTTCTCTTTTAAATGAGCTACATTTTAATATTTGATAGCCAAAACTAGCAGGTATTGCCCATGACAAAAGATCAGAGTGATAACACTACCTACGCTCATAAAGCAAATTCATCTGATTTGTCAGGACAATCATATAGGTCCTAGGGCTTGATGTGAACAGCCAATGAATCACAAAGAGGCTTCTACCACCAACTGTCTAGCCTAAATAAGTACCAAAGTGGTGTGTTGCATGTCATAGACTGCTCAGCCATCAGGATTCCGTCCTTAAGCATCATGAATTCCCACCCATGGTAAACAGGATTTGGAAGGATTTTACGGTGTATTTCACAGACCCAGCCAACAGAGCTAAATGCATTTGAGATAAACCTTTAAAAAAACAATGTTCATATAACAAAGAAGTATTTTTTTTCATTTATTAATAATAATGTTACATTATTCTATAAAAACTTGAGAAAATTTATAATTTGTTTGCATTTTTGAGATGAGGCTTGATGTGATTAATTTTGATTTTTCAGACTATTGTCCTCATCTTTATGCAATCTGAAAAAGGTTCTTTGAAGCCTGTTTGATCAACTGTCAAACTGTTAAAAATGATTTCCCAGTTTGGATCATTACTATACTCGGATACACAGGAAACACCGGAGAGAGGCTGGAAGGAAGATACAGAGGCCAAAACTTTGTGTTAATACCTACCACAATAAAGATGAGGATAATAGTCGGAAAAAAATCAAAATTTATAATGATCAAATATGTTGATTTTCTTTTTTAATTTCAGAAAGAAAATACTGATTAACAAACAAAAATCTGCACCCCCTCACACTTAAAAACCTCCCCCTCTTTCTCTTTCAACCCCCCTCTCTCTCTCTCCAATTATGTCCCTCTTTCAACCTCTCTCTGTCTGTCTGTCTCTCTCCAATTACGCCCCTCTCTCAACCTCTCTCTCTCTCTCTCTCTTTTAACCTCCCCCCTCTCTCTCTCTCTCTAATGGAACAACCAGTATTTTAGAAGTCTTACTAAAAAGGAAATCACAAAGATAATTTCCCCCGTGTATGCGTAAGTATATGTTTTTGCAAAGAAGAACAATAAGAAAATGAAGATTTACACAATTCACACACATAAGGCTTCTCTCCTGTGTGCATCCGTTTGTGTACTTTTAAATGTGCTTTCTGTGAAAACGCATGTCCACATATGTCACAGGAATAGGGTTTCTCTCCAGTGTGTGTCCGTTCATGTAATTTCATAGCTGATCTATCAGCACAAGTATATTTGCAAAAATTGCACAAATATGGTTTCACTCCAGTGTGTTTTCGCATGTGTCGCAGCAGAGCTATGCAGTTTAAAAATGAACATTCACAAATTTCACAAGAATATGATTTTTCTCCAGTGTGTGTTCGCATGTGTGTTTTTAAACCTGAACTTCGGGAAAAAGCAGTTCCACAAAGATCACAAGAATATGGTTTCTCTCCTGTGTGTACTCGTTTGTGTACAAGTAGATTTGATTTTTGTGAAAATGCATGTCCACAAATGTTGCAAGTATAGGGCTTTTCTCCAGTGTGTATTCGTTCATGTGAATTCAAAGCAGATTTTACAGCACAAGTATATTCACAAAAATCACAAGAATATGGCTTTTCTCCTGTGTGTGTTCTTTTATGTGATTGTAAACTTGAATTTTGTGAAAACGCATGACCACAAATGTTACAAATATATGGCTTCTCTCCAGTGTGTATTCGTTTATGTGATTTCAAAGCAGATCTCTCGGCACAAGTATACCCACAAAAGTCACATGAATATGGTTTCTCTCCTGTGTGTGTTTTCATGTGAGTTTTTAAGTTTGAATTCCGTGAAAATGAACACCCGCAATCTTCACAAGTGAATGGTTTCTCTCCAGTGTGTGTCCGCATGTGGTCAACTAAAGTTGAATTATGAGTGAAGGTAGAACTGCAAATGTTGCAAGTGTATCTTTCTGCTTTCGTATGGGTTTGCATGTGGGTTTTTAAAGTTGAATCACGTGAAAATGTACGTTCACAAATTTTACAAAAATACGTATTCGCTCTAGATAATTTTTCCATGTCTGTCTTTCATAAAAAAATTAAATTCAGCAAATGTGAATATTAGTTTTGAAAAATACATTTATACATTGCCTAAAATCTTAGCAATCTGTTATGACCAATTTATTTAGTTATTAGAAAATTAAAACTGCTGTGGGGAGAACTTTTGAGAACCACAGGTTCATCAATTAAAAGAAAATTGTAACTCTTTATTTAAACAACAGTGAAATATTTTTTTTTAAATATTAGTTATCTTTTTGGGAATCATTTAAAAAATGGCCAGTCCAAGCCAGGATCATAACTGATCATATCTAAAAAAAAATGTGGTAAGATGTTAGGTAGATGGAGCTACCATTGCCACTTGCCTAAGTTCACTTGAACCACACAGGTGATAGTTTAGAATGTGGGAGGAATTTCTGCAACACTCTGTATGACACAGTTAGGATTACCACTTATTTACTTGGTTGTTGAGCAAAAATTTCTCCGTTTTCAACTTGGATATCTGTGAATGAAAAAGAAATACTTTTGAAAGAAAAAAATCACATTAAAGCACAAATTATATGAAACTATTTTTACTTTTAATATATCATTGATTAATTGATATTAATGGATATACCACAGTATGATAATTTAATTATTACAATATTTGATATCTTTACTTAAGAGTTATTGGGAATTGTTTAATATGTAAAAAGTATAATAATCTTGATTTAACACTCTTTCTCACTCTGGTTTTTTCTTTCTTTCCTTCTTTTCATTTTTTTTTTATTGAAACAGATTAGCGTTATCACCTCTGTGCGTTCACCCCTCTCTCTCTATCTTATCCTACTCTCTTTCTTTCTTTCTTTCTTATTATAGTTTTTTTCTGTGTAGTATGTCTTTTTTCTTCCCTTTCTTTCTTTATAATAAAAACGTAATGGTCCATTATTTTGCTGAGGCGACGACACTCATAAGAAGTAAGCATTTGGTGGATAAGCAGCACTAGCTAATCAGGATTTACATTTTGCATTTCATCTTGGATGATTTTTAACCAGAGAATATTGCAAGATGATAACGGTCGTACAAACACAAGTATTAATATATAGATGTCATGTCAACCTGTCTAGAGTAATTCTTTCCTAGAGGTTAGGGAATTGCATTCATTGTATGCCTATATTTACATCTTTTGTGTCGTTGTTTCTTGCATACAGATAAATGATATCAAATATTCCTAATACAAATAATTAGCCTACAGTTTTATGGTTTTAAGTCATCATCATCATCATCATCATGTCGCGCTTTCAGCACGGATATCCATGACAATCTCTCTCCATCCATCCCTATTGCTCATCATTCTCGGAAGGTCCTCTATGCAGCATCCCGCATCCGCACAGAGCTGATCAACGTACGTTTTTGCTGGTCGGCCCACACTGGCTTGTCCATGTGCTGGCTTCCACAGGAGGACGTCGCTTATGAGTTCGTCCTTGCTTCTCCAGCAGTGTCCCGCGTGTCTTGTCCGTCTTACTCGGATGGTTTGGGTGATATGTGGCAGGTGGCCATACAGCTGTTTTCTCGTAGGGTGCTGTTTCCACGTCTTGTTCATGATCACCCGCAGCATTCTTGTGCAGCTCCCATCTAGTTTATTCTCTAGTCGTTTAGTTAGGGTCCGGTGGTTTTAAGTATTCTTATCTAATACTAATGATCATATGGTTTCAAGCTGTTATTTCTATTTAATTTTAGTCATCTGTTTGCACAGAGTTATAGAGTTTCAAGTAATTAATGATAATTCTTAGTAAACAGTTATAAAAGTAAAAAGTAAAGTCGTCGGGGCGGCCTAAAGTCGGTATCAGCCAATCAGTGAGTGAGTCTATCCCCTTTTCAATAGTGCTAGACCAAGGAGATTGTTTTTGACATCTGAGGTGGAGCGCCACACCTACCATCAGCTCCTTACTTTACCACACAGATCCCTGTGCTACTCATACGCCGAGTTGGCAGGGACCAGTATCGAACTAGGAACCTTGTGGTTTCTAGCCGAACGCTCTACCAACTGAGCTAACCCAGTCCATTTATAGCTTCAAGTAACTATTCTTAATACAAACTCCCTATTTTACCGCACAGATCAAATTACCCAATCTGAGCAACTCATGCTCTGAATTGGTGGGAACTCGTATCGAACCTGGAACCTTACAATTTCGAGATGGGTGTTCTATCGACTGAGCTAAACCAGCCTCTTTAAAGTCTAAATGGTGTTGTAACCTGGTTTTTGTCATAGAGGCACCACCCAAGTAACGTAACATATTTTGGGCAGTAATAACCTGGTAGAACCTATCCTCCAAGTCTACAGTTTTTCTTATAGACAGGTTGTCATATCAAGGTTAAAGAGTTCAGTCTGCCCTACTATTTACTCGTAGCTGGAAGGAGAATAACTAAAATAACTAAACTTTCAATAGAGTTTTTCTTCAAAACTTATTACTTTTTGCACCTAAAATAAGGTTTGCATTAAATAGATATTTAGTTCTAGAATCTAAAAATATAACATTTTAAACTTAACATCAGGATTTTCATATTTTAAATGAATTTTATATATTAGTTTTTCATAGCAGAAATACTTAATTAAAGTTTTGAAATAAAATAACTGATGCATTATAAAATTCATTAATTGATAAATCAATACTAAAAATTTGATTAAAATCGGATAATTCCCTGATTTTAGGTAAATTTTTTTTTCAATCACAAATGTTACATTAAATTTGTAAACAAGCCATTTTAAAATAGCATTTCAGACCGCGAAAATTGACCGAAAAAATTGCTTTAAAATTATCAAAAATGAATTAAACGTGTGATATTATTTTGCCTTTTTATTGATGGTCATTATGTTACTACTCATTGATTTAGACAAAAGTTTGACCTTAAATAATCGATCTAATTAATTTTAATTCGTTTTTAAAAATCATTAGCAGACTTTAGCAGACGATTTTTGGATAATCCTAGTATAGATAGATAAGTGCTGCCATTTGACTGACGAAAAATTCAAAATAGCAGTTAAAAAAACAGAACAGTGAAAATTAATAAATACAAGAAAACTCAAAATAAAAATAAAAATTTGATTTAATTTATATATTCATTTATGGCTGAACTTGCACAAAGGTGTCAAAATTAGGGTGACCCAGAAAAAACAGAACCCAAATTATTTATTTTCCCATTAAACTAACCTTAAACCCCAACCCCAAGCCTAAGCCTAACCCCAAGCCTAACCCTAACCCCCTAGTTAAAATTAACAGTTTTATTACAAAATTTGTGGGTTCTGTTTTTTCTGGGTCACCGGTATACAGGGTGACCCAGAAAAAACAGAACCCAAATTATTTATTCATTTTCCCATTAAAGTAACCCTAACCCTAAACCATAACCCTAGACCCCCATAGTTAAAATTAACAGTTTTATTACAAACTTTGTGGGTTCTGTTTTTTCTGGGTCACTCTAATTTTGACACCTTTGTGCAAGTTCAGCCTCACTTATTTATTTATTTATTCTCCAGTGGAAAGGATCAGATAGATTATAAATTTTTTTATATGTGCACTAGTGAAGTTCCGCAGTGATCTGAAAGGTTTTTTAGTGGTACCTTAGTCGAAATGATTGCATCGTACCATTTTGAATCAAAGAAAAATAAGTAGAAAAAAAGTAAACATTACTAGATAGTCCTAACTTTTACTTTTCGAACGTGAAAATGAAATAAGAGAAAAAGTTAAAACAAATAAAAAAGAAGAAAATTAATTGTCTTCAAGTCAAATATAGTAGAGTGTAAAGTTAAAAGTTTGCGTCGGAAAAAATATTCATAAAATATTTTTATAAAAAATTAGTTGATAAAATTTTTGAAATTATGAATTCTTTAAATGTACTGAACTTACTTAAAGTGTTTTAATTGACTTTTTAGTTTTTAATGTTTTTTTAAATTTTTTATTGAACTTATTAACATTATACGTGATTTTTGTGCTGTATGTAATATAATTTAATGTTGATTTCTTTGTAAATAATATTTTTTTCTGAAAATCCGTAAAATTTTATTTAAAAATATTTTTCCGACGCTAAACTTGAATTTACAGATTACTACTTTGATTAGCCTGTTTAGGATTTCTCGGTAAAGCCAGTCTGTACTCAGTTCATTTTGTAGCAATAACGTTAAGATTAAAAAGAATGTCACAAATAAAACAGTAATATAGAAAAAAAAATCGATACAAACATTTATGTTTTTCTTCATGGGAGAAAGGCCCCTTCTAATGTTGACAAAAGAATCAATTCGATAAGCGGTGATGCAAATAGTTTCGTTCCTTCTGTAAAAAAAAGTAAAGAAAAAGAACTCCATAAAAATTTCAGAGACAATTTTTTATGAATTAAGAAAAAATCATCAAATGCATACATCTGTGTAATTGATTGATTTTAACGGTAACCAACATGACTGGGGTTATTTCATGCTTTATATTCATTATATTTATTTATTTATTATATATATATATCATTATTTATGATATATATATATTATATATATATATATATATATTATATTTATATATATATATATCATTATTTATTATATTTATTAAATATATATCATTATTTATTATATTTATTAAATATATATATATATATATATATATATATATATATATAATAAATATAATAAATAATATATATATATTATTCATTTATTATATATATATATATATATTATATTATTATATATTATATATTTATTTATATTATATATATATTATTTATTTATTATATATATATTATTTATTATTATATATATTATTATTTATTATATATATTATTATTATTATTTATTATATTATATATTATTTTATTTATTATATATATATTATTTATTTATTTATATATATATTATTATTATTTATATATATATTATATATTATATTTATTTATTTATTATTATCTATTTATTTATGTATCTTTTTATTTATTCATTATATTTATCATTGTTCATTTATTCATTATTATTTATTTATTTGATACATTTATTATTTATTTATTATTATTTATTATATTTATTATTATTCATTTATTTATTTACTATTTTATCCTTTTTTTTGTTATTATTTTATGGGTATTTATTTTATGGAAATCACTTTATGCATTTATATTTTATTTACATTTACCTTTTTGTGTAGCTGTTTCTTATGTTTTTATTTTGTTTCGTTTTAACTAGGTATGTGCAGTTTTGATCAAGGGAGGCAATAAAAATTATTTCTTTAAATAAAAAGATTTTTCAAACAGTTACCAAAAATCAGGGAATTATCCAATTTTAATGAAATTGTCAGCACTTTATTCATTAATGATTTAATTTTATAATGAATAGCTTATATATATATATATATATATATATAAAAACTTGAAAAAAAGAATGTTTTTATCAATTATGATAATAGTGGGGATAAATAAAATGATGTTATGAGGGCAGCATGAATTTAGCAAATCATGTGTAACAAGTTCATAATTGATTGTAGTTCAATGTTGCAGCAAAGGAGGCTTCCTTTATGAATTTGTTTTATTTCTTAATCGTCTTTTAATTATTTTTTTTTATGGAAATTGAGGGGTTAAAGGATTTTACCCCCCCCCCCTTGGAAAAAGATAGGGTGTGGATTTTATTAAACTTGGGTCATTGCTGGTCTCCACCAATTTTCCTTCATAAAAGGACATGAACTTGGTCATTGAACAAGCATACAGAATCTTTAATTTATATTAAGTAAAAAAAAAGTAAAGTCGTCAGGGCGGCCTAAAGTCGGTATCAGCCAGTCAGTGAGGGAGTCTATCCCCTTTTCAATAGCGCTAGACCAAGGAGATTGTTTTGGCGTCTGAGGTGGAGCGTCACACCTACCATCGGCTCCTTACTTTACCGCACAGATCCCTGTGCTACTCATAAGCTGAGTTGGCGAGAACTGGTATCGAACTAGGAACCTTGCGATTCCTAGTCAAGTGCTCTACTAACTGAGCTAACCCAGTCCCTTTATATATATATAATTTATATATATAGGTTACTAATTAGAATTTATTTGAAGGAATATTCACTGTTTACACTAAAAGTTATCACATTAAGAAATGATTTATTCTCTAAAACAGTGGTTCTCAAAAATGGACCATATAACATTTTTGGGAGGATCCAGCCAAGTTAAAAATATTTAATTATAAAAATACAATAAGATTTTTAAACACCAAATGGCCATGGGTTGTGGTGGGGTCCATCACAGTAAAATAGAAATCATCAGTAAAAAAAAAAATAAAAAAAAGAAAAAAAGTTTAAGAATCACTGCTCTTAACTAGTGTTTTTCAACCTTTTTTTTTTTCAATTTTTTTGTTTCACAATTTTTTTTTTGTTTTTTCTTTTGGTTCTCATTTTTTAAATTAAAAAAATTTTTTTTTGTTTCTCAATTTTTTATGTTTTCATTTTTTTAATTTTTTATATATACTTCAGGGTACACTTGTAGAGTAATTAAAACTCTTGGGTGCACTCTGAATTTCAATAAAGTAAAATGACTCATAGAATTACTAAATTATAATGTTGAGATAAAATCTTTGAACAATTGTTGTATATTGATAATAAACCATTGTTTTTTGGGTGGTTAGTGTAGAGACAATATAGATTTTGAATTCAAAGTTGTTGAAATTCAAAATTGGAGGATGGTTAAATGATCTGATATGAAATAACCTTTAAGTAACCTTCTTTCCAGTTACACACAGACTGTGGGAAAGAAGGCCCAGAGCTTATTCAGTTAGGCTGGAAATGTTGTCATGTAAAGATGTAGCAGCTTCAACTCCACTACGGTTAAGAAAATCTGGTTCTGAATAAAAAATGTGATCACTAAAATATAAGCCTTGTGTTGTCTCTGTGAACTAAATGGCAGCTTTGGCGAACCAATCCTAAGTCAGACCAAGTCAACAATAGAAGAAATAGAAGAACAAAAGACGGACCAGACCAGTTAGAAGAAATGTCCTAGCTACTTTAAAAGACAAGTAAGATTTATGAGCTGAGTGTTGAAATAGTCGGAAAAGTAAAACGGAAAAATTTGGTGTGGGCATAGAATTTAAGAAATTCAGAAATTACTAAGGATACGAAATTATGTTATTTTTGTGTTAAAACATGCAGTTGATAAATTTTTCTGTTAAAACATGCAGTTGATAAATTCAATAAAACTGCATGTTTTAACACAAAAATAACATTTGTATCCTTAGTAATTCCTTAAATTCTATGCCCACACCAAACATTTCCGTTTTACTTTTCCGACCTATTTCAACACTCAGCCAATTTATGATAGTATAACCACAGAAGCTCTTATATCTCATATCATATCTCATAAAAAAAGAACTCTCACCTTGTATATATCCAGACGGCTATACAACACAACCATCCACATTAGAGCAACATGATTGGCATCTGTATCCTTTTAAAAATACAGATTCATCTAATATTAGAAGTGGCTGCCCAGCATTACCTGGGTAGAGGTGTGATAAATATTAACTTTTTATCTGGCTACATGCATATATTCAGAATGGAATGACTGAATGTAAGTTAGATCTATGATCAAAGCTAACTTATGAGCAACAAACATTTCTGTTTTATGCCGTTACATAGAAATAACCACTGGAATGTGTTTGTTCATAATTTTGTTTTTCCTAATATGAGTTTATTTTTGCCACAAGCTTGTTGCATTTTTGTGTGTTTGCTGTAAGTATTTGTTTCAAAACATAATAGATTTTAATTTTTAGTCTATTATGATCATTATCAAGACAGATTTCTTTAACTCAACATTTGTCCCTATCAGCCACTGCTCTTGGTAAGTCCTCTAGATGGCATCCAGTGTCTGCACAGACCCGATAAACCTAAGTTTTTGCTGGTTGACCAAAACTGGTATGTCCTTGTATAGGAATCCATTGGAGAGTGTTGTTTATAAGTTTGCTTTACTTTTTCAGCAGTTCCCAGCATATCTTGCTATGATGGTTTATGAGATGGGAAGTAAGTGGTCATACTGCTGCTGACTTATAGGGGGTTGTTCCCAGGATTTGTTGAAAACAGCACATAGGATCCTTGTATAGTTCCTATCTAGCTTTTTCTTCTGGCATTTCATTTAAGTTCAATTTTGGTTTTGGTTTTGTTTTGTATCAACCTCAGTGGGTCATTTAATGCTGATAAAGTTTTGAAATAAATCAATTCTTAATGGATAATACAATTTTTTTTATAAATACATTTTTCTATTTAACCCATATATGGGACCCTAACAGATACTACCACTCCGGGTCAGAGTGGACCAGGGAACAATGGTGATGAAGGGGTGCTCCACATTCCCCAAACCTCCAAAACTGGAACCTAACCATCAGATCGAGTTTAATGTCATTCCCAGGACATGTAGACCCTCAGTCACTGCCTTCTAGCACTCATATGATAAAAAAGGGTAGGGGGTTGCCATAAGGGCAATAGGGTGGGGACAATCATATAGGTGCTAGGGCTTGGCGTGACCAACCAATTGATCGGAGGGGGCCTCTCCAAACGCCCGTCTAGCCCAAGATAGGGCCAAAGTGGAGTATTGCAAGTCATGACTGTTCATCCACCTGGGTTCTATCCTTAAGCATCATGGGTCGCCACCTATGACCAACAGGTGGCCCCATTGGGGGAGTCTTACCCCTCTGCAGAGGTGCATTCTAACGTCCCAGCTGACAGGGCGATTTAAGTTCAAGTAGGGCAACCATACAGTAGTACTGACACAGCTACAGCTTGGAAGAATTTTATTGTATAATAGAAATCAAATTTCCATATGGTCATGAACCTGAGTATATGATTTGGATTTAAAGTTGAAGAATTTTTTGAATTTAGCTGCTACAAATTCTAAAAGAATTAGTGTGTATTACATATCAGTTACTTTTTTTTTTCAGAATTTCATAGCTCAAATTTAGGTGCATGCATTAAGCACAAATAATTATGGTATTCTAAAATGTGATAGTAAAAATGTCTCATTTAACATAAGATCATATCATCACTTAATATTACAAAAAAGACAGGGCTGTAGAGTCTGAGTTGGAGTCAGAAGCAATTAAGGGGTCACTGGAGTCAGAATTGGTAAAACAGTATATTTTGACTCTGACTTCAGTTAAATTTACACTTTATATGACCTTGGTTTAGTCTGTAAAGTTATACAGTGCACACTCCTTATGAACAGATTATAAAAATATCATGGTTCTATATTTATTTGTAGGTCACTGTCATTTAAAGAGGAGTCAGAGTCCAAGGTTTTGTGTTTCGACTCCACAGCCCCAGAAAAAAAATGGGTGTACATCCAGATTGTATTTTTTAAAAGAAAATAATACAAAACTAAAATACACAAAGTATAAATAGGAAAACAAGATAGTTTCAAATGCTTTTATTTCAAATTTACAAGATAATTAAATTAAGTTAGAATTAACATACACCATTGCAGCAAACAGTGGGCATAATAGGCAACAATTCTTTTTTTTCTGTTGTATAATTATACAGAGATAAGAAAGATATCACAATATTGCAATATAAAAGCTTAATGCATTTGATATGAAAACTAAAATACTTAATACATCTTAATGCATTTGATATGAATCTTTGGGGGGAACAAAAAGAAAAAAGATGTCAGTATAACAAAAACTTTTTTTCATTTATCAATAAATAATGTTGTGCAATTCCATAACAATTTGAAAAAAATTATAATTCTCAGTTTTTGAAAAATTATTTTTTTTATTTTTATTTTTTTTAATATCAAAACAGGTTCTTTTGTTCTTTGGTCATTTAATGCCAAATCAAGTCATTTTGATAAACAAAGGACTCAAGTTGCTTACAGTACCTGCTATTGGTTAAGTGGTCACCAATTAATTATTGAACAGGCTCATTGTTGCTTAACTTTGGTGAACCAGTGCTTTCAGTGTGACTTGGTTTTGGTTTCTTTTATTTAATGGCATATCAACCTTCATGGGTTATTCAATGCCAAAGCCATCCTTGTAAAAGAACAGTAGTTGTACTATTTAAGGAGGAGGGTTTATACTTTTCCCCAAGAGTATTAGTCTGAAATTGAATATAATAACATGACTGAAGTTCAAACTACTATGTTACAGTCCAGCTCATTAGCCACAACACCACAGGGACTCAAACTCTTCCCAGATCAAAACAAAAAAATAAAATCACAAATTAAAAATATTAACTCTTATTATTGATTCAGAAAAACAATAAATTATGAAATATTTTCATCCATAGACATGTCAACCCATCTAGGGTTATTTTATGCCTAGATTTTAAGAGATTGAAATTCATTATATATTCATATTTACATTTCTTGTGTAGTTTTTTTTCCACACAGTCCTATGAAACATTAATGATTTTTAAACAGATTTATTTCACTCATACATTGGACCCTAACTGGTACTACTTTTCTGAGTCAGAGTGGACCTGTGAATAATGGCAATGAAGGTGTACTCCACATGACATCCATGAAGTGATATCCACAGACCACCTTCTTGAAACATCACAGTGGTCAACAAAAAACATGGCTAATGACAGTGAGGGCTGACTTAGAATGTAATATGGGCTCTCATGTCTATGGATTGACAGGCAAAAATCAGCCTTCACAAGGGACCCAGCAAATTCTGTGGATGGAGCCAGCACAAACCCCCTCCCCGGGGTGAATGCTGCCACAAGAACTCCACACTTCCTACCAGATCTCCAGAATTGGAACCATCAGATGTAGTTTAGTGTCATAGATAGGACACTCCTTTTTTAGGGGGGGGGACTTCTACCGGGGATACTCTAAGCATATTCTAAGCCACGCCAACAGGATGACATAGATATTAAATTATTGTAACATGGTTTTTGAGTTTTAAGAAACTGGAAGTACCAGTTCTGCCATTCTTTAAGGAAAATGGAAGTACCTGTTCTATTGTTTTCTGTCAATAAAAAAGTGGTATGACTATGAGATACTAAAATCTGACTGGAGTCTTCTGACGAATTTACCATTTACCATCCCAAGCAACAGCATAGTTTACATGACTTTCAGAAACATTTTTTTACGCACACAGTTTCCAAGGCATGGAATAAACTACCTGCATCCATTATAGGCTGCCAAAACACTGCATTTTTTAAAGCCTCCATGCTTCCCGTGATCCACTAACACTATACCTGATCCCCCCTCCACACACATGTATATTATTAATGTACACTATTCATGTTCCTGACACTAGTACATTATTCTATGTACTAGACATGAGACTTTGATGAGTTGTGGTGCACCTAAGCACTGTACACACTAAATTTCATTATCATTTTATAATTCCTTTTCTTAAGTTTTTGCTATTTTTAAAATTAAATCATATAGAGCAGATAAGAAGTGAGGTTCACTGTGTACACTTGAAATTCAGTTTAAAAGATCTGGTTTTAGAAAGACAACCATTTGAATAAATTTTCAGAATACTTAGGCTTACAGGAAAAGAAATTCAATTTCAAGATGAAAATGCAGATGTGTACAATTCAAAAGCATAGGGTTTCTCCCTTCAGAGAATTTGTATAATTTTAATGTAAAAATGCATTTCTACAAATGTTTTTGCTTTGTACAGTTACAGAAAGATTAGAATACAAAAAATACCGACTCACATACTAAAATTTTTGCCTATAATAATTCATACAGAAAGCTTGATAATCAGCAGTAATACTATTTGAAAAAGTCACATCAAATATATATAAAAAAAATAGAATGGGTACCTGGTATTTCCAAGGTGGAGGGACTAAATCACATATATAACAGTATAGTAAGAAATGTGTTCTATAATATATTTCTTCTAGATTTATTTATTTATTTTTACTTAGAAGTGTATCTTAGTAAAACATAACATGCAGAAAAGTTGTTTTTTTCTTTTTTTAGAAAAGATTATTATAAGAATAACAAGCTAATTTCAAATGGTTTCATTTTAAATTCATAAAATAGTCAGAATATGTTTAAATATTCACTCTTGCCAAATTACACATCTTTTTTCAAACAAGACTGAAAAATCTACAAAAAGAGTGATAGACATTTTTGGCACAACTGAAGATAAATGGTCCTACCATTTAAAAAGCAAAAAAAATTTGGAAATTTTTTTCATAAATATTTATGATTTTTTAGCATTCAGAAGCTGTGCTTCCTTTTCTAGAATTTATCAGTTCTGAAAAATATTCACTTTAAATTCAGAGATCATTTTGACATTGTCTTTATATTGGAAAGAGAACAACTCTTCTATAATCCTATACAAATAAAACAACAAGGGAAAGATAACTCATATATATAATATATATATAATATATATATATATGTAGGAGATTGTTTTGACATAGTATTTACATTTTAAACAGGATTCAACTTTCTAAAATTATAGAAAATAAATATTTTTCTAAACTAACAAATTGTCAGAGTGAAAGAAGGTCTTCTGAATGCTAAACAACAAAAATTACATGTGAAAAAAAAGTTTTTTTATTCAATTTTTCTAGATTGGACCAAGGTTATTCAGATGTGCTGATAAAAATTCTTCTTGCATTTGAAAAAAGATGTTTGTATAACAATATATTGAATTCATTTATTTACAAAGCATATTGCACTATTCTATAGATATTCAAAAAAGATTTGTCCCAAGTTGAGTGTTGATTTTTAAATTTAGTTTTAGATCAGTGAATGAGTGATCAAAATAGTGAAACTAAAAGATTTACATAATTTTGATTTTTCGGACTGTTGTCCTCATCTTTGTTATGGTAAGATCACAACGTTTTGACTGCTGTATCCTCTGACCTTCCTCAGGTGTTCCTTGTGTATATGAGCATAGCAATGTCTCAACCTGGGAAATCATTTTTCCAAAATTCAGACAAATAAAACATTTACCTTATATTATTAATTCATAAATAGAATCTTTACACACTGCTTTATATTTAGCTGGGATCATAACTGAAAATATTTACTACATAAAAAAAATGGATGATAGTGAACTTTCTCCGAATTTGATTTCCCTTATTCTTAGAAGTGAGTCATGGCTATTTTGAATGTGATGTTCACTGCATATATATCTTATTCCTTTTAAAATTCTGATTAAATACCTTCCCACAAAAAAAAAAAAAGAAAAAAAAAAGAAGTTTTTAGAAAACTAGCAAAAAGGAATTCATGATGACAATGTCTCCTGTGTATGTTCAAGTTTGTGTTTTTTCAAATAAGAACTATATAAGAATGACAATCCACACATGTCACAAACATATGGTTTTTCTCCTGTGTGTGTTCGCATATGACGTTTTAAACCATGCGAAAAAGCAGCTCCACAAATATCACAAATGAATGGCTTTTCTCCTGTGTGTGTTCGTTGATGTGCTTGTAAATGCGCTTTTAGTGAAAATGCACGTTCACAAATGTTACATATATGTGATTTCTCTCCAGTGTGTTTTTGCATGTGTCGGTTCCGAGTTGCATTACATGAAAATGAAGTTCCACAAATATTACAAGTATATGGCTTTTCCCCTGTGTGTGTTCGTTTGTGTACATGTAAATGTGATTTCTGTGAAAAGGCATATCCACAAATATTGCAAATATATGGTTTCTCTCCAGTATGTATTCGTTCATGGGATTTCAAATTGGATCTCACAGAACAGCTATATCCGCAAACCTCACAAGAATATGGTTTCTCTCCTGTGTGTATTCTTATGTGTGTCCGCAGAGCTGATTTCCTTGAAAATGCATATCCACAAACCTCACAGCAATATGGTTTCTCTCCTGTGTGTGTCTGTATATGTATCTGCAAGGATGATTTAGCTGAATATGCATAGCCACAAAGTTGGCAAGCAAATGGTTTCTCTCCTGTGTGTATCCTCATATGTGTCTTCAAAGTTGAATTGCATGAAAATAAAGATCCACAAACCTCACAAGAAAATGGCTTCTCGCCTGTGTGTGTTTGCATGTGTCGGACAAGATTTGAACTTCTCGTAAAAGTATAATTGCAAATACTACAAGTGTATCCTTTTGTTTTTGTGTGGGATCGCATATGATTTTTCAAAGCTGACTCAGATGAAAATGCACATACACAAACGTCACAAAAATATGTATTCTCTCCAGTGAATGTCTCCATGTTTTTTATGTTTTTGTTTTCTTTTTTTAATCACCTAGGAAAATGTTATTGGAATATTAGTTTTATCAAATAAATTCACACATTTCCTAAAGTTATGCCAGTAATAACAATGGTAGTTTAATGTCCTTTCTTGAGTTTTATAATTTAGTATAAATTCCTTTGTTTTCTCCTTGGATACCTGTGAATAAAAATGTTATTCTTATAAGAAAATTCAGCATGTAAAATACCATATTTTTTAACTTATGTTATTGAAAAGTATAATCAGGTTATAGTTTTGTGGGAGTTAACAGTGCATCTTTTCCTAGCTATGGTTAGCAATGATGCCACTAGCTTTTTGATTTAGTGCATCCTAGGCCACACATATTTGCTTTGGATGAGTCCCCAGGAAAATGTATGCATCCCAACTAAAGGTGTCTAACTCCTACCTTGTAACCTATCCTGTGTAATTCATTTCTAAGAAACTATTGAAATGTATTTACAGTTACCTTGAAATGGCGGGGAGAGAAAAAAGAAAAACACTGGGATGCATGGATATGATATTACTGTGTTCTTTTAGATTTTTGTGCATGCAGGACAAATACCTATCAGCATCTCTGGTTCAGCAAGCTTATCTTGAAGTCTATTATCTAAATGAATTTGATCCCTACTGAGTGTCACATACTGGTGCTAATTTAAGCTTAGTAAATATATATATATATATATATGAAGTTGAAATAGCTATGTATTTCTTACATTTATAAGCCAAGTTAATGAAATAAAAATTCTTTGGAATTTTGAGATACAACAGATCACCCAGTACTGGCCAGAAGACCAGACCTGGTTTTAATTAAAAAGAAGAAAAGAACTCTGGTTGGCTAGGATACTGGACATCTGAGGATTACTTGTTGTCACTCAGAATCCAGTTTGTCACTACAACAATGACAACCGTGGCATCTTTTAAGATACCAGTCAAGAAATTAGTAAAAACTGCCCAGAAAAAAAGACCAGACCAGGCCAGGCCAGGCCCTGAAGAACAAAGAAGAAATACCAGCCAAGCAACAGATGAAGATAGCTACTCCAAACAACAGACTACAGAAAGAGCTACTCATAAGTAAAGTAAGTACAGAAGAAAATAAGATTAAATATGAGAGACACAACCACGGGTATTCTCATAATATACATGTCGATGTGTAATATATAAAGAAGATGGTATATACACATTTATATTTACATTTAGTATAGAGTTTTTTTTGCACACAGTCATATGATATAAAGTATACCTAATACAAATAATTTTCAAACAGAACTATTTGACTCATACATGGGACCCAAACAGGTACTACCACTCTGACCCAGAGTGGAACTTTGGAGTAATGATAATGAAGGGTACTTCACATTCCCAAGAGCTCCAAATCTCAAAAGCCTCACCATTAGATGCAGTTTAGTGTAATACTCAGGATACTCTTTCTTTTTTTTGTCAGTCAGAATATTCCAAGCCCTGCTGACAGAGTTGGCTGTCCAAGAATGAAAATGAATACAAGATCACCAACATGATAATGAAGAAAAAAGACCCAAGAAGTGTTGCAACAGAGAATGTATGTATACTCTCAGATCTCCTAAAAACTCCTCTATTTGTGACCACTCTTGATAACATACTACCCCGAACTTGTCTGAACTCATTAGACTAATTTCATTTGGTGTTTTTTCTAATATTTCTTTTTGACTTTTGATAGATAATTTTTCAAATTTTTATTAAAAAATCAATAACTATATTATGTAACCTGATGCATATCTGATGCTTACTGTTTTCTAATTTTTATTTTATTACATAACTATAGATTCCTGTAGATTGTAATAAATTCAAAGGTCAAATTTCTTTTTAAATAGTAATGTCCAGAGATTCTAAGGGGAGATAATAAAATTTTTAAAAGATTTTTAAGTTTAAAAAAAATTACCAAAAATTATAGACTTGTCCAATTTTAAGGAAATTTTCAGCACTTTATAAATATCTTAATTTTATGAATAGCTTATGTACCACCAATTGTGGCATCATAAACGTAGTTTACAAAATAAATTTAACCCCCAATCCGATTGAAAAAAATTACCAAAATCAGGGAATTATCTGATTTTAATGAAATTTTTAGTGCTGATTTATCAATGAATGAATTTTATAATGCATCAGGTATTTCATTTCAAAACTTTCTGATTTTTTTCAGGTCACTTAACTTTGACCTCCCTATTTTTGGGGCACAAGATATCAATGGGCAATAAAAAATTGAACTAATTACAGTATAAATAAAAAGACAAAAAGTATGAATAGAAAAAAAAAATTTTTTAAAGGAGCAATTTTGGTAAAAAATAAATAGCAAAAATCTGAATATTAAATTAAAAAAAAAAATAAAAAAAATAAAATAAACATTTTTGGGAGATTGGTCATTTGAATAAAAAAAACTTCTAGTCGCTAATTTTTACATTTTGAGAAAGATCAAATCCTGATCAAATAAAAAAAATAAAGTTTAAAAGAATTTAAAAAATCAACACCCGAAAAAGTTATTGAAAAATGTTTAAGTTATTTTCTTAAAACTCAAAAAATAATTTTTGTAGCCTATTTTTTTTTTCTTTCTTTTTTTACGTAGTTTCTTTTTCTTTGAATTAATGCAAAAAAGTATTTTTTCCTGATTCAATTTGCTTATTTTTATTTACTTAAAAATTTAATAATGAATTGCATATTTTCACCATAAATCCAGATTTATATAATCCATCTAAAAATGTACGTTTAAAAATGCGCAATTTTACGCAAAATTTTTCGGAATATTTTAAATATTAAAAAATTATTACAATGGATTGGTTTTTGTTTGTTTACGGATCATTAGGTACCACCAGACCGTTTATGCCATCTTGAATAAAACGGAAATAGATATTTCCGAACTTTGTTTATCAAAAATCTTGTAAAAAAAAAGATCGTACAGGGTTGTTACAAAGAAAAATAGTTAATTCAAAGATCAAATTATCCGATTGGGAAAAATTACATCGTTATCTTAAAAAATAAACAAACCTGCCCGTATTACATGCGAAAGGGTAATTTTCAGACCGTAATATAGACAGAAAAGTTACGATTAACCCGTAAAAGTATGGAATGAAAACTTGAATATTTTTTTCTAAGATAAAAACTGATAAAATAATCTTATTATACTTA
The DNA here is from genome assembly GCA_023376005.1 of Doryteuthis pealeii. Lineage (NCBI taxonomy): Eukaryota > Metazoa > Mollusca > Cephalopoda > Myopsida > Loliginidae > Doryteuthis > Doryteuthis pealeii. The sequence goes on along the minus strand of CM042151.1, from coordinate 79,098,452 downwards.
CTTTTTATTTTAATTATTGAAAAAGTTAAATAAAATAATTTTTTTCACGCTAACACTGTCAGCCTAACAGGAACAAACTTCGGTTACTTAGAAGCGTCTCGTCTCTTTGTAAAACAAATATGTCAGCAATGCTCTTCCATACATTCTAAGGATCACACATTACTATTCAACAATAAAAATTACAAATTCTTTTAAAAATATTAATCGAGCTCGTATCGGACCAATGTTTAGTGCACCTGAATTATAAAATTCATATTTTTAAATATCCGTGAAAAATTCGATTTTTTGACGCAGGAAAAAAAAAAAATCAATTTATTCACGCAGAAAATAAAAAATATTTAATCACACAAAAGATTGAAAATCTCTTAAAAATTAATTTCTTAAAAAAAAAACCTTTTTTTTTGACAATTTAATAGAATATAGTACATACCAATTATAAAAGCAAAAAAAAAAAACCCCGGAGAATTTGATATATTATGTTTATTTCATAAGTACCTTCCACTCCTGACGAGGGTTTTATGGTGTGAAAAAAAAAAAAAAAATGTAAAAATAAACAAACAAAATTTTAGCGAGAAAAAAAGAAATTCAACTTGATCTAGTTTTTCTTTGTGGTACAAGACCACAGACCAGAAGTATGGGGTACCCAATGAGAATTGAACACGTTGACATTGGTATGGTTTGCTAATCTAGCTTGCTAACCACACGTGGCGTTCAAATCAGCTGTTAATAGGAACTAGTAACAACAACAAAGACCAAATTAAGTTACTCTGCGTCTCATTCAGATTGTTATTAAAAGTATTAAAAGCAAACATAAAATAGTAAAAATAAAACAATACAGCAAATTTGTCTTCAAATGTTTTTCGAATTTGATCAATACACACATTTTCTACTGTCGGTTCAATTTATAAAACAATAATGTTGAATTCTGAAATAATTGTACCCCTCCCCCTCCAAAAAAAACCCCCACTGACAACAAAATAAAATAAAATATAAAACTTGATACAAACGTTATATTTTTCTTCCTGGAGAAAAGCTTTTTCTTACGATTGATAACCGGAATCGGTAGACGCTGATAGTAATGTCCGTTACATTAGGATGGCTTCAGAGTTCGTCACAAAAGAAACATTATGACAAACACTGTAAAATGGCAGACGGATTTTACGTTAATTACCCATAATACAACAAACGGTGTTTATAAACCGGTGTAAGAGGAACAGTTGTAAACGCTAATATATCGCGTTGCTACAGCGATTAAAATCGTTTCATTTTGTCGTAAAAACAAAGTGCAGACAAATTCACAAAAGCTTTGAGAGACATTTTTGTTGTTGTTGTTGTTGCATTATTATTTGTTATTGTTGTTATTATTACTATTATGGTATTTGCCTCTCACCCCACTTATGAGGGCGTGACACAATGACATTTTTATGTGGGCCCACCCACAAGCCGAAGCTCATGGGTGGTAGACGCAAAAAATGCGTCGATCCCGTGAGCATTCCCCCTCGAGGTGTGTGTGTGTGGGGGCGCCTCAGGCACTGGGCAATAAACCCAGCCCTGCCCTTTTAAATCAAGGGGGCAGGTGTTGCCTGGGGGGATAGCACCCTGGGATCGAAGCTGTTAATTTCATTAATAGACACAGGCCCCAAAAGACCCGTGCTATTATTCTTATTGTTGCTGTTATTATTGTTATTATTATGATAGTTGATTGTTTGGTTGGATTTTATGACATGTCAACCCTTTGGGTCAATTTATCCCAAAGATTTTTGTTTTATTCATTCTTGATGGGTACTCAGTTTTTTTAAAAACACATTTTGTTCTATTTAACCCAGAGATGGGACGTTAAGAGGTACTACCACTCTGGGTCAGAGTGAACCTGGGAGTAATGGTGATGAAGGGGTACTCCACATTCCCGAGCTCCAAAACTTGAACTTCACCATCAGATAGAGTTTAACATCATGCTCAGGATAATAAGAACCTCAGTCACCACTTTCTATCACATTTATGATAAAAAGGGTTGGGGCTTGCCATAAGGGCAATAGGGTTGGGACAATCATATAGGTGCTAAGGCTTGATGTAATCAGCTGATTTGATCTGAGGGGGCCCCTTCCGACCACCAGTCTAGCCTAAGTAAGGACGAAAGTGGAGTGCTGCGTCTCATGAACTGCTCAGCCACCAGAGTTCCATCCTTAGGCACCGTAGGTCGCCACCTACAGCCAACAGGTGGCCCCCATTTGGGGGGGGGGGATCTTACCCCTCTGCATACATGCAGTCATTGTATTCTAAAACCCCAACCGAAAGGGCTGGTTATTATTGTTGTTGTTATTATTGCTATAGGTACCAACAATTATGACATTACAGATGTATCTTACAAAATCAAATCAACCCCCCTCCCCCAATTCAAAAAAATTACCAAAAATCAAGGAATTATTTAGGTATCAACAAAGTTGACATCATAGACATATTTTACAAAATCAATTTACCTTCCCCCCCTGCTTGAAAATAATTTACCAAAAATCTGGAAATTATCTGATTTCAATGAAAATGTCAGTGTTTATTTATCAATGAGTGAATTTTATAATGCAACATTTTATTTCAAAACTTTCTGATTTTTTAAAGTCACTTAACTTTAATATCCCTTTTTGGGGTGCAAAATATAGGTGGGGGGTTATATAATATGATCCATATAATAATATAGGAAAATGAAACTAGTTAGAGTATAAATAAATAAAAAATAAAAGACTGAAGGTATGAATAGAAAAAAATCTTTTAAAGGAGCAATTTTGATAGAAAATAAATACCAAAAAACTGAAAATGAAATGTAAAATAGAAATTTTTTTTAAATTTTGGGAGATTTTTTAAAACTCTGTTGTTTATGAAATATAATTGCCTTTTAGATTATCAGTGAAAATATATGCAATGATATTTGTTCTGTTTAATATGGTGGGGTTCTAACTTTTCAATTGAGTTTTCTCCAATAATTATTAGAAAACCATACTAAAGTAAGCTTGTTATTAAATATTTGTTTTTTTTTTTTTAATTTAAAAATATGAAATTTAAAATTTAAAATTATGTGATTTGTATTTTAAATGGATTTTATCTATTAATTAAGTATATAAATTGTGGACCATATGACCTTTTGTGATTTTGACTTGTGGGGACACTTTTCTCATTTACACCGTAAAAATCTGGTTGTTTGTTAGGGGTTAGGGTTAGGGGTTAGGATTACGGTTTGGGGTTTGGGTTAGGCATTAATTTTATAATTTAAAAAAAACTCTCTAAAAATCGTCTGTTAACAATTAACTGGATTTTGACGGTATAAATGGAAAAAATGTCCCCACGAAATGAAATCACAAAAGGGGTGCCTTAAGGTCATACGGTCCTAAATTGTTGCTCTCTAGGCTCATATGGATGCAGTAAACTGTAATATTCATTTCAAAGAATTTTGATTTATTTTCATTGAATCAGTTTGATTGAAACAACATTAAGTAGAGGAAAAATTATGGAGGATTTAGTACAATTTCACAAATTACATCTTTGCAATGAAAAGGAGGGAGTCACCAGTGATGTCATTTTCCTGGGTTCCTTAAAAATTTCAGGTCTTTCAACATTGTATTTTCTCAACTGGTCAACCCAATTAGGGCTGATTGGACCCTAATTCTCCCCACCCCCATTAACAGACTTTTACAAATCTTGCCTCCATTTTCATACTGGTAGATTTTGACCATTAGTTCCATACATTTGGTCATGTTACCCCCAAGCAATGGTGTTTGTGTTGTTTTATTGCTGTCTTTGTACATTAAAAAATGATATCAAACTTTTCAACACCTTTGAATAAAGAACAAAACAACTTATGTCTTGATACTTTATATTTATTTCCCATTCAGATGAGAGAAAACAAGATGACAGAAAGTAGGAAAGAAAAAAAAAAGAATAAAAAAAAAGATGTAATATAAAAAAAAAGTCACAAGTGTAAAATATAAAATAAGATTTTGTGTGTATTATCTAGATTTTTTTCAGACAGTTATCCTCATCTTTATTGTTATATATACAACATTTTGTCCAATGTGCACTCTGGCCTTCAAGTATTTCTTGTCAAACTCTGGAATTTTCTGGTCAATTCAGAAGCCTTCATGTCATAATTGGGAGCTTTAACAGAACTTTGAAACAAACCCTTTATTTAATCCATTGGAGTAGACTGTTTTCATTCCATTAACCATGACCTGGTACAAGTGTTATGTTATGTTAAGTATTTTATGTTATTTAAGTTATGTTAAGTATTCTATGTTAATTAATTTATGTTATATTCTATGTTATTTAATTTAGTTAAGTATTCTATGTTAATTTATGTTAAGTATTCTATGTTATTTAAGTTATGTTAAGTATTTGGACCATATGACTTTTAGGAACCCCTTTTGCAATCTCGATTCATAAGGACATGTTTTTCATTTACACCGTCAAAATCCGGTTGTTTGTTAACAGACGATTTTTAGATTTTTTTAATTATAAAACTAACCCCTAACCCTAACCCCTAACCCTAACCTCTAACAAACAACAGGATTTTGACGGTGTAAATGAAAAACATGTCCTTATGAATCGAGATCGCAAAAGGGGTGCCTTAAGGTCATATGGTCCAAGTATTTTATGTTATTTAAGTTATGTTAAGTATTCTATGTTATTTAAGTTATGTTAAGTATTCTATGTCATTTAAATTATGTCAAGTATTCTGTTATTTTCACCTGTTGTCAGAATTAAAACAGTGTGGGATTATCTGCCCTTGGTTGGCTGGAAGAGTTGTCTTCCCTCATGTTTCTGGTTTTTCCTCACCAGGCGTCTTCCCTATTTAAGCAGGCAAGTGCCAGATTTGAACTCTCTTTCTTCTCCAGGACTTGACAACTAATGGGTTAGGACAGTGTGTCTACACCCTACTTGTGTGATGGTTCTTCCCCCTCCCCCACAGGCAATGTAGTAAGTGACTTTAGCTTATAGACTCTCCATAACTTTTGTATCTTATCCCTTTTCTATGTACGTATATTATCTACTATGTATCTTGTCTCATGTATATGTATTTCATGTCTTAAATGCTTCTCCACGTGCTGTCCTTGTATTAAAGTCCACTGTTATATTTAACACTCTTGGTCAGAGTTGTTTGTTCAACTTACAATAATTAACATTATCATAACTTTGAACCCAACAACTGCAACCTACTGATAATTGTCACTTAGAACTCTATTAACTCAACCCTTATATCTATTGTGTTATGTGTCCAACTGAATTCATACAAATAGGATTTAATTATTGAGTGAAATTTAAGGCTTAGTTTAAGAATAATTTTTTCAGGAATTGATGCTGCCCAGCTGAAAGTACTGAAAATATGTGCTTCAATAACTTAGATTAAGAACTAATTTCCGTGCCCATTTTATAGCTTACCTTCTTGTTATTAATTTCTACTAAAATCCCTGCTAACAGGGCTTAGAATGTTCAGAATGTTTTCCTTTCAGAGGGGTAAGACCATAAAAAAAGGGGAAGATCCAGTTGTGGAAATCTGTGGAGTGTAGAGTAGCCCTCAATTGCCATTACCCCCAGGTCTTCTCTGAACTAGAATGGTAGTACCTGTTAGGGACCTTTCTATAGGTCAAATAGGCTGTATGCAAAAAAGAACAACTCTTAAGAAACAACTACAACCTAAATGTACAATGAATGTGATTCCCTAACCTCTACGCATAAAATAACTCTAGATGAGTTGACATGACATTAACATCAATCGATCAATCAATCATTTTTAATCCTTGTCAGGTCACACTGACAGCAAGGATTCCCAAGACACACTCTTGCCACTCGTCCCTATTGGTCATCTGCAGAGCATCCAGATTCCACAAAGAGCTGATTGATGCAGGTTTTTGCTGGTCAGCTTGCACTAGTGTGTTTATGGGTAGGTGTCCACATGAGGACATCACTTATGTGTTCATCCTTGCTTCTCCAGCAGTGTCCAGCATGTTTTGTCCATCTTACTTAAATGGTTTGTGTGATATCATTTAAGTGATCATACAGCTCCTTCTTTGTTGGATGCTGCTTCCAGGATTTTTTTTCAAGCATGCAGCATCCTTTTGTCATTCCCATATAACTTTTTTTAAGTATTACATTGATTTGGATAGAAAATCTTTTTTAAAAGCACGGGAAAAAAACAAAGATGCCTACATTCGCAAAAGTTTAATATGGTTTGTTTTGGCTTGGGTTGTTTTGTAGTACAGCATATCAACCTCAGTGGGTCATTTAATGCAGATAACGTTTTGAAATAAATTTATTCTTAATGGATACTCACTTTTTTTAATAAACACATTTTTCTATTAAACCTATAGATGGGACCCTAACAGCTACTACCTCTCCGGGTCACAGGAATATGATTTGTACCTTCTGTGAATTTCCATATGTTTTTTTTTAATGTGAATTTTTTGAAAACGCTGACCCACACTGAGTACAAGAATATGGTTTCTTTCTCTTTTTTTGTTTCATTTTCATATTAGATTTTTTTAGAAGTCAAGGGGCCCCTCTCCTGGGGCTAACACTTGATTTCTTTATAAATAGTATTTATATCCTAATGATCTTTTTAGGATGGAGCATGTTTCTTTGATAGCTGCTATTTGTACTTCATAGCAGCTTGGCTTCCCTGGTATTGTTTCGAGGTATTTTTTAGATTTGTTTCACCAGTCCAGTTGCCCCAATCACAACGGGTATGATGTCTATTTCTTTCAATGACCAAGTTGTTTTTAGGTCATTCTTGAGGTCTTGATATTTTGTAATCTTTTCTCGCTCAGCTCTATTTAGGCCATAGTCATTTGGGACAGCTACATCAATAATGAGAGCATTTTTTTTTGGTTTATCCCAGATGACAATATCTGGTTTAATGGCTTTGTCTTTTATATATCTGCCTGTCTGGATTACTTTGTCATAGAACACAGTCACCTTTTCATTTGATGTTATTGGTGTGTGTTCGCATGTGTATCTTTAAATTTGAACCCTGTGAAAATGCTGATCTACACACTTTGCAGGAATAGGGCTTCTTTCCAGTGTTTGTTCGCATGTGTATTTTTAGATGTGACTCCATTGTAAAGGATAATCCACACACTTTGCAAGAATAAGGTTTCTCTCCTGTGTGAGTTCGAATGTGTGTCTTTAAAAATGAGCAATGTGAAAATTCTGATCCACATAGCTCACAAGAATATTGTTTCTCTCCAGTGTGTGTCAGCATGTGAGTTTTTAAATTCGAGTTCTGAGAAAATGCCAGATTACACACCTTGCAAGAATATGGCTTCTGTCCAGTGTGTGTTCGTACATGTATTTTTAAATGTGAATCTCGTGTAAATGCTGATCCACATACTTTACAAAGAAAATGGCTTTTCTCCAGTGAATATTTACATATTCAATTTTTTTTTCTTCTGTGACTCTTGTGAAAATATTAATTGACAATTCGTGAGTAGGAAGGTCATCTGCAATATGTGTCTTTAAATGAAAATTCCTATTGAATGGCATATCAATTTGTATACAAATATAGTCTATCTTGAGAGTTTTTGCAATTCCTTTCTTCAAACACAGGCATATTCAAAAGCAGCTCAGCAATTTTCAGAAGAGTAATGCTTCTTTCCAGTGAGTTTTTCTTCTTGGTGTATCAATTTTATTAAAAGAGAAATATTCTTTTTTCTACTATCCTTTTTCAACTTCATGATTAGTTTTGCCATAATATTTTTTGTACAGGAATTAAATGAACTTATTCTCCACTGCAATTGATATCTGTGAATAGAGAACAGGTATTATCAATGGAAAAAACAACAACAAAAATAAAACAATTGGCTATTTGCAATTATATAATTTTATTAATTCATATATAATAATATAAATATATTAATATGCAGAATTATATAAAAGGACCAGGTTAGCTCAGTCGGTAGAGCGTTTGGCTAGAATCCGCAAGGTTCCTAGTTCGATACCGGTCCTCGCCAACTAAGCGTATGAGTAGCACAGGGATCTGTGCGGTAAAGTAAGTAGCTGATGGTAGATGTGGTGCTCCACCTCAAAGGCAAAAACAATCTCCTTAGTCTAGCGCTAGTGAAAAGGTGATAGACTCCCTCGCTGGCTGGCTGATACTGACTTTAGGCCACCCCGTTGACTGACTATATCACACATAAAATTATGTAAAATTATATTAATATATAATATTGTATAAGATTATATCATACATAAAATCATATGATATTATATGAATATATTATTATATTATATAAAATTATATATAAAATCAAATTAATATATAATTATATTATATAAAATTATATTATACAAAATTATTTTATAAGTATATAAAATAATATATTTTATATGATTATATCATATATGAAATTATATAATGTTAGAAGAAAAATGGAACAAATACTATTAGCATATGGTCTCCCCAATGAAATGGTTTCAGCTATAATGATGCTATACAAAGACACAAAAGTGATGGTACGCTCACCTGATGGCGACACAGATTTCTTTGGCATTGCCGCTGGAGTCCTTCAAGGAGACACATTGGCACCATATATATTTATAATATGCCTAGACTACGTGCTCTGAATATCATTAGATACCATAAAAGAAAAAGGTTTCACACTAAAAAGGGCAAGAAGCAGGCAATATCCCGCACAAACAATCACAGATGCGGATACACTGGCACAGACTGAATCACTGCTACATAGCTTAGAGGAGGCAGCAAAGAATATAGGCCTCAATGTGAACTCCGGTAAAACAGAGTTCATGAATTTCAAAAATAAAGGAAACATCTCCACACTCAATGGCAAGCCTCTTAAGCCAGTAGAACAATTCACGTACCTAGGTGGTAATATCTCCTCCACAGAGAGCGATGTTAATACACGGATAGCAAAGGCATGGTCGGCCACAAATAGATTATCAGTCATATGGAGGTCCGATCTCCCTGACAAGCTGAAGCGACAGTTCTTCCAGGCTGTGGTTGTGTCGGTGCTGCTATATGGCTGCACCACCTGGACCCTAACAAAGCATCTTGAGAATAAGCTAGATGGGAGCTGCACAAGAATGCTGCGTGCAGTCTTGAACAAGTCGTGGAAATAGCACCCCACAAGGAAACAGCTGTATGGTCACCTGCCCCTCATTTCACAAACTATCCGAGTGAGACGGACAAGGCATGCAGGACACTGCTGGAGAAGCAAGGATGAACTCATAAGTGATGTTCTCCTGTGGAAGCCAACACATGGACATGCAAGTGTGGGGCGCCCAGCAAGGACCTACATTGACCAGTTATGTGAAGATGCTGGCTGCTCCACAGAGGAGGTCCCAGGTGTAATGAATGATAAGGAAGGTTGGCGAAAGATTGTCATGGATACCCGTGCTGCATGCACGATATGATGATGATGATGATATCAATATACAATTATACAATATAAAGTCATATTATATATAAAATTATATAGATATAAAATTATAAATAAAAAAAGTAAAGTTGGCAGAGTGGCCTATTGTCAGTACCAGCCTGACAGTGAGGAAGTGTATCCCCTTTTCACTAGTGCTAGACTAGGGACATTGTTTTTGTATCTGAGATGGAGTGTCACACCTATCATCAACTTCCCTCTTTACTGCACCAACTCTGGAGGGGATGGTATCAAACCTGGAATCTTATGGTTACTAGGCAGAGGCTCTATTGAGCTAAACTGGAAAATTATATTGTATATAGAAATATATATATATATAAATATGTTACATATATAAACGACAAAAAAACAATTTCTACTTTTTTTCTATAAAGATAAGAGTCTGAATAATTATGTCAGAAAATTTTTATAAGTTTCTAGGTAAGAGTTTTTTAGTAAAAGAACCATGAATACAGAATTCTGCTAAAAAATATCAATAAAGAAACTGACCATGTTGTAAAAAAACCGACCATATTACCTTTAGGCACCCCTTTTTGATCTCAATTAAGAAAGGACATGTTTTTCATTTACACCATCAATATCCGGTTGTTTGTTAGGGGTTAGGGTTAGGGGTTAGTTTTATAATTTAAAAAATAAATCTAAAAATCGTCTGTTAAAACAACTGGGTATTGACAGTGTAAATGAAAAACATGTCCTTTCTTAATTGAGATCAAAAAGGGGTGCCTAAAGGTCATATGGTAAAAAAACAACAACTGTTTTACTTATTTTTCAAGATAAGTAAAGTAAGTAAAGTCGTCGGGGCGACCTAAAGTCGGTATCAGCCAGTCAGCGAAGGAGACTATCCCCTTTTCAATAGCGCTAGACCAAGGAGATTGTTTTGGCATCTGAGGTGGAGCGCCACACCTACCATCAGCTCCTTACTTTACCGCACAGATCCCTGTGCTACTCATACGCTGAGTTGGCGAGGACCGGTATCGAACTAGGAACCTTGTGGTTTCTAGCGAACGCTCTACCGACTGAGCTATCCCGGCCCCTAATAATTTGATCTTTGAATTAACTATTTTTCTTTGTAACAACTCTTTATATTCATTATTTATTTTTTGCGAGATTTTAAAAAAAGAAGTTTTAAAATTTTTACTTGTCTTCCTATTTTGGTGGTACCTACTAATTAAAAATTATACGACTCATTAACATAATGGAATTTAATGCAATGATTTTTAGAATGTTTAAAAATAAACCATCGGCAGTTTACGCTTTTACCAGATTCTAATCCAAATAGATAATGTTCATGGAGCATTGGGCAGCAACCCTAATCTCCTTATTTTGATGGCCGGTGCAGATCATCATGATACAAGTTATTCCCTTCCATAATTCAGGTGGGATCCAGTCATACATTCTATCTGTCATCATGTATATGAATAAAGAAGGGTCCAATCTTCTAAATGATGTGTAGTGTGTGTCAATGCCTCCACCCTACAGAGAAAAATAACCAAATATAAGTATATCAAATTTATCCTGAACACGCTGTATATATATATATATATATATATACATATAGCCATGGGAAATTATACTGTGTAAGGGAGATAAATGTGTATATGTGATATAGAAAAATAGTACATTTTTACATGTAAATAAGTAAAAATCTATGATAGCCCGTACAGTAAAATTATATGACATATTTTTAGTTTGAGTCATAAAGAAAGAAAGCATTTTCAATACATTTGGTGATCTGTAAACAAAAAAACAATTGTTAAGTATAATTTTTTAGATATATAAAAATCTCAGAAAATATGTTGTACTTAATTGCGCATTTTTAAATTTATTGTTGAGTATTATAAGCTTATATTCCTCTTCATAAATATGTTTAATTTAACATGAGCAGGAGCTCAAAGCTCCACCTACTTCCGCCCAGCACCCTTTTTTCCCGCAATTTGTAACGGTTCTGTTCAGTTCATAATAAATCTTTGTTGGATCAGCCTCGTGTGCGCCCATCTCATCACTTACTTTTTTACCTATTGTAAGTTCTTTTTTCTCACGCATTGTTTCCACTATGCAATATGAATACTCAACCTCAACACTTATATTCTTTAGATAGATTAAATAAAGCTTTATTTATGGTGAAAATACTGAGCACAACATGACACCTTCCAAACATTTAAAATTCACTATTAATTTTTTAAGGGAATAGAAATATGCCAATTGAATCAGAGAAAATACTTTCTTTGCAGCAATTCAAAGAAAAATATTCTTATTAAAACTACCCCCCCAAAAAAAACTAATTACAAAAGTAATTCTTTTAGTTTTAAGAAAATAATTCATTGATTGTGAAATCGATTCATCTAATTTCTTTCTCCCAATTGCAAACTTTCTTGTCCCGCAACAATCTTCTAGCTGTTCTCCATACACAACTCATCGACCACTTCTTCGTCAGTTGTGTCTCGTTTTATGTACGCTGATCTGAGAGAAATTTGCATATAAGCAGATTTTCTATCACCATGTCTCTTTGCTTAGTGACCGTGCATATCTAAATTGAAGAGCTAAGGCACTTGCTACATAACTTTTAAATTTTCCAATAACTTTTTTCGGGTATTGAATGTTTATGTTTCTATTTTTTGAATTTTTTCTATGTTCTTTAGGATTAGATCTTTCTAGAAATTTAAAAATTAGGGACTGGAAAAGTTTGTTTTTTAAATGATCAAAGGTTAACCCCTCCCCCAATTCTGAATTGATAAAAAAAACATTTTTTTCAATCTTTTTTAATGAAATAAACTAGTCATACTAAAATTAAGTCATTAATGAATAAAATGGTGAAAGTTTCATTAAAATTGGACAATTCCCTGATTTTTGGTAATTGTTTTAACAATGATTTTTTATTATCTCCCCTGACAAAAAGTGCCCATGCCTAATATATATATATATATATATATATATATATATATAATATATATATATATATATATACATACACCAAAACCCATAGGCAAAAATTTAATAAATGCCATAGGCAAAAATTTATTGGTCAGTCAAGGGTAGTAATCCTACGCACTATACATTTGTTTGGTGATACTGGTTATGTCCCTTAGTTGTTGAAGGAAATTTCCATTTAAGACCGCAGAGCAACGATTACTGCTACTGTATTTTATACTATAGAGAAAATATCATGATTTAATATCCAATATTTTATTGTTTTCCTTCTTCAAATCCATAATTGTTTTTAAAAAGAAGAATTAGACGTGATTAGACCAAAACAGGTGAGTGCACGCTTCATTAAAATATATTTGCGTAAACTTTTACCAACGTTGAGTTAATCGCAAAGAAGCCGACGAAAAACGTTCCAAGCATACCAAACATTGAATTATGTCCCTTGTTTCCAAAACCCGAATTCAAGCAGAAACAAAACGACACGAAGTAAACAGAATAAGAGACATAAATTAACATGCAGACAATAATTGAATGCTACTTTGATTACTAAATGTTTTGGCTCCTTTTTCAGATTTTTAGAAAACTGAAAACACAAAGGAATCTAAATTGACATGAGGATGAAAATGAGAAAATGACACGAAAACTAAATTGGATAAAAAAAAAGGGCGTAAAAATGATTTATTTAAAATTTGTAAATGAAATAGTTTTATTTAAAAAAAAATGAAATAGAAACTTAAAATCTATACTTGTGAGAAATTAAAATATAGTGGCTCACTTGCGTCTATGATTGTTTCAGACAGGGTTTCCTAAATCAGAGGTGCGATAATAGTTCTGTTTTTGTTTTGATTTTAGACTTAAAAAATACTGCTGACTCCCCGGTAACATAATTCTAAGAGGTGAAAAATAAACAGTGGGTTTTGGGAGTCCCGGGCATGTCCTAAATAAATTATTTATTTTTTTAAGAATGTTTATTCAACTACTTAACCAAAAAGAATCTAATTTCTCGTTTTATATTTTCCAATCTACCACACAGTTCTCATGCAGTAAGTAATGCATTCTATCTTTCAAAATTCATTTAAGAAATCGAAATTTAGTACGTACAAAATAAAACTTTTATTAGGGAGTTACTCCTATTTATTAAAAAAAAAAAACAATTATTTAAAAAATTAAAAATCGATTGATTGATTTTAATGGCATGTCAACACAACTAGGGTTATTTCATGTCTAGAGGTTAGGAAATCGCGTTCATTTTATTGTGTAGTTGTTTCTTAATAGTTTTTAATAGATGGGAGGTACGAACATTCTGGGTGAGAACTGGAGTCTCATCATCAGATGCAGTTTAGTGTCATACCCTGGACACTGATGGGGGGGGGTCTTTCCATATGCAGGGGATCCAGCCAGCGTTATTTTTTTCGACATAATTACATTGTAAACTTTTAAAGCTTAATGACTTCATGACTTCGGTCTTTTATCTCTTTATTTATACTGTAATTAGTATCAATCAAGGACCAACTCGCCAATATTTTACACCCCCAAAGTAAGGGGGGTAAAAATTAAGTGACCTGAAAAAAATTAGAAAGTTTTAAAATAAAATAAATAATGCGATCATTCATTGATAAATAAACACTGAAAATATCATTAAAATCCGATAATTCCCTGATTTTTGGTAAATTATTTTCGGTTAAAATCATTTTGTCAAAAACGCATTTTAGGCCCATTTTGGGTATACCTAAATTGTAAACATTAGAGGGTGATCCAGTTTGTTTAGTAAACAAACAGGACTACCGTCTAAAATCGATATTTTTCGAAACAGGAATGCTCAAACAATAAAAATATATATTTAAAAAAAATACCTATTTCATTTTCTAATTAAAAAAAAAAAAATCTATCTTCAGTTATGCTATTCTTCATCTGCTATTTGAGGAAGTTTAAACGTCAATCTCAAGAACCAAACATCTATGATTACATGACAGAGGGAAGGCGTGTGTTCTTCGTTGCATGTCGTTTTGTTTTTAACTGAATTTGGGTTTTGAAAAAACAAGGGACATAATTCATGGTTTGGTATGCTACGAAAATTTATCTTCACACCCTTAACGATTACTTATTTTGTTTATGTTTTTGATTCTATAAATTTTCAAAGTCTCTCTGAAAATTTTTGGACCAAGAAATTATTTTCTGTGTGGTACTGCAAGTGCTTAAACGGCGACTACCAAAATCTGTTAGTAGTCGTCACTGTCGACCGGTGGTTCTCAACCTTTTGTAATTTTATTTTAGCTATTACTTTTTAACGATTAGATCCACCAATTTTCCCTGTGAAATTTACCCCCCCCCCCAACTATATTTAACCAATGAAATTTGCATAAAGGTTAATATGATCTTGAAAACTTTTTGTCCATTCGAAACAAGAAACATTTAAAAAAACTTATGATGATTAAAAAAAAAATTTCAGGGCTGAACTTGCACAAATGTGTCAAAATTAGGGTGACCCAGAAAAATCAGAACCCACAAATTTTGTAATAAAACTGTTAATTTTAACTATGGGGGCCTAGGGTTAGGTTGGGGTTTAAGGTTAGTTTAATGGGAAAATAAATAAATAATTTTGGTTCTGTTTTTTCTGGGTCACCCTAATTTTGACACCTTTGTGCAAGTTCAACCGAAATTTAACGTAGCCAAAAACAAGTTATGACTCCTCTAGTCATAACTTGTTTTTGGCTACGTTAAATTTCAATTGATTTAACAGTGCAAAAATGAAAACATTGTTTTTCGTTTATAATTTTCATTATTTCCGTAAGCTGAAATTTAAAAAAAAATCATCATGAGTTTTTTTTAATGTTTCTTGTTTCGAATGGACAAAAAGTTTTCAAGATCATATTAACCTTTATGCAAATTTCATTGGGTTAAATATAGTTGGGGGGGGGGGAAATTTCACAGGGAAAATTGGTGGATCTAATAGACTTTTTTCCTTAATTCTATGAAAAATCAATTAATGGTTCGATTTTACGAAAATTTCCATAATTACTTAACTTTTGAGTAATTTTTCTCCAATCGGATAATTTGATCTTTGAATTAACTGTTTTTCTTTGTAACAACTCTTTATGCTCGTTATTTCTGTTTTGCGAGATTTTTTTAAAAAAGTAAAAAAATATTTACGTTTCTTCCTTCAATATGGCTTAAACTGATCACATGACCTATTTTGGTGGTACCTACTAAATATCATTAGGAATTAGCAGGAACTGTGGATATAGTACAGTCTCTCTCACTCTTTTTTTCCTTTCTTTCTTTTTTCATTATGTTTGATTGAAACAGATTAGTGTTATCGCTTCCACACGCTTATCCCCTCTCTCTATTTTTCCCTTACTCTCTCATTCTTTCTTATATTTTTTCTGCATAGCATGTCCTTTTTCTTTCCTTTCTTTCTTTCTAATAAAAACGGAATGGTCCATTATTTAGCCGAGGTGAAGGCACTCATAAGAAATAAGATTTTGGCAGATAAATAACACCAGATAATCAGGATTTACATTTTTGTATTTCATCTTGGATGATTTGGACGCTCTTATTTTTAACCAGAGGGTGTTGCAAGATAATAACAGTCGTACTTTTGTTGAACATGTGTATTAATATATAGAATATATACAAAAAATTGTTAAAATATTTTTGTGTACAAAGTATGACTAATTTATAAAATGACTTAATTCTATGGAAAATGAATGTTCACTAGTAAGATAATTCAGTGACATATTCATTTTTATAAAATACTAATTTACTGCTGCCCAGCTGGTTTTGCAAATGTCACATAATTTGTGGGTAGCCTACAAATTATGACTAGATATTAAAATTTAAATAACTGTATGTTAAATAGAGAGTTACCATTATAGCCATTATATATATTTACAAACTCCTCCGCACGAGCAGGATACGATACATGGTCAGTTTCTTAAGTGGAATTCAACAGGTTTGAATTCAGACTTTTCCTTCTCATAGACTGGTTACCTAGCCATGGTTAAAGAACCCAGTCTGCCCTGCTATTTACCCATAGCTGGAGGGAGAGTAGGTTTCATACCTTTCCCAAGGGTATTAGCGCTAAGTGAAATGCAATTACCACATCCAAGATTTGAACTCGGGGTGACGAGTCCATTTCCCATGACTTTAACCATGTGCTTCCTACTATAGCCATTATAGAAGTTATTGACAACACTTCACCATTCACTGATCTAGCCGTTAACTTCCCATTGGCTGAAGGCAAAACGTGTGAAGAAGACTGACTGAGTTAGTTAGATTTTGGTGTTTAGTCGAAGGGACTAGACGTGATTGTCATTTGTTCTGAGGTAGGCCATCTTCTGATCACATGGTTAAACTCTTTTGGGCGGTTTTAATAAAGGCGTCTTTGAAAAATATTTGACCAATAAGTAAAAAATTATAGTCGTCACAGTGGCTTCAAGTCAGTATCAGCCAGACAGCAAGGTAGTCTATCCCCTTTTCATTAACACTAGACCAAGAGGTGGAGCACCACACCTACCAACAGCTCCTCACTTTACTGCACAGCTCCCTGTGCTACTCATATGCTAAGTTGGCGAGGACCAGTATCAAACCTGGAACCTTGAGGTTCCTAGTCAAACGCTCTAACAACTGAGCTAAACCAGCTCTTAATTTGACCCATAGTCTTAAGCAAATTCTGTTCATTGACCCCCAATTTACTATTTTGCTTCATGGACCCTAAAAATTTTTTCTATAGACCCCAGTTGAGCCACTGATTTAGACTAAAACTAATTTGACAGAAAGCAAAATTGAATTAACTTAATGTACAAGCAATGACCATAAACATTAACCTCTCAATGATGTTTATTAACTCATATGACCTCACAGAAACACATATTATAGTAACCTTAAATAACTCGAAAAAATGAGGCGTATGGTGTAATGGTTAGAATCATAGGAAACAAACCTGTCAACCAGAGTTTAAATTCTGGACAGGGCTGTTTGCATTTTACATTTACTACTCTTCTTCCAACTATGGGTAAATAGTAGGGCAGACTGGGCTCTTTGACCTAGGCTAGGTAACCAGCCTAGAAGAAGAGACTTGAAATAATTATGTCATTGTATTCACTTAAAGTACAAGAAATAAAGTACATGCCAATTTAGCTCAGTCAGTAGAGCGTCCACCTAGGAATCACAAGGTTCCTGGTTTGATACTGGCTCTTGCCAACTCACCATATGAGTAGCACAGGGATCTGTGTGGTAAAGTGAGGAGCTGATGGTAGGTGTGGCGATCCACCTCAGATGCTAAAATAATCTCCTTGGTCTAGTGCAAGAGAAAAGGGGATAGACTCCCTCACTGTATAGCTAATACCGACATTATGCTGCCTTGCCAATTTATTTACAAGCAATGATCATAAACATTAACCTCTCAATGATGTTTATTAACTCATATATCCTCACAGAAACATATTTCATAGAAACCTTATATAACTCAAAAAATGGAGGTGTATAGTGTAATGTTTAGAGTCATAGGAAATGGACTCATCGAGTTGAGTTCAAATTCTGGATGGGGCTGTTTGCATTTCGCATAGTGCTAATACCTTTAGGAAAAGTATGCATCCAACTACTCTCCCTCCAGCTATGGGTAAATAATAGGGAAGACTGGGCTCTTTAACATTGGCTAGGTAACCAGTCTAGAAGAAGGAAAACTCTGAATTCAAACCTGTTAAACTTTGCTTAACAAGCGAAAGCAACAGTTCTTCCAGGCTGTGATTGTATCAGTGCTGCTGTATGTCTGCACCACTTGGACCCTAACAAGGCACCTTGAGAATAAGATAGATGGGAGCTGCACAAGAATGCTGCGTGCAGTCTTGAACAAGTCATGGAAAAAGCACCCCACAAGCTGTATGGTCACCTGCCCCCTATCTCACAAACCATCCGAGTGAGATGGACAAGACATGCTGGACACTGATAGAGGAGCAAGGATGAACTTATAAGCGATGTTCTCCTGTGGAAGCCAGCACATGGACATGCTAATGTGGGCTGCCCAGCAAGGACTTACATTGACCAACTCTGTGTGGATACTAGATGCTGCATAGAGGACCTCCCTAGGGCAATGAATGATAGAGAAAGTTGGCAAGAGATTGTCATGGATATCCGTGCTAACTGCGCGACATGATGATGAGGATGATGAAGAAATTGTGTTGCATCCTGTTTGTGTGGAGGGGTTGGTAAATATATATAACTCAAAACCCTATCTTTACGGTGGATTTTCTGCATTTTAGTAAAATTCATTGTCCAATGAATTTTTATAGTAGAAATCATGTCCAATGCATTTTTATAGTAAAAAAAAACTCTTGTCAAAATAATGGAATTAAAGACACAACAAACACACATTGAAAAGACATTATATTCTTGTAGTATTTGTAACAATACATTTGAAACTGACCAAGACTTGAAAAAGCATAAGAGAACGCATAATGGGAAGAAATGCATTTTTATAGTAAAAATCATTGTCCAATGCATTTTTATAGTAAAAATCATTTCCAATGCAGTTTTATAGTAAAAATCATTTCCATTGCAATTTTATAGTAAAAATCATTTCCAATGCATTTTTATAATAAAAATCATTCCCAATGCATTTTTATAATAAAAATCATTCCCAGTGCATTTTTATAGTAAAAATCATTTCCAATGCATTTTTCCGCTTGTTTCATTAATTACTTTTTATTTTTTATTCACAGATTTCCCGAGTTGCAAAGGACAATACATTCCAACAAACAAGAATACTGATCAGATTTTCTTTAAGCTATGAACAAATTTTCATGATTGTAATCCCAGGAAAATATTTTATATCGTATACAGTTGACAAATATCTACATGGAAACATGCACATTATGCTTTGAGTAAAACTTGTAGAGGAATTGTCAATAAAATTGTTTTCTTGTGGGAATTCAGCTGCAAAAAAAACAAAAAACAACTCTTGTCAAAATAATGGAATTAAAGACACAACAAACACACATTGAAAAGACAATATATTCTTGTAGTATTTGTAACAATACATTTGAAACTGACCAAGACTTGAAAAAGCATAAGAGAACGCATAATGGGAAGAAAATATATTCATGTGAAATCTGTGGCTCTGAATTTTCAGAAAACTCAACATTAAAAATCCACCAGCGGAAACACACAGGAGAGAAACCATACTTTTGTGATATCTGCGGACATACTTGTTCGAAATCGTCAAACTTAAAAATCCATAAACGGACACACACTGGGGAGAAACCATATTGTTGTAAAGTGTGTGGATCTGAATTTTCACTCAATTCCAACTTAAAAGAACACATGAGGACACACACTGGAGAAAAACCATATTGTTGCAAGATTTGTGGACAGACATTTGCACACAGTTCGCACGTAAAAAGACATAAAGCAAAACATGCTGCAAAGCATGCTGTAAAGAAAGAACACGTTTGCGATATTTGTGGATATAGCTGTTCAAATAGCTCTGGTTTACAGCTGCACAAACGAACACATACAAAAGTGGAACCATTGTCTAGTGATGTTAATGGATATATATATGTCAAGAATTCAAATTTTAAAACGCAGACTTAACACCTCCCTCAAAAAAAAATATACCAGGATGGTTTATAATACACTGACTATATTCCCTGCAGGGGGGTAAAATCCATTCCCCCAAATAGGGATGTCCTGAGTATGACACTAAACTACGTCTGATGGAGAGGTTTAATTTTTGGAGATCTGGGAAGTGTGGAGTACCACTTCATTGCCATTACTCCCAGGTCCACTTAAACTCAGAGTGGTAGTACCTTTTAGGATCCTGTCTATGTGGGATGAAGTCTCTGTGGTATAATGGGTAACATGCTGGACTGTAACATCGTAGTAAGTGAGTTTGAACTACTGTTGCACTATTATGTAGACTTTTGGACTAATATCTTTGGGAAAGGTATGAACTCACTCATCCCTCTGCTATGGGTTAGATAGTACCACTACAATGATGTCTTTGGCATTAAATAACTCAGAAAGTTTGATATGCCATTAAACAAAGAAACCAAACCAAACCAAACCCATCTATGCATGAAATAGATTGGTTTAAAAATAATTTGTATTTGATAGGACCATGTGAAAAAATAAACCTCCTATCCTAAGAAACTACACAAAAATGTATATAGGAACATACAATGAATGCAATTCCCTAACCTCTTGGTTATAATATAACCATAGACAGGTTGACATGCCATTAAAATCTGTAGATATGTAAATTTTTACCATACTAATCAATATAAAAAAATGTTTCACACTTTTTACTGAAATGAAAAACTTGAAAAAAAAAATCGAGCATGAAGCTCAGAAACACCAAAAAACAGTTACTCAATAATAAAAAAAGTATATAAAACCAAATATTACAAAACATTAGCCATTCTATCATCTCTGTGTTTTTGTATTGTCTACAGGTGCTACAGAATATCTGAATATCAAATATTCACCCCAGTAAAGTTGTTAACTTTGCTGTTCCCCCTACCCAAATGCAATGGATTTGTTCTAAGCAGCAGCAGTAGCAGCAGGCTTGTCTCCCCTCTTGCCAAAATGGATTTAACCAATAAGTATTATTTAAGCTTACTGAAATTTATTTCTCTGAATTTTTGAGATGAGGCTTGATAATTTGTCCAGATTAACTCGGTCAGTAGAGTGTTCGGCTAGGAATCACAAGGTTCTTGGTTCGATACTGGCCCTTACCAACTCAGCATATAAGTAGTATAGTAAAGTGGGGAGCTGATGGGAGATGTGGCACTCCACCTCAGATGCTAAAATAATCTCCTTGGTCTAGCACAAGTGAAAAGGAGATAGACTCCCTGGCTGATACCGACATTAGGCTGCCCCAACGACTTTACTTATTAGTAACATAGAATAATAATTAGCCCAGCATAACACCTGTACCCCAGCTATGGTTAGCGGAAATGAAAACAGGATACCCCTGTGTACTGAATGGGGGGTTGGGTTCAGAGTTCTTTGATGGCTCCCGATTACGTCAAGAAGGTTCCCGAGTCTGAAAAGAAGGTTCCCAAATCCGACAAAAAATACCTGGAGAAGGCCAAAGGGCACATCAGCCGAAGTGTTGTACAGATAACAATGAAGATGAGGAATAATACAAATAATATTTACTGAAATTTATCCAAAACACTTTACATTCTATTACTCTGAGCACCTCTACAACATTTCACCCAGTCCTTTATACTTGACATCTAATGTAGCAGTGCTATAAAAATCACCAGTTATAAACACCCACCCATGTTCAGTGACAAGGAGTTTGCAATGGAAATTGGAAGTCAAATTATAACAAATAAATTGGCACAAAACTTGGAAGGAAAAGCAAGAGAAATCTTCGTTGCTGTTGATAAATAATGATGGTGTTAAAAATGTTTTAACAGAGTTGGACAGATTATTTGTAAAGGAAAACATGTACTCATTTATATAAAGCATATACAACATTTTTTTAAAGAATGAATCACAATCAGTTTTAGATTACATATTAGATTTTAAACAGCTATATAAGAAATATACTCATTTATACAAAGATTTTTAAAAGACTGAATCAATGTCAGTTTTAGATTACATAGATTTTGAACAGCTAAATAAGAAATGTATTCATTTATATAAAGAATATACAAAATTTTATGAAGATTGAATCAATGTTAGTTTTAGATTACATAGTAGATTTTGAACGGCTAAATAAGAAATGTACTCATTAATATAAAGAATATACAAAAAATTTTAAAGGCTCATTAATATAAAGAATATACAAAATCTTTTAAGGCTGAATCACTGTCAGTTTTAGAATTATTTGATTCATTTTTCAATAGATATATCTCAATGAAAGTTCTAAAATTTTACAATTGAAAAAAAAAAATTTGAGACATATTTATTGAAAAATGCCCAAAATAATTAATTGTAAATGAAAATTATTTAAGAATTCAGATGAAAAACAAGCTTATTCCCCCCCCCAAAAAAAAAAGCAGATCAAAAGAACGTACAAGGCTGGCTCCATTTGCTAATCTAAAAGGAAAATTCCTTAAAAAAAATTTTTTTAAAGCTGAAAATATCAGGATTGCATATCTTGAAGATAACCAATATGGAATAAAAAATGGATATTCAGAATTTAAAATTTATTTTTTTATGCATGTTTCTTTGGTTCACTTTCAGAATGATATCCTTGGGAAAGGTATGAACCCTCTCATCCCCCTCAGATATGGGTTAAATAGTCCTACTACTGTTCTTCAACAAGGATGGCTTTGTCATTAAATAACTCATGAAGACTGACATGCTATTAAACAAAAACAAAAACAAACCAAACAATGTTTCTTTGGTGACCAGAGGAAAGTTGTTACATCATTCATCTCCAGGTTAATGTGAAGATACTAGCTGTTTTTGTTTTTTGTTGTTGCTTTATTGAATAAAGAAAATAAATCATATTACAATCATAACCTTCTGTGCTTGTTTATCACTTGATGTAAGGGTTTATTTAGAGGGAAGTTCCCATTGCAAAGATGCTAATGTGCTGGACTGTAACTTAGTAAGCAAGGCTATTATGTTCACTTTAGGACCCCTAGGAAATGTATGAATCCCTTGTTAAGTTTTTAAGGGCCATTGCTAGGTCTTAAAGCAGAAGCACTTATCCAGTGGAATTAGATCCTTGATAAAGAGTCCCTCGATAATGGGAATCCTTTGGTTACTAAAGTGTCCTGAGTTATTGGTATAAAGTCCTTCGATAATGTGAATCCCTTTGGTTACTAAAGTGTCCTCAGTTACTGGTAATCGTATGTCGTTCGTGAGTATTGGTAAAGATCCCGGCAATCCTATGTGCGTCCTCCAATAGTGCAATTTGAATTATGACCAATATGGGGGGTTTAAGTATTCTATCTGGCCAGTAGTACTGCCAGTGATTGGTTAGAAGAGTCAATCACATGACCTTGGCCAGTCGATAAGTATAGGCAGGAAACTAGCACACACCTTATATCTAACAAAAGTCCAACATTCCTTCATCCCCCTAGTTATAGGTAAAATAGTACCCCTAATGTTCTTCTATAATGATGGCTTTAGCATTCAATAACCTATGAAGGTTGATATGCCATTAAACAAAGAAACCAAACTAATGGTGTATTTCTATGTGAAAGTTGCAAAACTTACCTGGTAACACAATGAAACAAAAAGCAAAACACAGTACTTCCCCTGGTGTAGTGGCTAACGTGTTGGACTGCAACATTGAAATAAACGGGTTCAAAGTCCAGTTAAGCAATTATATTCACTTTTGGATTAATACTTTTGGGAAAGATAT
This sequence comes from Doryteuthis pealeii, assembly GCA_023376005.1. NCBI lineage: Eukaryota > Metazoa > Mollusca > Cephalopoda > Myopsida > Loliginidae > Doryteuthis > Doryteuthis pealeii. The sequence continues at coordinate 79,074,764 of CM042151.1, read as the reverse complement.
GAACCGCTGATCCTCCAGTTATGGGTTCAATAGTACCACTATTGTTCTTCTATAAGGATGGCTTTGGCATTAAATAACCCACAAAGGAGTATATGCCATTAAAACAACCAAACCAAATAGAAATCCACATATTATTAAATGTAAAAGTGCTTAGATTTTGTATTAATTTTTTTTTTTAATTTGTTTCTTTACAGAAACAAAGTACATGAGAACCCTGTTTGAATCATTGTGCAATATGTATCTTAAAAATTCTGATTTTTATATGGAAGCAGATTTGTGATCACTGCTGTTATTGTATAAATTTCTTTATATAGAATTATTTTAATATTAGGTTGATTCAAAAGTTTTGCAATATTTTGGTATCTTTTTTTTGCTTTATTCTTCTAGTTACAATAAAGGCTGCCTAGCATTCAAAATAGAAATATTTCATAATTGATGGGTATACTATTGTTGTATAATTTTATGGGGGCATGGTTTTTTTGACAATACCCTGTAGCGAGAATGCAAAGGGCCCAAGTGGAAAAATACCAGACCGTTTGGGAACCTTGACCCCAAAGGTGGGAATCTTGCACATCATGTGTTTTAGAACAGACATGTCCTGCTGAGGCTGTAACTCAGACCTCGTGGTGAATCAGGATGGGCAGTAAATAAATCTTTGATCAAAGAAAAACAAAGTCTTGTAGTTGATTAATGCATGATTTAAAAAGAAGCCCTTAGAGACAGCAGCATAGTAAAAAGATCTGGCCAAAGAAGTAAAGATGAAACATGACAACTTGATGATCATAGCCGAAAGGAAGAAGATAGAAAGAAGAAATGGAAGCAAGTAAGCCACAATCTCAATTCTTTCTGTCTGTCTATCTCTCTCTATCACACAAGAACTCTCTTGATATATATACCCAATGACAGTATATAACACTATGAGTAATGCATGGTTATTTGAATTCAAACCTAAACAGAGATTTTGATGGACATCTCATAACCTTTGTTTGATCTCTCTCTTCGTGTTTGCATGCAAGCATGAGAGAGTTTAGTTTGATAGTTTCTAGTTAGTTGCCAAATGATGAAGATATGGTTAGCTGAAATCACTCTCATGGTTGAGAATCTGGATCCAAGAAAGAGAAATAAATATGTGAATTCACTAAAGAAGTGTCTTGAGTTGTCACTAAAAACGAAAAACAATGCAGGACATCTCAACTAGCCCAGAAACATCTTAAGAAGAAGCCAGCCCAGGAGTTAGAAGAGCTACTTCAATAGATACTCAGCCCAAGTAAGAAAAACTTGTACTCAGAAATAGAAGAATATCATAAACTACAGAAAAGATATGTATGTTAAAATTAATATGTACATGGCCACGTGTATACATGGGTATACATCAAATACGAAAATGTGAGTATATAACAGAAAATATCATATTGCACCATTTGAAGATGTATACAGCCATGGGTATACATGAGTATACATTGAATATGAGAAAGTATATAACAGAATATATCATGTTGCACTGTCTGAAGATGTATACAACCATGGGTATGCATAATAGAATATATTGTTGTTGGTTGTCAGATAACATATTACAAACTAACAAAGCACAGCATTAACATCATCATCATCATCATCATCATTAAAGCTTGTTATCAGTATGGGTTCCTTTGACACTCTCTTGCCATCTGTCACTATTGGCCATCACTCTTGGTAAGATCTTGAGACAGCTCAGAACTGATGAATGCTGGCTGGCCAACCCTGGTGAGTCCAGGCGTAAGAGTTCATAGGAGGACTTTGTTTATAACTTTGTCTTGTCTGTATAATAGGAGGTAAGTAGCTATACAACTGCTGCTTTCTGGAGTTGTTCAACATAGTATGCAGCTTCCTTGTGTAGTTCTCATCTAGCTTGTTCTCTAATATATAATACATCCCCCAGTGGTAATCCTTAACTATTTCCTCATAAATTCCTACCATAAAATAAACTGAACCCTCATTTTATGTCCGTGTTTTTGCAATAAATGTTTTATTTTTCTTGCACCTGTTATTTTACAATACTAAATATATTTTCTTTATTCATTTTAATATTCACTTCAATGTGTATATTAAAAAAGTTTTTATTTTGTGAGAATGGTTAGTTTTAAAGTGGGTGCTCATTTTACAATTTAGGCATAAATTGGATCCTCCTTTTATGACCGTAATTTTGTTTTTTCATCGACGATAATTAAAATCTGATGTTTTTATTTTAGAGTACCAAAGCCAAAAAAAAAAAGAAAAAAAAAAGAAAAGAAATAACAACAACAAAAGGAACCCCCACTTTAAAAGTAACCATTCTCACAAAATAAAAACATTTATTGCAAAAACACGGACATAAAATGAGGGTTCAGTTTATTTTATGGTAGGAATTTATGAGAAAATAGTTAAGGATTCCCCCCCCCCAGCTTTTAGCTATGAAATACTGGAAAAAAATTGGACACATAGCCTAGTGGATAAAGGAGTTAGGTTAAAACAGTTCTAAGTTACAGTTATCTCTAGACTGCAGGTTCAATCCTGGTCAGGGACAGCAGTAACATAGAATGGTAATAAACACAGCTTAACACCTCTTCCCCAGCTATGGTTAGCGGAATAAGGATACCCCCGTGGACTGAATAACGGGCTAGGTTCAAAGTTCCGCGATGGCTCCCAATTACAGCAAGAAGGTTCCTGATTATGACAAGATGGTTCCCCAGTTCGAAAAGAAGGTTCCCGAGTCCGACAAGAAATACCTGGAGAAGGCCAGAAGGCACATCGGCCGAAATGTTCTACAGATTACAATGAAGATGAGGACAATAGTCCAAATAATACAAATAATACTAATCATCAAGCCTCATCTCAAAAATTCAGAGAAATACTGGAAAAAAACATTTCTCGTGTATATTGACTTTATGGAAATTTGTAGCTGCTAAATTTGAATTAAATTTAACATTTTTACAACTTTTTATTTGGTTTATCTATACATATATAAAGGGTAGTTGGTGTGTATGTATGTATGTCCAGATGAAACTAAAAGTAAAACAATTAATGACAAAGTAAATATATATACACATTAAATATCACCAGTTCTTGCTTTTTGTGCAAAAATTATGAAGATTTGATTTATATTCAAAGATATTTAAAAATTAAGATATACGTAAAAATAGCATTGAAATTCTACTTAAAATGTCTAGCATTTGTAAATCTCAAAAGTAAACGGATCAATACACCAGGGTTTCTCCCACTCCCTCTACCAAGGCGACGCTAGGTAGCCGCTTTTAGTGTACAGACTAAAATTGAGAATTTATTTTGTCAGTTTTTATAATGTTTCAATGCACATACAATTTACACAGGGCAAGAACATGTTCACACGAAAATATAACAATGTTTCATTGAAAATAAGTTTACACTAGAAGAAACAAATAATAAACAACAAAATAGGTCACGTGATTAGTTTAGGCTATATTGAAGGAAGAAATGGAAATATTTTTAACCTTTTTTTTTTTAATCTAATCAACATAAAGAGTTGTTACAAAGAAAAAGAGTTAATTAAAAGATCAAATAATCCGAGTGGGGGAAAAATTACTCACCATTATCTTGAAAAATAAGTAAAACAGTCCGTTCTTTTTACGACACGGTCAGTTTCTTTATTGATATTTTTTTAGCTGAATTCTGTATTCATGGTTCTTTTACTAAAAACTCTGGCATTGGAACTCATGAAAATCTTCTAAAATAATTATTCAGGCTCTTATCTTTATAGAAAAAAAGTAAAAATCGTTTTTTTGTCGGTTCAATTTTTTATATTTCATAAAATAATATAGTGTGTGTGTGTGTGGGGGGGGGGGGGTAGATAGACCTCGTAAAAAAATATTTCCTCTAATATATTTTAGGAAAAAACTATTGCACGCATATTTACATCTAAAGGTAAGTAATTATGGAAATTCTCGTAAAAATCTGACCATTAATTGATTTTTCATAGAATTTTAAAAAAAGCCTCTAGTCATAACTTGTTTCTGGCTATGTTAAAATTTTAATTGATTTAACAGTGCAAAAATGAAAACATTGCTTTTCGTTCATAATTTTCATTATTTTCGTGAGCTGAAAATTTAAAAAAAATCATTAGGAGTTTGTTTAATGTTTCTTTTTTCGAATGGACAAAAAGTTTTCAAAATAACATTAACCTTTATGCAAATTTCATTGTGTTAAATATAGGAGGGTAAATTTCACAGGAAAAATTGGTGGTATCTAAAAACAAACATGCATTCTAGTGGTTATTTCTCTGTATCGGTATAAAAAGTGTTTATAACACAATAATTAGTTTGAACCATAGATATAACTTACTTTTGCTCATGACGTCCCGAATATGGTGACACATGAGGCAGAAAAAAGTGTAATATTTAGTTCTTGTGTATTTAGTTCTTGCTTTATGGGCAGAAAAATCTCGAAAAAAGTTGCTTATACACGAATAATTACGATATTGTTCTGTCTCTTTTTTGCAAAGAGGACTGTTTTTGTTCAACACCGCTTAACAATTTCCTTTCCTTTCTTTCTCGAAACACTAAACAGTGAACTTTATACCGTATTTTCCTATTGCTGTTTTGTTCTCTTTCTTTTCAACTTCAATGTTCTTGTTATGACTTAACCGAAAAATGCAGACTTTATTAATTAAATTGACTGAGAAATCCTAAACCAGTCACACCAAATGCGGAAAACAATTAAAAACAAAATTGAAAGAGGTAAACATCGTCTATTTTATCTTTTTTTGTTTATTTAACTTTTATCTTTTATTTTTTATTTTTTGCTTTAGTTTTTCTTTTCCCGTTTCTGATTAAAAAAAATATATCAGTCGGATTTATCAAGTGAGAAACAGTTTCCCACTTTAAAAAACTACGACTGGTAATCCGCCCTGGCAAGCTTAGAATACGTCGATTGCATCCGCTGCATAGGGATAAGAATCCCCGCCCTCAATAAAAGGTGGGGTACGATGCTAAACTGCATCCGGTGGTGAGGTTCCTGTTCTAAAGCTCTGGGGAATAGTTATTTTCCTGACCTCCCACCAGGCCGGATTAACACACGGTCTTTTCAACGTGAGGAGCCACCCATATACCGAAGCTCATGCGATGGTCAGTGATAATACGTGATCCCTTTGGCATTCCCCTTTTGAGGCACCCCAGGCACAATGCAATAAACCCGGCCCTCTCCCTTTTATGCGAGGGGGAAGCTCTGAAGAGTATGCAAAAATACTAAATTAAAGTTTTGAAATAAAATAACTGATGCATTATAAAATTCATTAATTGATAAATCAATACTGAAAATTTCATTAAAATCGGATAATTACCTGATTTTTGGTAATTCTTTTGCAATCGCGAATGTTACATTAAAATTGTAAACAAGCTGTTAAAACCATTGAAAAAGAGACAGAATGGCGGATCACGTCGAAATTGACAAAAAAACCCCTTTAAATGTATTAAAAATAATCTGCATATGTAATGATATTTTTCCTTTTTTAATGATTGGTCATTATGTTACTACTTATCGATTTAGACAAAAGTTTGACCTTAAATAATAGATGTAATTAATTTTAATTCATTTTTTAAATTTGTAGCAGACGACAAAAAGGGTATACCTAGTATGGAGCCACCTCTTCATTGCCATTACTCCCAAGTCCATTCAGTGTGGTAGTACTTGTTAGGGTCTCATCAATGGATCAAATAAATGTTATAAAAATTAGTTGTATTCTACGTACCACCAATTTTCCCTGTGAAATTTACCACCCCCTTATTTAACACAATGAAACTTGCATAAAGGTTAATGTTATCTTGAAATTTTTTTGTCCATTCGAAAGAAGAAACATTAAAAAACTCATGATGATTTTTTAAAAAAATTTCAGCTGACGGAAATAATGAAAATTATAAACGAATAACAATGTTTACATTTTTGCGTCGTTAAATCAACTGAAATTTAATGTAACGAAAAAAACAAGTTATGATTAGAGGCTTTTTAAAAAATTCTATGAAAAATAAATAAATGGTCTGATTTTCACGAAAATTTCCAAAATTGCTTACCTTTTGATGAAAATATATCTGAAATAATTTTTTCCTAAAATATATTAAGGGAAATATTTTTTACGAGGTCTATCCCCCCCCCCATTTTATTTTAGGAAATATAAAAAAATGAACTGACAAAAAAGGATTTCAATTTTTGTTCTATAAAGATAAGAGCCTGAATAATTATATCAGCATATTTTTATAATTTTCAATGCCAGAGTTTTTTTTAGTAAAAGAACCATGAATACAGAATTCAGCTAAAAACATATCAATAAGGAAACTGACCGCGTCATAAAAAAACGGACTGTTTTACTTATTTTTCAAGATAACAGAGAATAATTTTCCCCAATCGGATAATTTGATCTTTGAATTAACTGTTTTTCTTTGTAATAACTCTTTATGTTCGTTATTTGTTTTTTTGCGAGATTTAAAAAAAAAAGTTCTAAAATATTTACGTTTCTTCCTTCAATATGGCCCAAACTGATCACGTGACCTATTTTGGTGGTACCTATATCCGATAGAAATATTTGATGCCATAACAGTGAATTATTAGGATTGAGAATAGTTACTTGAAGATATTATGATTTAAGTTTTGGACATGCTAATGTGGGCCACCCAGCAAGGATCTACAATCTACATTTGCTAACTCTACGCTGATACTGGATGCTGCGCGGAGGACCTCCTTTGGACAATGAATGATAGAGAAGGTTGGTGAGAGATTGCCATGGATATCCGTGCTAATTGCATGACATTATTATTATTATTATTATTATTATTATTATTATTATTATTATTATTTGTTTGGAACTATATAACTGTGCAAATAAATGACTAGTGAATTGCTGTCACTTATTCCGTGAAAAATCACAAGTTAAAATTAATAAGAAGCACTCACATAGAGTAAAAAAGAAAAAGAAAGAATAATAACACCTTTTGACATACAAAGATTTCTAACAGAAAGTGATTAAGGATGAAAAAAAAAATGTACAAATGTTATTTTCTTTGTAAAAAATATTAGTGCAATTAATTAGAAGCTGGAGAAATATATGGACCATATGACCTTTAGGCACCCCTTTGACGATCTCGATTCATAAGGACATTTTTTTCATTTACACCATCGAATTCCGGTTGTAGTGGTTAGGGTTAGGGGCAAGCTAAAAAAAACTCTAAAAATCGTCTGTCAACAATTTACCGGATTTTGATGGTGTAAATGGAAAAAAATGTCCTTATGAATCGAGATCGCAAAAGGTCATATGGTCCAAATATATATATATATAATTCAAACAATACTTTTCTCATCTTTTAATCAATGCTATCTCTAAGAAATACACCACATATTTTGGTCATCTTCACATGTACCAATCATATCCTTACTTTCAAAATGAACACTGGCCAAAATACGGTTATGAGACTTTTCTCTATATACATTTCCCAACTCCCATAATTTAAAAAACAAAAAGTATCCATCACTGTTCAAACAACAATTTTTCCTTCATATTGTATTGTCCTGATGAAGGTTTAATATAAACTAAAACATTGAAATATTGACTTCACCATCAAGAATAAATTCATCTTGTTTGGGAATACTTTGTTTTTCTATTTTCTCTCTCTCTCTCTCTCTCTCTCTATATATATATATATATATATATATATATATATATATATATAGAGGGGGAGAGAGAAAATATTTGTATTTGATAATGTACACAATTATATTCAAAATAATATTTATCAATCACAAAAGGGAAATGGACATATATATATATATATATATATATATATGTACACACACACACACATATATATATATATTATTTATATTTTAAAGGCAATTACAATGCGTATGAAATAAAATAGTGGACACTATTTTATTTTATTTTATATGCATTGTAATTGCCTTCATAATATAAATAATAATATACTTTACTTAACAATGCTTCAAGCAAATTATCAAATACTATTATATATATATATATATATATATATATATATATATATATATCCATTCCCTTTTTGATTATTAAATATTATTTTGAACACAATTGTGTACACTATTGAATACAAATAATTTTGAACAGATCTATTTGATGGGATCCTGACAGGTACTACCACTTTGAGTCAGAGTGGACCTTGTAGTAATGGCAATTAAGGGGTATATATATATATATATATATATATATATAACATATTAAATACATATCACAAAATAAATGCTTATGTTCACATTAAGATAGGATACTTGATAAAGGTATAAATTCATATCTTTGCCTATACTTTGGGTGTGTATATTTATACATATTGTTCTGAGTTTAAGTTCTGGAAATATCTTTGAATTGCATAGGACTCCAAAAGAGGATAGAGTAATTTATTAGGTTTTAGTAGAAACAGAATATTCTTTTATGTATTCTAACATTAAAAATATAAGAATACACAAATATCGATGAATATTCATTCGTTTAAGAACTTTCATTCAATTCTCTTGATTCTTATTTCCTTTTTTTGTTTTACAGATCTTCGGATTTATCCTGAGATTGTCCATTTGAATAGATGAAAGTTTATGGAGAATATAAAACATGGAAAAATATATTTGTGAAGTTTGCGGATTCACTTTATCAAAGAGTTCATCACTACAAAGGCACATGAGAAAACACACTGGAGAAAAACCCTATTCATGTGAAGTGTGTGAAGCTTCTTTTTCCCAGAAGTCAAGTTTGGCAATACATGTTCGGATACACACTGGAGAGAAACCTTATTCATGTGAAGTGTGTGGAACATCCTTTTCACTTAATTTATCATTAAAACGTCATATGAGGATACACACAGGAGAAAAACCATATGCTTGTGAAGTGTGTAAAGTAGCTTTTACACAAAGTTCACAATTAAAAGCACACATTCAAAAACATACTGGGGTAAAGACATATTCATGTGAAGTTTGTGGATCTAATTTTTCAAGGGGATCAGTTTTAAAGAGACACATGCGAACACATACTGGAGAGAAACCATATTCTTGTGAGGTATGTGGATCTGCTTTTTCACAAAGCTTCCAATTAAAGAGACACATGCGAACACATACAGGGGAGAAACCATATTCTTGTGAAGTGTGTGGATCTGCATTTTCGAGTAATTCTTATTTGAAAAGACATGTACAAACACATACAGGTGAGAAACCATATTGTTGTGAAGTATGTGGATATGCATTTGCACAAAATTCACAATTAAAAACTCACATGCGAACACATACTGTGGAAAAATCATATTCTTGTTAAGTTTATCATGAAAATCTGCATTTTCTGAGTTCATATTTGAAAAATTGCCATCAGATACATGTTAAAAAATTAATCTTGTGAAATACATTGTAAGAAAATAAAAAGTTTAATTAAAAAATTTATACACTGATCCAGATAGTCAATGTAACTATTTGAGGTTTATTTTTCAACAGACCTCCTTGGGGTCTACACACTTCTTCCATTGGTGTTGCAGTACTTGGACCCCATTGGTAAAAAAAAGTCATTAATAGCATATATAATGTCATCACATGAACTTTTCAGCCCATTATGTATAAAAGTGTATATTATTTTATGTTTTGTGATGGATCTCTATTTTTTCTTATTCAATTTTAAAAGATTCAATGAAAGAAATTAAGTTTTTGGTTCGTTTTTTTTTTTTTTTTTTAACCCTAAAGTTAGATTTATATTTGATTTAAATGCTTGGCTATAGTAATTTGGAATAAGTTGCAATATTTGAAAACAAAATGTCTGAAGTCTGAAAGAAAATGAGGATTAGGACTAGACTCTCATTTATATTTGAAAACAATATTGGCTATGACACAAAGATATGTTTGCTTGTTTTAATTTGTTTCCACAAAGAATAAAGTTAATGACGTCTTAAAGAAGATATATCGTTTTAAGGTTATAATGATAGTGCATGCTAAGAAATAAAGAAAGAAGGAAAGAAAAGAGTAAAAAAAGAAAGAAAAGAAAAAGGAAAGAAAGAAAAGAAAAAATAAGAAGGAAAAAGAAAATAAGCGAAAGAAAAGAAAAATGAAAAAAAGAAAGAAAAGGAAAGAAAAAGGAGAAAAATTAATCAGAAAAAAAGAAATTAATTAGAAAAAAAGAAATGAAAGAAAGAAAAAGTGATAAAAAGAAATAAAGAAAATAAAGTGAAAAGAAGAAAAAAATAAATTATTGAAAAATAAATAAAAATAAGAAAAGAAACCCATCTTGTTCTTATTAAATTTGCTGAATACTCTGTAGAGGTAGTGTGGACGAGCAGATTCCAAGCCCCCAAGAACGAGACGAGTCCGGATATGTTTGGCCTGTGTGAGGGTGAGGAGTATGGCGAGTGATCACGGAAATTGAACTCGTCACCTCTTCGTCGTTGAAATGCTGGTGAAATTCCACACGAGCAGTGCAGAGTAACCCGGATGTAAAATTTCGTCCTGAGAATTGACGCGTGCTGATGAATGTCGAATGTGCAGCACAGGCAATTCAGAGTAAGGAGCCCAGATGAACACAGTAATTGGGTATTTAAGGACCTATTGGAGAAAAGATTGGAGTAGCATTTTGGCTGTCGAAACGAGTGGAAGAGAACATATATTTAGATATTGCTAGTGAGAAGGCTAGAACTGCTGGGAGAGATTGTTCAAGACGGAAGACTTTGTTGAGGGAGCAAACGCGTCGGACTTGACTGTGCACACCCCCGAGCATTTACTTTCATTCATATTTCAGATAGAACAGAGTGATGTGCCCCTGTGTATAGGCAAAACTGGACAGCTCTATATATAGAGAGAGCAACGAGGTGGCCATTTACATTTCATTCTTGGCATTTGTATGAGACAGTTATCATGTATTTCCTACCTTACATACTCAAAGATTATTTCTAGAAATATTTGTAATATGTGGAACTGCTTTCTTTGAAGTTGAACATTATTTTCCTTTCATTTTCTATGAAAAATGAACTTTAATCACAATACCATAATTATTCATACTAGCAAAATAAAAAATACCCTCCGGGCAATGTAAAAATAGATTTTTTAAACATATTGCCTGAGAGCTGGGAGTTAAAAATTCAATGTCAGCGAGTTTGTACCCAAGTAAATAAATCATCAAATTCATTAAAGGATTAAAAATAAAAACAATTTGAAATGTAAACTTTAAATTAGCTCAGTTGGTAGAGTGTTCGGCTAGAAACCACAAGTTCCTAGTTCGATACCGGTCCTCGCCAACTCAGCGTATGAGTAGCACAGGGATCTGTGTGGTAAAGTAAGGAGCTGATGGTAGGTGTGGCGCTCCACCTCAGATGCTAAACAATCTCCTTGGTCTAGTGCTTTTGAAAAGGGGATAGACTCCCTTGCTGACTGGCTGATACCGACTTTAGGCCGCCCCGTCGACTTTACTTTTACTTTATATATAGATATATAATACCAGTCATGTATTTATTAAAACTTGTTTTAAAAAACAATGATAACTGTCAAATGTTGCATGTTCAAATTTTGAGAGTATTTATTCTATGTTATAACGATTTTGGGTAATGTGACATAAGCAGTGATGTAGTTTTTGTTACAGACAAAAACCAGAAGCGAATCTCCATTATTAATAGATATAACACACTTTTTCCACATTTTTAAACCTAGGTTTGTTGGATTTTATGGAATGTCAACCCTTGTTGGGTTATTTTATACCAAAGACGTTTTCTTCTATTTATGCTTGATGGGTATTAAAATTTTTTTTTAAAACAATTTTTTTTCAGACACATTTTTTCTATTAAACTCATAGATGAGACTCTAACAGGTCCACTCCAGGTCAGTGGACCTGAAAGTAATTATGATGAAGGGATACTCCACACTCCCCAGAGCTCTGAAGTTAGATGCAGTTTAACATCATACCCAAGACACTAAGACCCTCAGCCACTGCCTTCTAGCACATATGATAAAAAGGGTTAGAGCTTGCCATAAGGGCAATAGGGCTGGGAAAATTCATATGGATGCTTGATGTGACCTGCAGATTGACGTGACCAGCCGATTGATCAGAGAGGACCTCTGCAACCGCTTGTCTAACCTAAGTAAGGGCCAAAGTGAAGTGTTGTATGTCATGGACTGCTCAACCACCAGGGTTCCATCCTTAAGCATTATGGGTCGCCACCGTCAACAGGTGGACCCCATTAGTGGAATTTTGTTACCCCTCTGCAGAGATGCAGTCATTGTATTCTTCTGCCCCAGCTGAAAAAAGTTGGGGGGTGGTGTATTATATGCAAAAACTAAATATTTACTTTTTTTTTATCTACATGCATCACCATATGTTATATAGCCAACATTGGGTATATAATCAAGAGAGAACTTGTGTGATAGAGAGAGAGAGGGGTATTAGAGAGAGACATATACAGAATTGTGACTGACTTGCTTCATTTCTTTTCAACTGCTTCGTCTAGTGGCTGTTTCATCTTTACTTCCTCTTCTTTGGCCGGTCGTCTTGTCTGGTCTTCTAACTTCTTCTAAGTTCTTTTCTGGCTGTTTCATCTTTAACAAAGGGCTTCTTTTAAGGGCATGCAATTAATTAACTAGGTTTTTAATTTTCTTATACAAGATTTTATTTCTATTTTGCCTGTCTTCATTCATCATGCGCTTGAGTTACAGCCTCAGCAGAACACATCTATTCTGCTTCATCTCCGGTTGAAAACTAATTTCCTAACTAACTAAAACATGTGACATGCAAGATTCCTGCCTTTGGGGTCAAGGTTACCAACAGTCTGGTTTTTTTCCACTTGGGCCCCTTTAATTTCTCGCTACAGGGTATTGTCAAAAATGGTAAATCAGCACACTTGCAAATTATTTAACTACTTGGAATTATATAACTGAGTGCACATATAGGATAAAATCCTATATTTTATATTCAAATAAGGATAAACAAAAAAATCACTCAAACACGATTCTTTTTCCAAACTTAAGGAAAATAGATTATACATTTGTCAGAGTTTGATTGAGCCACCTAAGAATTATAAAAACAGAGAAAGAAATCAACAAACATTCAGATTCCATCTCTGCTTCGAGATGACGCAACCACGATTGCAGTCACTAGCCTTTCAATTGAAGAAACAGATGTTTGAGCAAACGATTCGACTTGCTAATGACAAAAACAAAACTTCAACTTTCTGAGTCAACGACAGTTTTCACGTTTACTACTGGTACTATCAACAATCACCGTGCGACTGTGATTAACACCAGAAATCCATTTCCCAGGTTGTACATACCAAAACTTTATTTTCCTATCGAACTTTGCTAATTCTTCATACAAATTTTTGCATTCATATTAACGTTGTGAACATTCACATATTTTTGATTTATACAAATTTATTCTCAGAATAAATGTTATTTATTAAATACATGCCTTGTCTTTGTCATTTCTCTGTATTTTCTGCCTAAACTGTGTCTTGTTATTTTATTGTCATTTTCAAGATTATTTGTGAAGTCAGATCACTCAACACTGGCCTCTACACACACAATGATAATTATCAAATAAGAATAATTACTTTAAACTAGGTATGGCCAATTTTACTAAAGGGAGGTAATAAAAAATATTCTTAAAATTGTTAAGTTTTAAAACAATTACAAAGGGAATTGTCTGATTTTAATAAAATTCTCAGCACTTTATTTATTTTACTTTAAAATACCATCTGGGGACAGCAACGACTGCTTCTGTACGTGTGTCATTGTTATGTTATTTTTATTACGTTTTTTTTCAAAACTCATGGGAAATTTACACGTATAGGCTCCCATAAAATTTTTCCATTTTCACTGACAAAGTCAAAGTGTGAAAACATTATTTATCCCAATTTAACTCGTATTTTTAGACATAACTTCTTTAAAACCATATGATTGTGTATAAATTATTAATATGAAGTCTATCAGCAAAGCTAATACCCGGATTTTTAATCTAGGAAGAACAGCAACAACTGTTTCAGTATATTTGTCCTTCTTATGTTGTTATTTTACTACCGTTTTTGGCTAGGTATTGTAACATTTTGTATGAAATTTACAGATAAAGACTACTATATTTTTTCTATTTTCACCGAAGAATTGGAAATGTGAAAATGTAATTTATCCACCTTTAACTCGTCTTTTTGGACGTACGAAATGCTATTAAAATCAATCATGAAATCAAAATTGAAGTTCTTTTAAAATTCCTTCAGAATTTTTGAAAAAAAATCAGATGGAGTCAAAAAAACACAAAAAATAAAAAAAGACAATCACCTTTATCTATTAATTCGGAGGAACAATAAACGACTTGTTTGTTGGTGTTTTAACTTGTATTAAATGTGTATAATTATTATACAAGGAACGAAATGATTTTAATCACCGCTTCCGGTCTTTTTGTTGTTCGGCTTTTTGTCATATTTTCTAAGGTAATTGATCGTGAATTTCACTGTTTCTTTTTATCGTTTTCTCTATATCATTCTTCTTTATTATGGTAAATTTCATGGAGAACAACAGAAAAATTGCATTGAATAAATCAGAAAATAGTAAAGTCGAAATGTCAACGAAGTTGTATACAACGCAACACTTGCTTAAAAACAAAGAAAATATTAACTTATTCGCTCCATTTTTTCCATTGTTTGGATCTTTCTATTCATAATTCCACATCTAAAAAGGTAAGTAGAAAAATATAAACCAATATTAAATCTTCAGGCATTTTCAAAAAATAAATGAATACTTTAACTATTCAGCCTTTTTTTTTTGTTGTTGTTTTTTTTTTATATTTATGTTTCGCAAAAATAAGATACGTTTAAATTCATTTGAATAATGCATTTTCAAATTTAATTTAAGATATTCGTTGCTAAAATTATTTGGCTTCAACTTAATTTGGTTTTGGATATCTTCTTGTTTAGCGTCTGAAACAAAATCTACATTCGGAATTCTTAATTATCTCCCTTAAAATCATAAATAAACCCACACAATGGCATTTCAAAAACAACAGCAATTGTGTCACCAACAAAGCTTTCATCACACAATGACCCTGGGGTCAGGCATGGTTTCAGACCGAATCAACCTTACCACTAACTCAGAGCACTCCAGCTGTAACTTACTATACTACCAAACTTTGTTGGTTGTACGTCACAGTGAAGAAATACCAGATCAAGTAACTAATAATAATCCTAAGTAAACAGTGATAGCTTCAAGTAACTATTCTTAATGCAAACAATCTATAGTTATATGCTATCAAGTAATAATGGATATGAATAATTATTAAACAGATCTATTTGACCCATAAATTGGGACCTAACAGATACAACCACTCTGAGTCAGAATGGAAGTAAGAGTAATAGCAACAAATGGACTCTCTACAATAACCAGATATCTAGAAGTGTAGCCTCACTCTCAAATGATATTTAGTATTATACTAAGAACTCTTGGTCCTTCTAATAAGAATGTTCTCTGGGGGGGGGGCACAGTTAAGTCTGACGCTTTTACTTTCCCAACTGACCAAGTGTTCAGTCTGAAACAATCTCTCCCAGCAATGCTTCACTCTTCTCACCAACACTATCAAAATATATTTTCTCTCGTCCACTCGTCGCAACAGCCAAAATACTACTGCAAGCTTTCTGCCAGGTTTGTTAGGGCAGGCCATTAAATACACAATTACAGTTCCAGGCTCCTTACTCTGACTTGCCCGTGCAGCACGTGCGGCATTAAACAGCACGCGTCAATCCTTCACATCTGGGCCACTCTGGACAGTTTAGTAATTCACATGCGTCAGGCCACGACTCACGATCAGGAGGATGTGAGTTCAATCTCCCCACTCACCTCTGATCTCATTCTGCATGCCAAACACAGTCGTGCACGCTTCGAACCACTACGTTCGTGGTTTCTCTCGCCACAGTCCTGATGATTGCATTGCTGAAAAAGGGACAGTCACCATGTTTATTCTGTGTCTATGTATATATATATATATATATATATATATATATATATAATTATAAAAAAAGAAGGTCCGCAAAATGGATTATGTTTTAAAAAAAATATGTATTATTATTTTACATTACATTAACCACATTCTGTCCAATTCAGACAGAATGTGGTTAATTAACGCCTGAAGAAGATATCAGAAGGCCTGAAACACGTGTTGCTAATGTAAAATAATTTAAACAAATTTTTTTTAAGCATAATTCATTTTGCGGACCTTCTTTTTTATAAAATATTTATTTTTCTCCTGTTGGACCCATAACAACATTTTATATATATATATATATTATATATATATTATATATATATAACTTGTATAAGTGAAAAAGCTGATCCACACACTTCACAAGGATGCGGTTTCTCTCCAGTATGTTTCTGCTTGTCATTCATATGTCTTTGAAATGTTGAACTTACCTTGTTTCTAGGTCTAACCTTACTGTAACTTTGATCAAAAGTGTTCCCACATAGCTTATACCTGAACAAAGCCTATTAGTTAAGTTAATAAAGTTTTTACTTCTTATAATAACTGTGCATATGATATGTACAAATATCCTAAATAGTAAATAAAGTTATGCAAAAACTTCATTATCTTAACTAAATATGGTAGGCAGCATCAAAATGTTGATTACTTCATGGTATTGCATTTATTTTCATTGTATTACAGTAGTTTTTGAAATATGAATAAGTGTTTGAATGTTTTCTCTTTATGTCATTGGATGTTAAAGGAAAGATTTTGTAGGCTAGCATAGCCAAAAGTCAGGGGTCATTCATACATACAGTATATGATAAAAACACCATTTTCTAGCTAACAATTAGGGGTTGTTATTTAATAGTTTATATATGTTATTCAAATAATTTTTTTTCACTGTACTTTCTTGATATATCATCTTTTTCCATTTTCTATTTTTTTCACAGATGTCTTTGGCACGAAAAAAAGTTGGACATATACATGAAAATTATTTTTAACATGGATTTAAATGGATTAAAAATGTATTGGTGTCTTTATTGTAAAAAAAAACATGAATAAATTTGTCAAAGACAAAAATTATAATTGTGAAATTTGTGGATTTGGATTTCCAACTAATTTAAAGTTACAAGCAACATGAACTCACACTAAAAAGATATCCAATTCTTGTCAACTTGATGGCTCCACATTTCTGAGATGTCACATATTGTAGGAGAGACAGAAAGTTCACATGGATGAGAAACCATATAAATGTGAAGCATGTGCA
Organism: Doryteuthis pealeii; assembly: GCA_023376005.1. NCBI lineage: Eukaryota > Metazoa > Mollusca > Cephalopoda > Myopsida > Loliginidae > Doryteuthis > Doryteuthis pealeii. Next base: position 79,057,539 of record CM042151.1, on the reverse strand, counting down.
TCTTCGTTTTTGTGGAAGTCACATCTGGTACAACACATGCGAACTCACACTGGAGAGAAACCATATTCTTGTGAAATATGTGGATATTCTTTTTCACAGAAGTCACATATGGAGGCACACATGCGAAACACCACTGGAGAGAAACCCTATTCTTGCAAAGTATGTGGATCCCTCTTTTCAGTGAAGTCAAATTTGGTGCAACATATGCACACACACACTCAGGAGAAAACCATATTCATGTGAAATATGTGGTTCTTCCTTTGCATGGAAGTCAAATTTGTACAACATATTCGGACACATACTGGAGAGAAACCATATACTTGTGAATTGTGTGGGTCTGCATTTTCGAACAATTCAAATTTCAAGAACATATCCAGACACACACTGGAGAGAAACCACATGCTTGTAAAGTGTGTGGATCATCCTTTTTACAGAAGTCACAACTGATGCGACATATGCGAACACACACTGGAGAGAAAACCATTTTCTTGTGAAGTATGTGGATATTCCTCCTCACAGAAATCGCATTATGGAAGCACATATTCGAACGCACACTGGAGAGAAACCCTATTCTTGTGATATATTGTGGATCTTCTTTTGCAGAGAGATCACACTTGGTGAGACATATACGAAAACACACTGGAGAGAAACGATATTGTTGTGAAGTGTGTGGATGTGCATTTAAGGCCAGTACAAGTTTGAAAAAACATATAACCTCACATTCAGTACATAAAGCATGTTCATAAGATATGTAAGTAAAGTAAAGTAAAGTCGTCGTGGTGGCCTAAAGTCAGTATCAGCCAATCAGCAAGGGAGTCTATCCCCTTTTCACTTGCGCTAGACCAAGGGGATTATTTTAGTGTCTGAGTTGGAGTGCCACACCTACCATCAGCTCCTTACTTTACCACACATATCCCTGTGCTACTCATACGCTGAGTTGGCGAGGACCGGCATTGAACTAGGAACCTTGTGGTTTCTAGCCGAACGCTCTACCAACTGAGCTAACCCAGTATTTTTGAAATGTTCATATTGGTAAGAAACTCATGTGACAAGTGTAAATCTGCATTTTTGCTGTGAATGTATTATGATATATTCACTATCATGAAATTATTTTTCAGAGTAATTTTGAATGTTCAGTTTGAAAAAATATTCTTGTTGAAAATCTAATTTTTGTAATGTTGGAGGAGTCTGTATTTTTGCAGACTTTATTTATTTTATTTTTAATGAAGTGTGCAGACCTACATAATGTTAAATCACTTTTATTTTAAATATATTATTATTTTAAATATATTATTATTATGATATAAATATATCATTATGTTACATCATTTTTCATTTTAAATATTATTAAATAGTAAACCTATTTAAAAGAAAACCTTGAAACTTGACAAAAAACAATCATGGCATATATTTTGATTGTTCTTTTACCAAATGTTAAGTATATGAACTCAAAGCTGTTTACCAAAGGAAGTTGGATTTTTTGTTTTGTTTTTGTGTTTTGTAAATTCTATATGCAAAAATAAATGTTTTCTGATATTTGTAAAAGTTGTTGGCCTGATATTATGAGAAAATTGTTTTTTCTCAAAATGAATGTCATTTTATATGCAACAATATTTGACACAGCCTGTTCAGTTTCACTGGTTAAACAGCCTGTCCAGTTTCACTGGTTAAACAGCCTGTCCAGTTTCACCGGTTAAACAACCCATTGTTTTGTTGTTAAGTAAAGATTAGTCAGTCACAGGTTTTGGTCAAAACCATACAAACCACAGATCAGACCCACAAAAAAGAAAAAGATGTAAAAATGAATTTCAGAATACACACATATGACCGTTTATTGATGAAAATTTTTCACAATATGGATAGCAGACAAAGACTTGGTCAGTTCTCTATCACACTCTGTGTCTAAACAGCTGACAACTAATTTTTTTGTTCCTGATGATCCAATGCTGTTTACTACCTGATGCTCAAACTCCCTTTGGTCTGTGATACAACTTCCCCCCCCTCTCTCTCTCTCTCTCTTGCAACTGATCCCACTATCTCTTGATTTCTTCCTTGAATATATGTGGTTCTAACTTCAGGAAAAGAAAACTCTTTTTCCTATGTGGATCACTGAAGACTTAAGTACTTAAAAAAATGAAAGTCTATAAATGAACATTAAAAAAACTCTTCCTTTCATCTCAATAAAAAAAGACCCTTCTCTTTCTATTTTATTATTTATTAAAATGCACCAACCTTCCTAATTAGTTTAACTATCATTTTGATGCTACTATACAGACATCCATATACATACATATACACTAACTATACCCACATACACCTGTGCAGATATGCTCACCCCCACACGCATATGCATACATACTTATATAGATATTACTGCACCTATATGCAGACCATATGATCTTTAGGCACCCTTTTTTGATCTCGATTAAGAAAAGATATCTTTTCATTTACACCATCAATATCCGGTTGTTTTAACAGACGATTTTTAGATTTTTAAAAAATTATAAAACTAAACCCTAACCCTAACCCCTAACCCTAACCATTGGATATTGACGGTGTAAATGAAAAACATGTCATTTCTTAATCGAGATCAAAAAGGGATGCCTAAAGGTAAAATGGTCCCTATATGCTTCCAGAAGGTGAAGAGTTTATAGTGTCAGTTTAGTGGTTTAATGAATACAAACTTTCAGAAATGTTTGTTCTCTCTTCTTTCTTTTTTTCATTATATAAATAAAATGAGAATCTTTCATAATGAAAAAATGTTGAAAGTGAGATCCATGTTAAACATAGATAAATGAAATATACTTTATTAACATCAGTGTTATCACTGATGTTAATAAAGTACTTTGTTAATTAATTTTAATGGCATATAACCTGTCTAGGGTTATTTTATGCATAGAGATTAAGGAATCACATTCATTGTACATTTATATTACTTTTTTTGTGTCATTTTTTCTTAAGAATTTTTTGCAGAAAGTGATATGTATTCTTATCTAATGCAAGTAATTTACACATAGTTGTATGATTTCAAGTATTCCTATATAATACTAATATTTTATAAATTATAAGGTTTCAAGTAGTAATTCTATTTAATAATAATTTGTTTGCATGCAGTTATATGGTTTCAAGTAACTAATCTTTAATAAATAATTATAGCTTCAATTAACTATTCCTAATACAAATAATTTACAGTTATATGGCATCAAGGGTTCCTATCCAATACTGATATTTTTAAAACAGATCTATTTGACCCATTGGACTTTAACAGATATTAGAACTCTAGGTCAGAGTGGACCTGGGAGAAATGGCAATGAAGATGGTACTTCACACTCCTCAAAGCTTCAGAGGCTCTATAAGATATAATATTACCTTAAACAGTTACCTCCCTTTGACCATTGCCAAACAAAGAGACTGTGCCCTTTAGCCATTGCCTGATAAGAGACCTTGTGTGATTGGCTAAAGGCCATTGTTGGCGACCAATCAAAACACACATTACTAGGCTTAGTTTAGCCACCAAATTTTGAGGGTTGATACTATCAACCTTTCTCTTTCATTGTGACCAGCCGCCATAAACAGACGTGCTTAATGAACCCAACTTACCACAGGAACTGATGACATCGTACAAGTCAAACTATTCAAACTAGCAAGAGACACTTGTTACCAGAGATAGATAAGTTTTCGCAATAGCATTATTTTGCAAACCCTTTACATCTACTCTATACAATTGTACAATTTATAACACATTTGTAAACCACACACACACACATTGTATATTTCATTTGTATAAAGCCTTTGAGTTGTGTTTCATTACCTGTTGACTTTATCATTATCTTGTCTATGTAATTACCATAAGCTCATCATCTAATGCAGTGTTATAACTAGGACACTACTTTTTCATTTGGAGTTCTTACTTAAAAGAATATCTACAAAACAAAATCATTTCATATTTTCTGTGTACACATTAAAAAATGTTGAAATGTATGTGGGTTATTTGATGTTGAGGTAAGTCTTTTTTTTTAAGCAACTGTATGCTTTCAAGTATTTCCAACAATTATATGATCTTAAGTAATTAATAAAAATAATAATAGTCCTTTGTAAAAAAAGATTATTGCTTCAAGTAACTGTTCTTAATTTAATTAACTAATAATCATTTGTAAACAATTATGATTTCAAGTAACTATTCTTAAGACAAATAATTTGTATACAGTCATATGGTTTTAAGTAACTAATAATAATAATTTGTAAACAATTATATCTTCAAATATCTATTTTTATACAAATGATTTGTACACAATTATATGGTTTCAAGTTACTAATAATAATAATCCTTTGTAAACAATTACAACTTCAAGTAATTATTTTTATGACAAATAATTTGAACACAGTTAAATTGTTTCAAATTTTTCGCTCTAATATTAATATTTTTCAAACTGATATATGGAGGCGCGGGGCATAATGGTTAGAGTCATGGGAAATGGACTTTCTAGGCTGTTTCAAATAGTGCTAATACCTTTGGGAAAGGTATGAATCCATATATTCTCCCTCCAGCTATGGGTAAAATAGTAGGGTAGACTGAGCTCTTTAACCTTGGGTAGGTAACCAGTCTAGGAGATGGAAAACTCTGAATTCAAATTCCTGAGGTCAGTTGTTGATTGGATTTGTGGCATTCCTTGTGCACCAATTCTTTCCTATCGACTGTACCAAAAAGTGCGGAATGGTCCAACACAAGCCTTGACCACTATAAACAAAACACTGTGTTGGTAGTTCATTGGATGAACACTCATGCATTGAAAATCGACGTGAGAGTCTGAACAGATATATTTAATGCATAGATGGTACTCAACTGGTACTCCCACTCCAGGTCTGAGAGGATCAGGGAGTAATAGCAATGAAGGATTGACTCGATACTTCGCATGTTATATATCCATTCAATATCTCTAGTATATAATCTGCCCTGTCGGATGGGGTGTTAGAATGCACCTCTGCAGAGGGGTAAGATTCCCCCAATGGGGCCACCTGTTGGCCGTGGGTGGTGACCCGTGATGCTTAAGGATAGAACCCAGGTGAGCAGTTCATGACTTGCAATACCTCACTTTGGCCCTATCTTGGGCTAGACGGGCGGAAAGCTTGAAGGTCGTTGAAAAGTTGGGCCATTTAAATTTTTTATGTGTTGAAAATTGGATCAGCTTTTGGCCTTCTTTATTTTACCGGCCGAAAAATGTAAATTCTGATTTTATCTGGATAACTCCTTCTCAAGAATTCAGCATGCACACATATTGAAGTCAGTCAGTCAGTCTACTGTTGGTTTAAACAACAGCAACTGGCTAAGCACAACTGAAGTATTGTCCAAAACAGTTGGTATTTATGGGAATCAATGATTGACAATTCATGTATTTGGGTGATTCCATTCCTTGAGTTCTGATTGGCTGCTTGGTTTCTATGATGTTGTGGAGTTTAATAAATACCCTGTCATTCTGCAGTAGAGTTGCAACAAGACAGGATTGTATTAAGTTACGACGGCTTTTTGCCGTGTATTACCAATTCGACGGTAATTGGATTTTAGCTTGATTATTCTACAACACAGACTAGTTTTTTCATCTTGCCAAAAAATCACAGATCCAGCAACATCCAGTGGGTGTTCTCCTGGCCTGTTAGGAGGAAATGTTAACATTTTGTTTTGTTGGTGAGTGGGTGTATTAAGTTTAGTGAATTTTGTGAATCAGGAGAGATCTTTATTTCTATCAGATAATAGATTGAAAACCACTGCTCTAGATGATATGTTCATTAGAATAGAATCAATGGTCTCTGGCTTAAGATTCAATCTCTTTTAACTGAGAATATATAAAACAATAAGAACAATATACAGAAAATAAAATATTTCGATTGCAAATTAATTAGAATAATAAATAACCAACATAGACATAAAATAATTTAAAATGAATCATCACATTCTTTAAGACAATGTTTTGCATCTAGTATGTATATTTGTTGGGATTAAATAAAATGAAAATAAAATTAAAAAAAACAACAACAACAAACTACCATGGGCCTTCACCAGAAGAACCCTCCATGCTTGTCTGACAAAAAGGACTGTCCCCCAACCCTCAAAAGAATCTCTTGGCTATTCAAACTTGGGTTGTAACTGGGTCTAGTTGCTCCTACTAGCCAGGGGGATATTCCATTGCTACAGGTGACTATGACCTGGTCAATAAAGCCTAAGTCATAGAACTACCTCTTGCCTTTGTCTCTTTTCTTTTTCATTCCTAAAATTCCTTCTTTTTCAGTACACGACCACAAAAGAGATGGGTCAAAAACAGAAAAAACCCTAAAAAAACGCAACCAAAAAATATCCAGTTACATTAAACCATAAAAACCACCCAAACCCCTTCCTACACCCAAACTTCATCCTACCCCATACATTTGCATATTTCTTTTTCAAAACAGAATTTTGTGAAAATACAGATCCACACTCTTACAAGAAGATGGTTTCTACTCAGTGGTTATTATTAAAATATGAATTTTTAAAGTTGAACTCTGAGAAAAGTCTGAAAAAAAGCAAAAATATATGGCTGAACTTGCACCAAAGGTGTCAAAATTAGGGTGACCCAGAAAAAAACAGAACCCACAAATTTTGTAATAAAACTGTTAATTTTAACATTGGGGGGTCTAGGTTTAGGGTTTAGGGTTAGAGTTAGGGTTACGGTTGGGGTTTAGGGTTAGTTTAATGGGAAAATGAATAAATAATTTGGGTTCTGTTTTTTCTGGGTTACCCTGTATACCGGTGACCCAGAAGAAAACCCAGAAAAATTTTGTAATAGAACTGTTAATTTTAACTAGGGGGGTCTAGGGTTAGGGTTTAGTGTTAGGATTAGGATTGGGGTTTAAGGTTAGGGTCGGGGTTGGTGTTTAAGGTTAGTTTAATGGGAAAATAAATAAATAATTTGGGTTCTGTTTTTTCTGGGTCAATCTTATTTTGACACCTTTCAGCCAAATATATTATATGATAACTGATCAAAATATGATTTTTTATTTCTATAATTACTATGAATTAATTGTAACTTTTTCCAAGCCAAAAGCTAAAATTGTGACTTTTTTTTTCTGATTACAGCATAAAGTTTCACCAAAGTTATATTGTTTTAATTTTATACAGCAAATGAAAAAGACATATTTTTCAGTTCTTTCAAGAAAATATTTGTTATAAAACTTGATAAAAGAAAATACCAAGGTTTTTCATTGAGGATTGAATTAATATGGTTGATTAATTTTAACTAACAGCCATGTCAACCAATCTAGGCTTATTTTTGCTTAGGTTAGGGTAGTAAGTGTTGAGGTTGAGTATTTGTATTGCATAGTGAAACAATATGCGTGAGAAAAAAGATTTACAATAGTTAAATATAAAGTGAAAGGTGAGGAGCTATGACGCACACACAAGGTAATTCAACCAAGATTTTATTACAAACTGAACAGTTTATGAAAAGGCGGAAAAAAATGCTGGCAGAAGTAGGTGGAGTTTGAGCTCCTGCTGATGTCACATGAAATAATTTATTAAGAGAAATATTGAGCTTTAATATTCAACAGAGGAATGAAGGGGTAGTCTATTTTCCTCAGAGTTCCAGAACTGGAGCCTCTCCATCAGATTGCAATTAGTGCAATACCCAGGACACCCCCCTTTTTTTGAGGGGGGTCGGTTCCCACATCTCTACAGAGCAACTGTCAGCATATTCTAAGCCTGGTTCTAATAGGGCGGCGTTTTATATTTCAATTGTTTACTGTTTGGCACAAAAATTAGAAAGTTTTCAATTATGACAAATTTTAAGAGTGATGAAATTACGATAGTTCATTGCATTATGTAATTATGTCTTTTTGATATTATCACACGTTCAGCTGTTACATATCTGAATTGATTAAATTACGAACATAAGATAGATGTCATATATTCAAATTGAATAAATTAAGACACTTGACTATCGATTATCTCCCTTGCTGGATTTTTTCCTCTTTGAAATGCAACAAATCTACAATTTTAAAAAGTAGTAAATATAACATTAAAATTATTGTTGTCATTTTTTTCCCACTCCCTTGAACGTTCGTTTTTATTGAGAATAGTAACTGAGTTGGAAAATTTACATCTCAATAGAATAAACAAAGGTAAGTAGATTTACAGTCAAATGTACATTTCTATTTTAGTTCAGTTTTATTTTATAATGTCATATACTTACGCACTATAGAAATTCTCGCTTTTTGCCCAACAGTAATTCTAATTTTTTGTACAAATTAATATTTTATCCTATACTTGTTGAGTCTATGTAAATATGTTGTTTGAAAATTTCCTTATTCCATATTATTGTCTAAACGAAATTTGTAGTCAATCTAAATCGGACAATAATTTGTGAGTTCGCTTGAGATTTGTAATCCTGGTTAATGAGTGTTCCACGTGAATCTAAGTGCGCGGGGATATGGACACATTCTCGTTCTTTTTTTACATACCTTTTATATTTTTACCTTATTACCTCATTCATTATTTGTAATATCTATTTCTTTTAATTTTATAGTTATTTTTAGTATTTATTAGTCATAGTTATATACAAACATTTAAATTATTGACAGATATCACAGATCCGCAGTATTATTTATATACAAATATGTGATATCGAATTTCATTGTAGATTTAATTTATAATCCAGTTTCTTTAAAATATAGACAATCGTCTAGCGACTTAAAATCATCGATATGAAAAATTAATAGATTACCCACATTTATTGTAAAGAAATTATACAAGTGAGTATATTTTCAGATCTTTAGAGACTAATCTTGATTAGATGAAAATAACAATAAATCTTAGCTATATTTCTTGAAGTTCCGATGTGACAAACTTGAATTAATTATTTAGCCTACACAGAATGGAGAAAAAACTCGACACTACGATGTAATTAGTCAAAGATGTAATTTGTGAGTTATTTGCATTTACATCGACTAAAATGTTATAGTAGAGTATTAGATTATTAATCTTTTTTTTTTTAAAAACCTTAAGAACTTGATGTATTTATATACACATTTCATTAAGTACTTTCTTCCTCTGGGGTCTCAAAAGTTTTTCATTTTTACATTTTTATATCATATACTCTTTCTTCAGTTAATTTTCTAACAGGTGAATGTCAAAGTCTGACTGGTGAGAAGCGTAATTCGCTTCCTCTAGCGCTCATACAACTCTCCCGCTGGTGAAATTAAAGTGTCTCTCTATTTTTTTTTCTCAAGTAGCACCTCTTTACACAATCCAACACTTTTACAGAACAAACTACAGATTAATAGATCATACGATCAGACTACCAATAGCAACAACTTTATAATTATATTTATTGCAATTGATCACATTATTTATATTATATATTATATAAATTTATTACCTATACTTATCATACAAAGTTATAAATTTATTAATTATATTTTTTATCAATTATAACTCTTATAAGTCTCTCTCTTCTTCGGTGAGTATATTAATCTTCTACTAATTTAGAACTCAATAAAAATATATAACAACTTTACAAAATTCTCTTTATAATATTAGCATTAGTTCGCTTACATTGTCGAGATATGATATTTAGAAATAAAATAACACTAACCGGCAGCTGCGTCCCACAGCTTCCACGCATGCATAATCCACGTATTGTACCAAAGTAGAAAATTACGGGACGTTCCCACTACCAAGAGAATAAAGATTTACACGGCAAAGAGTCCCCGAATATTATTAGCGAGAGTTTCTCAATGTTTCTGCATTGTATCTAGAATGGATTTGAAACTTGGTCATACCATTAGCAGACTCTCTATAATACTTTATATTTAGTATTTGATGTGAGTGACTGACTAGCCACTATACAAAAATAAAAGAGTTGAGAAAAGCTGAAAGTTACGTCGGGTGTAGCTGCTTTGAAAGAAGTGCGTCTTATAGATACAAATGGAGAAAGCATTGTATTTTATTGAGCATTCTGAAGGTTGGAGCCGCCACAAGCCTATTCACACATGACATTACCTTATACTATTATCTCTCTCCAATAATCAGCCATTGCTAGAACTCAAATCATGAGTCTGACATAATAGGCTAGGGCTTGGGTACATCTTAGAACCCAGTATCCGTGTGCAGCTTCTAACACTAACTGATCTCCATAGCAAATTCATCTTAGTGTTAATTCCTATGTTTAATAGTTACAAAAATATTGAGATGCTACTTCACAACAAATTTTGATATTCTATACATAGTTTTTTCATAAAGCCTTTCTACTTTATATGCGCGAGGCAACACATTGCACATAAGAAAGAGGTGTATTAATATTGAGATAAGTGTATTCTTTTTTGAATCTCTAATAGAGTGTTAAAGTTCATATGATATTATATATATAAACTTAAAATGTATCAGCATTCTTTCTTATTCTCAGATAAATATTATTTTCCTTTCGTTCCGAGAGTAATATCAATAACTCTGTGATATCATTTGAGTAGGGACAAAGAAAAGAAAAGAACAACAAGAAAAGATATAACATGAAAAGACTAACTAAGCATTAACAATATGCTAAAACTTGAGTCAAACAATACAAAGAACAAAAGACATGAACAATAATGCTTACTACATCTAAGTCCAGATTAAGCTTTCAACTTATATTAAGTGAGAGAGCAGGTTGTAAAGTAAACTTATTACAACAGGCAAAACAACAATAAGCGAGTCCAAATAAATAAAGAACAACAGCAAATTACTTTTCAAAAAATAGAAATCCTCAAAGAAATTGGTTAGAGCGTTTACTGTGATTTTCCTATGTCTCAAACTGACATATGGCCGAGTGAGCTAAGAAAACTAAGAAGGTCTCAGAATAAAATTATTCGACTCTCCTTACCCATTTATCTTTGTATTGCTTTCTTTCATTTATAAGACCGCAGGAGAAGGAACTAAATGAACGATTCAGAGCAAACAAATATAAGATGCGATTCTCGAGAATGTTATTTATTAATAACACCAAAAGTATTTATTACACTACTCTAAATATGTTGCTTACATTTGTATGTTTATTAGTATCATTAAATTGCTCTTATATCACGAGAGAAAAATGATATATATACCCATAACTCATATAGCGTGTCATCATGAGTTTACTCTAACTCAATTATACCCCTCTCTACTAATTTCATTATCGCTGTTCACTTTAGCCTTATCCAGTTTACCTTCCCCTTCTTGCCTTATTATATATTCTCTCTTTGCGCGTCTCATCGTATCTCTTGACATCACTACTCTCCTGGTCGTGAAATCTGCTTTCTGCTACTCTTCATAACTCACCTAACATAATAAATTTAATATATATAAAAATGAGAGCAAGTATAATCTAATAACAAATCAGAAGAGAGCGGTGATTAAAACACCGTTTCTTGTGATAAATATTCTATCGTTGCGTGAATCAATTGTCAATTTATTGCTGAGAAGTATTTGATTAGTTAAAAAAACTAATGCACATCAATTCATGAGAGTGCATATACACCATACCGATAGGATAAGAAAAAGACCAACAGTATTTTGCTCAGAATTGGCAATAATTAGCTGTAGATACAATATGATTGATGAGGCTTCTTTCCTTTACATCAAAATCAACTGTCCTCAATTTAATTTACATACAATACGAATCAAGTGCCATTTACGAACACTACCACTCTAGTTGACGAATATACAATCCCATCAAGGGCTATTCTCTGACCGCTGTTGACGATTTCGTCATCTGCATTTATCACTAGTAGTCTATACGACTTTACAATATACCAGACTCACACTGCGCGCAACTTAACATACGTTCGTTCAGATCGTGGATAAAACCTCTAACTCTATCTAGGTACTCCACATTGTGTTCGCGGATTCTGCACGAGCTATGATATTACACATCTGAGTAGTATCAACATATTTTATTTTAAGATTACCTAGATTCGCTACAACAACCATCCGAAGTGTGGGACGATCATGAGATATCCTTGATTCCCTGTGGAACTCATGGCGAAATCTGACATCTATTTTGATTCAAGAACAATGTCACTGTTAATAAGTAAGCAAATGCCTCCAGAGGTGTTATGCAGATCACAACTTTGCAGTCAGGTATACACAACCCCGCCCCCTTTACATGCAAAGTTTGTAAAGTCTGCCTTTCTAGAACTATCCCCCACCTCCCCTCTTAAAACAACACATGCGATACACACAGGAGAGAAACCCTATGCTGTGCGAAGTTTGTGGATTTGCTATTTTACACAGTTCAAATTTAAAAGAACACATGCGAAAAATTATGGTGAGAAAACCGCATTCTTGCAAATTAGTGCGAAGATCTGCAATAATTCAAATCGACAACGATACAGTTCCCACCCTTCTCCCAACCCCACCCCCCCACGACACACTCCACTCCCGAACCCATAAAGCACCATGACCCCACCCCAGCGCAACTTCTCTTGCCCAAAATCTGTTCTTTCACATCTGCAGACAGTCTTCAGTTACAGAAACATATTGCAGACACACTACTGGAGAAAATTCCTTTTCATGTGAGCTTTGTGGATCTACATATTCAGGATAGCTTCAGCCACTTCACCACAACCCTGCCGCCCACACTCGAGCCCCACTACCCCTGGCACCTCGGCGCGCACGCAACACGCCCCCATTTCTTTGTGAACGTTTCTGTGATCTGCATTCTCAAAAAAAACCACAGAATAAAAAAATACAGACAATAATACATTGTTCGAAAGGCATTGTCTGCTAGTGCATAAATGATGGTGGTCTATGGTAAATTAACCCGGTGACAGTTTAATAAACCTTGAAGGCACACAATTGGGCGTTCTAGAAAAATAAGTTTTAAGTTAGTTAGAAGATCGTGAGGCTGGCCACCCTAAGCGACGAGAAGATGTCTTTCTAGGGTTCGCAACTACACCCGCCCAGCAGAATCATTGAGCTGCGGGAAAATTAAGTGTTTATATTAAGAAACGGTCTTGTTGTTTAATTAATGTCAAAACAAGCAAATGTCCAGCCCTGTAAGAAAAACTAACAAGAAAATCAACCCCCCCCCCCCCCCCCCCACTCCCCCCCCCCAGCAAAAAAGCCCTGATAGAAGTCAGCCCAGAGAAGCATTGGTGGCCAATGTAAAGCAGTTAGCAGGAACCAGCAATAAGCACGAAGCTTACATTGTAAGGACCTACCATTTGAGAATACAACATAAATAACTAAGGGAATGTTATGTTGATGGTGATGTAGTTTTCGTACAGACACACACAGAATCTCAATAGATAAGACAGGCAGCAGCAAAAAAAAAAGAATAAGAGAAAAAAAACAACAAACAAACAATTGAATTAAAGCAACTGTTGATACATCATCATCATATTCTTTTGTTCATTGATTGCAAATTTTTTTAATATCAAATAGTCGTCTAAGAATTTCATTAATGCTGTTGATTGATTTGAGCGACTCTCTCTGATGTTCATTCTTTTATTTTAGGTTTCAAAACTGTTCACATTGATATATTTATTCACCTAATTGTATAATGAGGCGAAAGTACTTTTTTGTTTATTATTGTCGTACTTAATTCATGTGGTTCAAGAAAGAAAGAGATACCAAGTCTTCTCAGCTTTTATTACATTTGAAGCGTTACCATCTCAAGATCGGCGAGATTATGCTGATATTTTTGTGGCGCTCAGTAACAAACCGTGCCAGATTGTTCTGTAGAGTGCAA
>CM042151.1:78997902-79043706 GCA_023376005.1 Doryteuthis pealeii | reverse complement strand
CCTCTCAATGATGTTTATAACTCAATGACCTCACAGAAACACATATTATGAGAACCTTAAATAACTCGAAAAATGAGCGTATGTGTAATGGGTAGATCATAGGAAACCAAACTGTCAACCAGAGTTCAATTATTCTGGAAGGGCTGTTGTGCATTTACAATTTACTACTCTTCTTCCAACCTAGGCGGTAATAGTAGCGGGCAGGACTGGGCTCTTTGACCTAGCTAGAACCAGCCTAGAAGAAGAGACTGAAAATAATTATTTGTCATGTATTCCACTTAACAGTACAAGAAATAAAGTTACATGCCAATTTAGCCTCAGTCGGGTAGAGCGTCCACCTAGAAGCACAAGCGTTTCCTGTTTGATACTGCGCTCTTTGCCAAAGCCACCATCATGCGAGTTAGCACAGGGTTCTGTGTGGTTAAAGTGAGAGCATGAATGGTAGGTGTGGCGATCCACCTCAGATGCTAAAATAATCTCCTTGGTCTTACAGTGCAAGAGAAAAAGGGATTAGACTCCCTCACGTATAGCTAATACCGACATTAGCTGCCTTGCCCAATTTATTTACAAAGCAGATGATCATAAACATAAACCTCTCATGATGTTATTAACTGATATATCCTCACATACATATTTCATAGAAACTTATTATACTCAAAAAATGGAAGGTGTATAGTGTAAGTATTAGAGTCATAGGAAATGGCACTCATGACCTGAGTTCAAATTCTGGACAGGGCTGTTTGCATTTCGCCATAGTCTAATACCTTTAGGAAAAGTATAATCGCATCCAACTATTCTCCCTCCAGCTATGGGTAAATAATAGGGAAGACTGCCGGCTCGTTTAACATTGGCTAGGTAACCAGTCTTAGGAGAAGGAAAACTCTGAATTCAAAACCTGGTCCTAAACTTTGCCTAACAAGCGAAAGCAACAATTCTTCCAGGCTGTGTGTTGTTCAGTTCTGCTGATATGGCTGCCACCACTTGGACCCTAACAAGCACCCTTGCAGAATAGAAGATGGGAGCTGCCACAAGAATGCTGCGTGCAAGTCTTGAACAAGTCATGGGAAACAGCACCCCACAAGAAAGCCAGGCTGTACGGCCACCTGCCCCCTATCTCGACAAAAACCATTTCCGAGTGAATGGACAAGACATGCTGGACACTTCTGAAGGAGCAAGGTCATGAACTTATAAGCGATGCTTCTCTTGGAAGCCAGCACATGGACATGCTAATTGGGGCCGCCACAAGGACTCTACATTGACCAATGCATTTTTATAGTAAAAAATCATTTGCAATGCATTATTTCATAATAAAAATCTTCCAATGCATTTTTATAGTAAAAATCCTTGTCCAATGCATTTTTATAGAAAAATCATTTCCAATGCATTTTTATAGTAAAATCATTCCAATGCATTTTTCCCGCATTGTTCATTAATTACTTTTTATTTATTCACAGATTTCCCGAGTTGCAACGGATAATACATTCCAACAAACAAGAATTACTGATCAGATTTTCATTAAGCTATGAACAAATTTTCATGATTGTAATCCCAGGAAAATATTTTATATCGTACACTGTTGACAAAAATCTACCACAGAAACATGCAACATTATGCTTTGAGTAAAACTTGTAGAGGAACTGCTCAATAAAATTGTTTTCTTGTGGGAATTCAGCTGCCATAAAAAAAAACTCTTGTCAAAATAATGGAATTTAAAGGCACAAACAAACAAACACATTGAAAAGACAAATATTTTTTATCTTGTAGTAATTTGTAACAATACATTTGAAACTGACCAAGACTTGAAAAAGCATAAGAGAACGCATAATGAAGAAATATATTCATGTGGAAATCTGTGCGCTCTGAATTTTTCAGAAAACTCACACTTAAAAATCCACCAGCGGAAAAAACACACAGGAGAGAAACCATACTTTTGGATATCTTCGACATACTTGTTCGAAAAATCGCAAAACTTAAAAATCCATAAACGGACACACACTGGGAGAACCATATTGTTGTAAAGTGTGTGGATCTGAATTTTCACTCAATTCCAACTTAAAAGAACACATGAGGACACACACTGGAGAAAACCATATTGTTGCAAATTTGTGGACAACATTTGCGCACAGTTCCACCGTAAAAAGACATAAAGCAAAACATGCTGCAAAGCATGCTGTAAAGAAAGAACACGTTTCGATATTTTGGATATAGCTGTTCAAATAGCTCTGTTTACAGCTGCACAACGAACACATACAAAAGTGGAACCATTGTCTAGTGATGTTAATGATATATATATTGTTCAAGAATTCAATTTTAAACGCAACTTAACACCTCCCTCAAAAAAAAAAAAAAAAAAAATACCAGGCATGGTTTATAATACACTGACTATATTCCCTGCAGGGGGGTAAAATTCCATTCCCCAAATAGGATGTCCGAGTATGACACTAAACTACGTCTGATGGAGAGGTTTAATTTGGAGATTCTGGAAGTGTGGAGTACCACTTCATTGCCATTCTCCCAGGTCCACTAGACTCAGAGTGGTAGTACCTTTTTAGAATCCTATCTATGTGGGCATGAAGTCTCTGTGGTATAATGGGTAACATGCTGGACTGTAACATCGAGTAAGTGAGTTTGAACTACTGTTGCAACTATTATGTAGACTTTTGGACTAATATCTTTGGAAAGGTATGAACTCACTCATCCCTCTACTATGGTTAGATAGTACCACTACAATGAGTCTTTGCAGTTAAAGAACTCAGAAGTTTGATATGCATTAAACAAAGAAACCAAACCAAACCCATCTATGCATTGAAATAGATCGTTTAAAAAATAATTTGTATTCGATAGACCATGTGAAAAAATAAACCTCCTATCCTAAGAAACTACACAAAATGTATATAGGAACATACAAGGGAATGCAATTCTCTAACCTCTCTGGTTATAATATAACCATAGACAGGTTGACATGCCCATTAAAATCTGTAGATATGTAAATTTTTACCATACTAATCAATATAAAAAAATGTTTCACACTTTTTACTGAAATGAAAAACTTGAAAAAAAAAAATCGAGCATGAAGCTCAGAAACACCAAAGAAACAGTTACTCAATAATAAAAAAAAAGTATATAAAACCAAATATTACAAAACATTAGCCATTCTATCATCTCTGTGTTTTTGTATTGTCTACAGGTGCTACAGAATATCTGAATATCAAATATCCACCCAAGTAAAGTTGTTAACTTTGCTGTTTCCCCTCCCCAAATGCAATGGATTTGTTCCAAGCAGCAGCAGTAGCAGCAGGCCTGTCTCCCCTCTTGCCAAAATGGATTTAACCAATAGGTATTATTGAAGCTTACTGAAATTTATTTCTCTGAATTTTTGAGATGAGGCTTGATAATTTGTCCAGATTAACTCATTCAGTAGAGTGTTCGGCTAGGAATCACAAGGTTCTTGGTTCGATACTTTCCCTTACCAACTCAGCATATGAGTAGTACAGTAAAGTGGGGAGCTGATGGGAGATGTGGCACTCCACCTCAGATGCTAAAATAATCTCCTTGGTCTAGCACAAGTGAAAAGGAGATAGACTCCCTGGCTGATACCGACATTAGGCTGCCCCAACGACTTTACTTATTAGTAACATAGAATAATAATTAGCCCAGCGTAACACCTGTACCCCAGCTATGGTTAGCGGAAATGAAAACAGGATACCCCTGTGTACTGAATGGGGGGCTGGGTTCAGAGTTCTTGATGGCTCCCCGATTACATCAAGAAGGTTCCCGAGTCTGAAAAGAAGGTCCTAAATCGACAAAATATACCTGGAGAAGGCAAAGGGCACCATCAGCCGAAGTGTTGTACAGATAACAATGAAGATGAGGAATAATACAAATAATATTTACTGAAATTTATCCAAAAACACTTTACATTCTTTACTCTGAGCACCTCTACAACATTTCACCCAGTCCTTTATACTTGACATCTAACTGTACAGCATTGCTATAAAAATCACTAGTTATAAACACCCACCCATGTTCAGTGACAATGACTATTTGCAATGGAAATTGGAAGTCAAATTATAACAAATAAATTGCAACAAACTTGAAGGAAAGCAAAGAGAAATCTTTCATTGCTGTTGATAAATAATGATGGTGTTAAAAATGTTTTAACAGAGTTGGACAGATTATTTGTAAAGGAAAACATGTACTCATTTATATAAAGAATATACAACATTTTTTTAAAGAATGAATCACAATCAGTTTTAGATTACATATTAGATTTTAAACAGCTATATAAGAAATATACTCATTTATACAAAAGATTTTAAAAGACTGAATCAATGTCAGTTTTAGATTACATTAGATTTTGAACAGCTAAATAAGAAATGTATTCATTTATATAAAGAATATACAAAATTTTATGAAAGATTGAAATCAATGTTAGTTTTAGATTACATAGTAGATTTTGAACGGCTAAATAAGAAATGTACTCATTAATATAAAAATATACAAAAGTTTAAAGGTTCATTAATATAAAGAATATACAAAATCTTTTAAGCTGAATCACTGGTCTTTAGAATTATTCCCCCACAAAAAAAAGCAGATCAAAAGAACGTACAAGGCTGGCTCCATTTGCTAATCTAAAAGGAAAATTCCTTAAAAAAAAAAAATTTTAAAGGTGATATCTTGAAGATAACCAATATGGAATAAAAAATGGATATTCAGAATTAAAATTTTTTTTTTTATGCATGTTTTTTGGTTCACTTTCAGAATGATATCCTTGGGAAAGGTATGAACCCTCTCATCCCCCTCAGATATGGGTTAAATAGTCCTACTACTGTTCTTCAACAAGGATGGCTTTGTCATTAAATAACCCATGAAGACTGACATGCTATTAAACAAAAAACAAAAACAAACCAGAGGAAAGTTGTTACATCATTCATCTCCAGGTTAATGTGAAGATACTAGCTGTTTTTGTTTTTTGTTGTTGCTTTACTCAATAAAGAAAATAAATCATATTACAACCATAACCTTCTGTGATTGTTTATCACTTGATCTAAGGATTTGAACTCCGGTCGACGACTCCATTTCCTACGACTCTAACCATTACACCACACACCTCCACTTTTTTTATGTACACATAATTTCATTTATCAACGACTTACATTTTTCCAACTTCTTACACAAGCCGGGAGCCAGTCGGATCAGAAATGGAATCGAAGTAAAGATTTCAACTGCTTCTGATTAACTGGTTCTTAGGAAAAAAATCTTTTTTCTTCTTTTGTTGGCAGCAAGCATTTATATATCATATTTAGTAATAGTAGAAGTTTAATTTTCTATACAACTGTTTTCCTTGGAGATGTAGAATTTTTGAAGAGTAGACACCGAAATATAAATAGTCCTTACTTAATATAAGTACTACTTCATACCTTCATCCCATACACCTTAGGCTGAGACATCCTAAATCTAATGAAACTTGAGAAATATTTGCAAAAATCTAACTTCTACATTGTCGGCTGCATTTTAATGAGAGAGAGAGAGAGAGGTGTGTGTCTGTCTGTGTGTCTGTGAGTGTATCTGTGTGTGTATGTGTGTGTGCATGTGAAAGAGAGAGAGAGAGAGAGGGAAGTTCCCATAGCAAAGATGCTAATGTGCTGGACTGTAACTTAGTAAGCAAGGCTATTATGTTCACTTTAGGACCCCTAGGAAATGTATGAATCCCCTGTTAAGTTTTTAAGGGCCATTGCTAGGTCTTAAAGCAGAAGCACTTATCCAGTGGAATTAGATCCTTGATAAAGAGTCTGTTGACAATGTGAATCCTTTGGTTACTAAAGTGTCCTGAGTTATTGGTATAAAGTCCTTCGATAATGTGAATCCCTTCGGTTACTAAAGTGTCCTCATTTACTGGTAATCGTATAAGTCCTTCGTGAGTATTAATAAAGATCCCGGCAATCCTATGTGCATCCTCCAATAGGGAAATTTGAATTATGAACAATATGGGGGGGGTTAAGTATTCTATCAGGCCAGTAGTACTGCCAGTGATTGGTTAGAAGAGTCAATCACATGACCTTGGCCAGTCGATAAATATAGGCAGGGAACTAGCACACACCTTATATCTAACAAAAGTCCAACATTCCTTCATCCCCCTAGTTATAGGTAAAATAGTACCCCTAATGTTCTTCTATAATGACAGCTTTAGCATTCAATAACCTATGAAGGTTGATATGCCATTAAACAAAGAAACCAAACTAATGGTGTATTTCTATGTGAAAGTTGCAAAACTTACCTGGTAACAAAATGAAACAAAAAGCAAAACACAGTACTTCATGAGGGAGTGCCCCTGGTGTAGTGGCTAACGTTTGGACTGCAACATTGAAGTAAACGGGTTCAAAGTCCAATTATGCAATTATATTCACTTTTGGATTAATACTTTTGGGAAAGATATAAACCGCTGATCCCCTAGCTATAGGTTCAAGAGTACCACTATTGTTCTTCTATAAGGATGGCTTTGGCATTAAATAACCCACAAAGGATTATATGCCATTAAAACAACCAAACCAAATAGAAATCCACATATTAAATGTAAAAGTGCTTAGATTTTGTATTGATTTTTTAAAAAAATTGTTTCTTTACAGAAACAAAGTACATGAGAACCCTGTTTGTATCATTGTGCAATATGTATCTTAAAAATTCTGATTTTTATATGGAAGCAGATTTGTGATCACTGCTGTTATTGTATAAATTTCTTTATATTGAATTATTTTCATACTAGGTTGAGTTTTGCAATATTTTGGTATCTTTTTTTTTGCTTTATTCTTCTAGTTACAATAAAGGCTGCCTAGCATTCAAAGTAGAAATGTTGCATAATTGATGGGTATACTATTGTTGTATAATTGTATGGTGGCTTGTTTTTTTTTGACAATACCCTGTAGCGAGAATGCAAAGGACCCAAGTGGAAAAATACCAGACCGTTTGGGAACCTTGACCCCAAAGGTAGGAATCTTGCACATCACACGTTTTAATTAGTTAGGTAATCAGTTTTTCAACCACAGATGAAGCAGAACAGACATGTGCTGCTGAGGTTGTAACTCAGACCTCGTGGTGAATAAGGATGGGCAGTAAATAAATCTTTGATCAAAGAAAAACAAATTCTTGTAGTTGATTAATGCATGATTTAAAAAGAAGCCCTTAGTTAGAGACAGCAACATAGTAAAAAGATAGAAGAGTCAACTAGATGACAACTGGCCAAAGAAGTAAAGATGAAACATGACAATTTGATGATCATAGCCGAAAGGAAGAAGATAGAAGAAATGAAAGCAAGTAAGTCACAATCTCAACTCTCTCTGTCTGTCTGTCTCTATCACACAAGAACTCTCTTGATATATATACCCAATGACAGTATATAACACTATCAGTAATGCATGGTTATTTGAATTCAAACCTAAACAGAGATTTTGATGGACATCTCATAACCTTTGTTTGATCCTTCTCTTCCTGTTTGCATGCAAGCATGAGAGAGTTTAGTCTCATAGTTTCTAGCTAGCTACCAAACTATGAAGATATGGTTAGCTGAACTCACACTGCATGGTTGAGAATCTGGATCCAAGTAAGAGAAATAAATATGTGAATTCACTAAAGAAGTGTCTTGAGTTGTCACTAAATACGAACAACAATGCAGGACATCTCAACTAGCCCAGAAACATCTTAAGAAGAAGCCAGCCCAGGAGTTAGAAGAGCTACTTCAATAGATACTCAGCCCAAGTAAAAAAAAACTGCTACTCAGAAATAGAAGAATATCATAAACTACAGAAAAGATATGTATGTTAAAATTAAGATGTACATGGCCACGTGTATACATGGGTAGACAGCAAATACAAAAATGTGAGTATATAACAGAAAATATCATATTGCATCATTTGAAGATGTATACAGCCATGGGTATACACACAGTATGAGAGAGGATTTAATAGAAAATATCATGTTGCACTGTCTGAAGATGTATACAACCATGGGTATGCATAATAGAATATATTGTTGTTGGTTGTCAGATAACATATTACAAACTAACAAAGCACAGCATTAACATCATCATCATCATCATCATCAAAGCTTGTTATCAGTATGGGTTCCTTTGACACTCTCTTGCCATCTGTCACTATTGGCCATCACTCTTGGTAAGATCTTGAGACAGCACTTAGTGTCTGCTCAGAACTGATGAATGCTGGCTGGCCAACCCTGGCGAGTCCAGGCGTAAGAGTTCATAGGAGGACTTTGTTTATGACTTTGTCTTGTCTGTATAATAGGAGGTAAGTAGCGGTACAACTGCTGCTTTCTGGAGTTCTTCAAAATAGCATGCAGCTTCCTTGTGTAGTTCTCATCTAGCTTGTTCTCTAATATATAATACACCCCCCCAGTGGTAATCCTTAACTATTTCCTCGTAAATTCCTACCATAAAATAAACTGAACCCTCATTTTATGTCCGTGTTTTTGCAAGAAATGTTTTATTTTTCTTGCACCCGTTATTTTACAATACTAAATATATTTTCTTTATTTATTTTGATATTCACTTCAATGTGTATATTAAAAAAGTTTTTATTTTGTGAGAATGGTTAGTTTTAAAGTGGGGGTTCGTTTTACAATTTAGGCATAAATTGGATCCTCCTTTTATGACCGTATTTTGTTTTTTTGTCGACGATAATTTAAAATCTGATTGTTTTATTTTAGAGTACCAAAGCGAAAAAAAAAAAAAAAAGAAAAGAAATAACAACAACAAAAGGAGCCCCCACTTTAAAACTAACCATTCTCACAAAATAAAAACCATTTTGCAAAAACACGGACATAAAATGAGGGTTCAGTTTATTTTATGGTAGGAATTTATGAGGAAATAGTTAAGGATTTCCCCCCCCCAGCTTTTGCTATGAAATACTGGAAAAAATTGGACACATAACCTAGTGGATAAAGGAGTTAGGTTAAAACAGTTCTAAGTTACGGTTATCTCTAGACTGCAGGTTCAATCCTGATCAGTTTTTTGCAAATGTTTTATTTTTCTTGCACCCGTTATTTTACAATACTAAACACAGCAGTAACATAGAATACTAGGACAGCAGTAACATAGAATGGTAATTAACACAGCTTAACGCCTCTTCCCCAGCTATGGTTAGCGGAATGAGAACAAGATACCCCTGTGGACTGAATAACGGGCTAGGTTCAAAGTTCCGTGATGACTCCCGATTACAACAAGAAGGTTCCTGATTATGACAAGATGGTTCCCAAGTTCGGAAAGAAGGTTCCCAAGTCCGACAAGAAATACCTGGAGAAGGCACATCGGCCGAAATGTTCTACAGATTACAATGAAGATGAGGACAATAGTCCGAATAATACAAATAATACTAATCATCAAGCCTCATCTAAAAAATTCAGAGAAATAGTGGAAAAAAACATTTCTCGTGTATATTGACTTTATGGAAATTTGTAGCTGCTAAATTTGAATTAAATTTAACATTTTTACAACTTTTTATCTGGTTTATCTATTCATATATAAAGGGTAGTTGGTGTGTATGTATGTATATCCAGATGAAACTAAAAGTAAAACAATTAATGACAAAGTAAATATATATACACATTAAATATCACCAGTTCTTGCTTTTTGTGCAAAAATTATGAAGATTTGATTTATATTCGAAGATATTTAAAAATTAAGATATACGTAAAAATAGCATTGAAATTCTACTTAAAATGTCTAGCATTTGTAAATCTCAAAAGTAAACGAATCAATACACCATGGTTTCTCCCAGTCCCTCTACTCAGGTGACGCTGGGTAGCCGCTTCTAGTGTACAGACTAAAAATGAGAATTTATTTTGTCAGTTTATATAATGTTTCAAAACACATACAATTTACACAGGGCAAGAACATGTTCACACGAAAATATAACAAAGTTTCATTGAAAATAAGTTCACACTAGAAGAAACAAATTATAAACAACAAAATAGGTCACGTGATTAGTTTAGGCTATATTGAAGGAAGAAATGGAAATATTCTTAACCTTTTTTTTAATCTCGCAAAAAATAAATAACAAACATAAAGAGTTGTTACAAAGAAAAAGAGTTAATTAAAAGATCAAATAATCCGAGTGGGGGAAAAATTACTCACCATTATCTTGAAAAATAAGTAAAACAGTTCGTTTTTTTACGACACGGTCAGTTTCTTTATTGATATTTTTTTAGCTGAATTCTGTATTCAAGGTTCTTTTACTAAAACCTCTGGCATTGGAACTCATGAAAATCTTCTAAAATAATTATTCAATTATAAATCTTTATAGTAAAAACGTAAAAATCGTTTTTTGTCGGTTCATTTTTTAAATATTTCATAAAATGATATAGTGGGGGGTAGGATAGACCTCGTAAAACATATTTCCTCTAATATATTTTAGGAAAAAACTATTGCACACATATTTACATCTAAAGGTAAGTAATTATGGAAATTCTCGTAAAAATCTGACCATTAATTGATTTTTCATAGAATTTTTTAAAAAGCCTCTAGTCATAACTTGTTTCTGGCTATGTTAAAATGTTAATTGATTTAACAGTGCAAAAATGAAAACATTGCTTTTCGTTCATAATTTTCATTATTTTCGTGAGCTGTAGGTACCACCAATTTGACCCAGTGCAATTTACCCCCCCTACATTTAACACAATGAAACTTGCAGAAAAATTAATATTTTCTTGAAAAGTTTTTTCCATTCGAAAGAAAAAACATGAAATAAACTCCTGATGATTTTTTAAATTTTTTATCAGCATAGGAAAATAATGAAAATTATGATTGAAAAACAATGTTTTCATTTTTGCACTGTTAAATCAACTGAAATTTAACGTAGCTAAAAACAAGTTACGATAAGAGGATTTTTTAAAAATTCTATGAAAAATCAATTAATGTCCGATTTTCACGAAAATTTCCATAAATGTTTACCATTGGATGTAATACATCTGAAATAGTTTTTTTCTAAAATATATTAGGGGAAATATTTTTTTACGATGTCTATCACCCCCCCTATTTTATTTTATGAGATAAAAAAAAATGATGTGGAAAAAAAATTTGGTACTTTTTTTCTATAAAGATAAGAGTCTGAATAACTATATCAATGAAATTGTATAACGTACCGAATTATAGTTTTTTTTAGGAAAAATAATGAATCGGAAATAAAAAGTGCAAAAAAATGTCATAATATTAATATTTGAAAACTTTTTTTTTCTTATGTAATTGGTATGTACTATATTCTATTAAATTGTCAAAAAAAAAAAAAAATTTTTTTAAGAAATTAATTTTTACGAGATTTTCAATCTTTTGTGTGATTAAATATTTTTATTTTCTGCGTGAAATAAATTAAATTTTTTTTTTTTTCCTGTGGAAAAAAATCAAAATTTTCACGGATATTTAAAAACATGAATTTTAGAATTCAGGTGAACTAAAAGTTGGTCCGATCCGTGCTCGATTAATATTTTTAAAAGAATTTGTAATTTTTGTTGTTGAATAGTAATATGTGATCCTTAGAATGTACGAAGAGCATTGCTGACATTTGTTTTACAAAGAGACGAGACGCTTCTAAGTAACCAAGATTGTTCCTGTTAGGCTGACAGTGTTAGCGTGAAAAAAATTATTTTATTTAACTTTTTTCAATAATTAAATAAAAGTAAGTATAATAGATTATTTATCAGTTTTTTCTCTTAGAAAAAATATTCAAATTTTCATTCCATACTTTTACGGGTTATCGTAAAAGGGAAATAATTAGTAACTTTTTCTGTCTATATTACGGTCTGAAAATTACCCTTTCGCATGTAATACGGGCAGGTTTGTTTATTTTTTAAGATAACGATGTAATTTTCCCCAATCGGATAATTTGATCTTTGAATTAACTATTTTTCTTTGTAACAACCCTGTACGATCTTTTTTTTACGAGATTTTTGATAAACAAAGTTCGGAAATATCTATTTCCGTTTTATTCAAGATGGCATAAACGGTCTGGTGGTACCTATTCTTTATTGATATTTTTTTTAGCTGAATTCTGTATTCAAGGTTCTTTTACTAAAAACTCTGGCATTGGAACTCATGAAAATCTTCTAAAATAATTATTCAAGCTCTTATCTTTATAGAAAAAAAGTAAAAATCGTTTTTTGTCGGTTCATTTTTTAAAATATTTCATAAAATGATATAGTGGGGGGTGATAGACCTCGTAAAACATATTTCCTCAAATATATTTTAGGAAAAAACTATTGCACACATATTTACATCTAAAGGTAAGTAATTATGGAAATTCTCGTAAAAATCTGACCATTAATTGATTTTTCATAGAATTTTTTTAAAAAGCCTCTAGTCATAACTTGTTTCTGGCTATGTTAAAATGTTAATTGATTTAACAGTGCAAAAATGAAAACATTGCTTTTCGTTCATAATTTTCATTTTTTTCGTGAGCTGAAAATTAAAAAAAAAATCATTAGGAGTTTGTTTAATGATTCTTTTTTCGAATGGACAAAAAGTTTTCAAAATAACATTAACCTTTATGCAAATTTCATTGTGTTAAATATAGGTGGGTAAATTTCACAGGAAAAATTGGTGGTATCTAAAAACAAACATGCATTCTAGTGGTTATTTCTCTGTATTGGTATAAAAAGTGTTTATTACACAATAATTAGTTTGAACCATAGATATAACTTACTCTTGCTCATGACGTCCCGAAAATGGTGACACATGAGGCAGAAAAAAGTGTAATATTTAGTTCTCGTGTATTTAGTTCTTGCTTTATGGGCAGAAAAATCTCGAAAAAAGTTGCTTATATACACGAATAATTACGATATTGTTCTGTCTCTTTTTTGCAAAGAGGACTGTTTTTGTTCAACACCGCTTAACAATTTCCTTTCCTTTCTTTCTCGAAACACTAAACAGTGAACTTTATACCGTATTTTCCTATTGCTGTTTTGTTCTCTTTCTTTTCAACTTCAATGTTCTTGTTATGACTTAACCGAAAAATGCAGACTTTATTAATTAAATTGACTGAGAAATCCTAAACCAGTCACACCAAATGTGGAAAACAATTAAAAACAAAATTGAAAGAGGTAAACATCGTCTATTTTATCTTTTTTTGTTTATTTAACTTTTATCTTTTATTTTTTTTGTTTTGCTTTAGTTTTTCTTTTCCCGTTTCTGATTAAAAAAATATATCAGTCGGATTTATCAAGTGAGAAACAGTTTTCCACTTTAAAAAACTACGACTGGTAATCCGCCCTGGCAAGCTTAGAATACGTCGATTGCATCCGCTGCATAGGGATAAGAATCCCCTACCTCAATAAAAGGTGTGTGTGTGTGTGTGTGGGGGGGTCTGGGTACGATGCTAAACTGCATCCGGCGGTGGTGAGGCTCCTGTTCTAAAGCTCTGAGGAATAGTTATTTTCCTGACCTCCCACCAGGCCGGATTAACACACGGTCTTTTCACCCATATACCGAAGCTCATGTGATTGTCAGTGATGGTATGTGATCCCTTTGGCATTCCCCTTTTGAGGCACCCCAGGCACCATGCAATAAACCCGGCCCTCTCCCTTTTATGCGAGGGGGAAGCTCTGAAGAGTATGCAAAAATACTAAATTAAAGTTTTGAAATAAGATAACTGATGCATTATAAAATTCATTAATTGATAAATCAATACTGAAAATTTCATTAAAATCGGATAATTACCTGATTTTTGGTAATTCTTTTGCAATCGCGAATGTTACATTAAAATTGTAAACAAGCACTTAAAACCATTGAAAAAGAGACAGAATGGCGGATCACGTCGAAATTGACAAAAAAAACAAAAACAACCTTTAAATGTATTAAAAATAAACTGCATATGTAATGATATTTTTCCTTTTTTAATGATGGTCATTATGTTACTACTTATCGATTTAGACAAAAGTTTGACCTTAAATAATAGATGTAATTAATTTTAATTCATTTTTTAAATTTGTAGCAGACGACAAAAAGGGTATACCTAGTATGGAGCCACCTCTTCATTGCCATTACTCCCAAGTCCATTCAGTGTGGTAGTACTTGTTAGGGTCTCATCAATGGATCAAATAAATGTTATAAAAATTAGTTGTATTCTACGTACCACCAATTTTCCCTGTGAAATTTACCACCCCCTTATTTAACACAATGAAACTTGCATAAAGGTTAATGTTATCTTGAAAATTTTTTGTCCATTCGAAAGAAGAAACATTAAAAAACTCATGATGATTTAAAAAAAAAAATTTCAGCTGACGGAAATAATGAAAATTATAAACGAATAACAATGTTTACATTTTTGCGTCGTTAAATTAACTGAAATTTAATGTAACGAAAAAAACAAGTTATGACTAGAGGCTTTTTAAAAAATTCTATGAAAAATAAATAAATGGTCTGATTTTCACGAAAATTTCCAAAATTGCTTACCTTTTGATGAAAATATATCTGAAATAATTTTTTCCTAAAATATATTAAGGGTAATATTTTTTACGAGGTCTATCCCCCCCCCTCCATTTTATTTTATGAAATATGAAAAAATGAACCGACAAAAAAGGATTTCAATTTTTGTTTTATAAAGATAAGAGCCTGAATAATTATATCAGCATATTTTTATAATTTTCAATGCCAGTTTTTTTTTTAGTAAAAGAACCATGAATACAGAATTCAGCTAAAAAGATATCAATAAGGAAACTGACCGCGTCATAAAAAATACGAACTGTTTTATTTATTTTTCAAGATAACAGAGAATAATTTTCCCCAATCGGATAATTTGATCTTTGAATTAACTGTTTTTCTTTGTAATAACTCTTTATGTTCGTTATTTGTTTTTTTGCGAGATTTAAAAAAAAAAGTTCAAAAATATTTATGTTTCTTCCTTCAATATGGCCCAAACTGATCACGTGACCTATTTTGGTGGTACCTATATCCGATAGAAATATTTGATGCCATAACAGTGAATTATTAGGATTGAGAATAGTTACTTGAAGATATTATAATTTAAGGTTTGGACATGCTAATGTGGGCCACCCAGCAAGGATCTACAATCTACATTTGCTAACTCTACGCTGATACTGGATGCTGCGTGGAGGACCTCCTTTGGACAATGAATGATAGAGAAGGTTGGTGAGAGATTGCCATGGATATCCGTGCTAATTACATGACATGATTATTATTATTATTATTATTATTCCTTTTGAGTTTTCACATCAGTGTTAGCTGATGGTCTTTCACTGGAGTCTGAGTGACAGCAAGTCTCCTCAGGTCTCCAGGACTCTTCTGAGTATTCTGGCAGATTCCAGCAGTGCAGTGTTCTGAATTGTTTCAATCCTTCCTTTGATATCCAAACTTTCCAAACCCTTTTCTAATCCTTTTGGGACTGTTCCAAGTGCACCAACTACAATTGGTATAACTTTCACTTTCATATTCCATAACTTTTTCAGTTCTCTGGCAAGGTCCAGATATTTGTCAATTTTTTCATTTTCCTTTAACTTCACCCTGTGATCCGCTGGCACTGCAAAATCCACCAGTTGACAAGTTCTTTCTTTTTTGTTAATCAACACTAGGTCTGGTCTTCTTGCTGGGATAAGGTGATCCGTTTTAATTTCAAAGTCCCAGAGAATTTTGTGCGTTTCGTTCTCAAGAACAGATTCTGGTTTATGCATATACCATTTTGTTGTGTGGTCAAAATTTAATTTCTTGCATAATTCCCAGTGGATCACCTTCCCAACCCAGTCGTGTCTAGTTTTGTATTCTCGTTGTGCTAGTTTGCTACATTCGCAGAGTATATGGTTAACAGTCTCATCTCTATTACCGCAAAGTCTACATTTACTATTTTGTTGGCTCTTTTTATTATTATTATTATTATTATTTTCATTATTATTATTATTATTATTATTATTATTATTTGTTTGAAACTTTATAACTGTGCAAATAAATGACTAGTGAATTGCTGTCACTTATTCCGTGAAAAATCACCAGTTAAAATTAATAAGAAGCACTCACATAGAGTAAAAAAGAAAAAGAAATAATAATAACACCTTTTGACATACAAAGATTTCTAACAGAAACTGATTAAGGATGAAAAAAAAAATTTGTACAAAAGTTATTTTCTTTGTAAAAAATATTAGTGCAATTAATTAGAAGCTGGAGAAATATATGGACCATATGACCTTTAGGCACCCCTTTGACGATCTCGATTCATAAGGACATTTTTTTCATTTACACCATCAAATTCCGGTTGTAGTGGTTAGGGTTAGGGGTAAGTTTTATACTCTAAAAAAACTCTAAAAATCGTCTTTCAACAATTTACTGGATTTTGATGGTGTAAATGGAAAAAATGTCCTTATGAATCGAGATCGCAAAAGGGGTGCCTAAAAGTCATATGGTCCATATATATATATATATATAATTCAAACAATACTTTTCTCATCTTTTAATCAATGCTATCTCTAAGAAATACACCACATATTTTGGACATCTCCACATGTACCAATCACATCCTTACTTTCAAAATGAACACTGGCCAAAATACGGTTATGAGACTTTTCTCTATATACATTTCCCAACTCCCATAATTAAAAAAAATAGTATCCATCACTGTTCAAAAAACAATTTTTCCTTCATATTGTATTGTCCTGATGAAGGTTTGATATAAACTAAAACATTTAAACGTTGATTTCACCATCAAGAATAAATTCATTTTGTTTGGGAATACTTTGTTTTTCTATTTTCTCTCTCTCTCTCTCTCTCTCTCTCTCTCTCTCTATATATATATATATATATATATATATAATAAATATATAAAGGTTTTACATATCTATTTATAAGGTGACAAAGGAACATTCACGACCATATTGGTTTCATGCAATGCAATCATCAGGTGAAGATGTTTCAAATGCAAGGAAAATCGAAAAAATTTCAAAAGAATTTCAGAAAATCCAATAGACATGAATATATATATATATATTTGTTTGCTATATTTATAAATGCAGGGCTCAATATAGGTGATAAAGCCTATGTAGATCTAAGTTTGTATAGAGTAGACACAGAGTCAACAGTGCCTGATGACTGTCAGTTTGTCACATATGCAATTATCAGACCAAGAGCTTGACCTATAGCCTCTGTCTCTATGCTGTACAAACTTATAAATAACCAAGTAAGTTGGTGTTGGGGATATTTCTGAGCAAGACCTTTTTTAATATCAAAATATAAAATTGGTATAGTCCATATTGAGAGCGCAATGCATAAGGATTGGGGAATTATATACAGAGCAAAGAATGGGCTTGCATACCAGTCATATTAACAGTTATAAATTTATTTCCGCAATATCAATCAGCTTTATCGGCCTGTTTTTCACAAAGAAATGGTACAAAATCACCAAAACTTGTTTATATTGTTATAATATATATATATATATATATGAGACGTAAACAAACAGACGGTGTTTGTGATATGGCTATTTTCAGCCGACAGTATTTGGGAGAATATGTGCTTAAATGAAGTCGAACCTATTTTTTGAAATTTAATTCATTAATAATTAATTAGGCGGGATTAAACTATTTAAATGTAAGGCTAAACAAATCGAGAAAAATCAATCTCTGTATGTACATTTCGGCCTATTAGGCCTCATCAGCAGAGCTATAGATACGAAGACCGCCCCGTGTGTGATTCGAAACCTGTCTGTCAAATTAGCAGGCAAGTGTCTTACCTCCACACCAAACGGACTTAGCAAGATTTTCATCGCTTTGTTAAGTAGTAGTATTTTATATTCCTCTTGAGTGACCTCTACACGAACTTACGAGACGTAAACAAACAGACGGTGTTTTGTGATATGGCTATTTTCAGCCGACAGTATTTGGAGAATATGTGCTTAAATGAAGTCGAACCTATTTTTTGAAATTTAATTCATTAATAATTAATTAGGCGGGATTAAACTATTTAAATGTAAGGCTAAACAAATCGAGAAAAATCAATCTCTGTATGTACATTTCGGCCTATTAGGCCTCATCAGCAGAGCTAAATGTACATACAGAGATTGATTTTTCTCGATTTGTTTAGCCTTACATTTAAATAGTTTAATCCCGCCTAATTAATTATTAATGAATTAAATTTCAAAAAATAGGTTCGACTTCATTTAAGCACATATTCTCCCAAATATATATATATATATATATATATATATATATATATAAACAGCCATTAGAGCTGAAGGAAATAGGATTTAAAAAAATTTTAAATGGTGTTCTATATGAGGAAAATTTTTAGGCAAACAAAAAATCAACTAATTATTTTGATTTTAATAAAAATTTCTGGACTAATTCATTAATAAAGAAATTTATTTTGGCAAAACATAATTTTTAACTGCTCATTTGGTTGGAGCTTAGAATATGCTGAGTGTATCACATACAGCAGGATAAGACACCTCCACAAAAAGAGATGTCCCATATATGAAACTAAATCAGTGGATGGTGAGTGTCCAGTTCTGTAGATTTTGAGAGTGTGATGTACTCCTTAATGGCTATTACTCTCAGATCCACCCTGACTCAAAGAAGTAGTACCTGTTAGGATCCCATCAAATAGATCTGTTTAAAATTATTTGTATTTGATAATGTACACAATTATATTCAAAATAATATTTATCTATCACAAAAGGGAAATGTATATATATATATATATATATACACACACTCACATATATGTATATATGTTACTATTTATATTTTGAAGGCAATTACAATGCGTATGAAATAAAAGTGGACACTATTTTATTTTATACGCATTGTAATTGCCTTCATAATATAAATAATAATAAATTTTACTTAACAATGCTTCAAGCAAATTATTAAATACTATATATATATATATTCCTTTTTTGATTATTAAATATTATTTTGAACATAATTGTGTACACTATTGAATACAAATAATTTTGAACAGATCTATTTGATGGGATCCTGACAGGCACTACCACTTTGAGTCAGAGTGGACCTTGTAGTAATGGCAATTAAGGGGTATATATATATATATATATATATATATAACATATTAAATACATATCACAAAATAAATGCTTATGTTCACATTAAGATAGGATATTTGATAAAGGTATAAATTCATATATTTGCCTATACTTTGGGTGTGTATATTTATACATATTGTTCTGGGTTTAAGTTCTGGAAATGTCTTTGAATTGCATAGGACTCCAAAAGAGGATAGAGTAATTTATTAGGTTTTAGTAGAAACAGAATATTCTTTTATATATTCTAACATTAAAAATATAAGAATACACAAATATCGATGAATATTCATTCATTCAAGAACTTTCATTCAATTCTCTTGATTCTTATTTCATTTTTTTGTTTTACAGATCTTCTGATTTATCCTGAGATTGTCCATTTGAATAGATGAAAGTTTATGGAGAATATAAAACATGGAAAAATATATTTGTGAAGTTTGCGGATTCACTTTATCAAAGAGTTCATCACTACAAAGGCACATGAGAAAACACACTGGAGAAAAACCCTATTCATGTGAAGTGTGTGAAGCTTCTTTTTCCCAGAAGTCAAGTTTGGCAATACATGTTCGGATACACACTGGAGAGAAACCTTATTCATGTGAAGTGTGTGGAACATCCTTTTCACTTAATTTATCTTTAAAACGTCATATGAGGATACACACAGGAGAAAAAACCATATGCTTGTGAAGTGTGTAAAGTAGCTTTTACACAAAGTTCACAATTAAAAGCACACATTCAAAAACATACTGGGGTAAAGACATATTCATGTGAAGTTTGTGGATCTAATTTTTCAAGGGGATCAGTTTTAAAGAGACACATGCGAACACATACTGGAGAGAAACCATATTCTTGTGAGGTATGTGGATCTGCTTTTTCACAAAGCTTCCAATTAAAGAGACACATGCGAACACATACAGGGGAGAAACCATATTCTTGTGAAGTGTGTGGATCTGCATTTTCAAGTAATTCTTATTTGAAAAGACATGTACAAACACATACAGGTGAGAAACCGTATTGTTGTGAAGTATGTGGATATGCATTTGCACAAAATTCACAATTAAAAACTCACATGCGAACACATACTGTGGAAAAATCATATTCTTGTTAAGTTTATCATGAAAATCTGCATTTTCTGAGTTCATATTTGAAAAATTGCGATCAGATACATGTTAAAAAATTAATCTTGTGAAATACATTGTAAGAAAATAAAAAGTTTAATTAAAAAATTTATACACTGATCCAGATAGTCAATGTAACTATTTGAGGTTTATTTTTCAACAGACCTCCTTGGGGTCTACACACTTCTTCCATTGGTGTTGCAGTACTTGGACCCCATTGGTAAAAAAAAATTATTAATAGCAGATAAAATGTCATCACATGAACTTTTCAGCCCATGATGTATAAAAGTGTATATTATTTTATGTTTTGTGATGGATCTCTATTTTTTCTTATTCAATTTTAAAAGATTCAATGAAAGAAATTAATTCTTTGGTTTGTTTTTTGTTTTTGTTTTTTTTTTTAACCCTAAAGTTAGATTTATCTTTGATATAAATGCTTGGCTATAGTAATTTGGAATAAGTTGCAATACTTGAAAACAAAATGTCTGAAGTCTGAAAGAAAATGAGGATTAGGACGAGACTCTCATTTATATTTGAAAACAATATTGGCTATGACACAAAGATATGTTTGCTTGTTTTAATTTGTTTCCACAAATAATAAAGTTAATGATGTCTTAAAGAAGATATATCGTTTTAAGGTTATAATGATAGTGTATGCTAAGAAATAAAGAAAGAAAGAAAGAAAAGAGTAAAAAATAGAAAGAAAATAAAAAGGAAAGAAAGAAAAGAAAATATAAGAGGGAAAAAGAAAATAAGCGAAAGAAAAGAAAAATGAAAAAAAGAAAGAAAAGGAAAGAAAAAGGAGGAGAAAAATTAATTAGAAAAAAAGAAATTAATAAGAAAAAAAGAAATGAAAGAAAGAAAAAGTGATAAAAAGAAATAAAGAAAATAAAGTGAAAAGAAGAAAAAAATAAATTATTGAAAAATAGATAAAAATAAGAAAAGAAACCCATCTTGTTCTTATTAAATTTGCTGAATACTCTGTAGAGGTAGTGTGGACGAGCAGATTCCAAGCCCCCAAGAACGAGACGAGTCCGGATATGTTTGGCCTGTGCGAGGGTGAGGAGTATGGCGAGTGATCACGGAAATTGAACTCGTCACCTCTTCGTCGTTGAAATGCTGGTGAAATTCCACACGAGCAGTGCAGAGTAACCCGGATGTAAAGTTTCGTCCTGAGAATTGACGCGTGCTGATGAATGTCGAATGTGCAGCACAGGCAATTCAGAGTAAGGAGCCCAGATGAACACAGTAATTGGGTATTTAAGGACCTATTGGAGAAAAGATTGGAGTAGCATTTTGGCTGTCGAAACAAGTGGAAGAGAACATATATTTAGATATTGCTAGTGAGAAGGCTAGAACTGTTGGGAGAGATTGTTCAAGACGGAAGACTTTGTTGCGGGAGCAAACGCGTTGGACTTGACTGTGCACCCCCCGAGCATTTACTTTCATTCATATTTCAGATAGAACAGAGTGATGTGCCCCTGTGTATACGCAAAACTGGACAGATCTATATATAGAGAGAGCAACGAGGTGGCCATTTACATTTCATTCTTGGCATTTGTATGAGACAGTAATCATGTATTTCCTACCTTACATACTCAAAGATAATTTCTAGAAATATTTGTAATATGTGGAACTGCTTTCTTTGAAGTTGAACATTATTTTCCTTTCATTTTCTATGAAAAATGAACTTTAATCACAATACCATAATTATTCATACTAGCAAAATAAAAAATACCCTCCGGGCGATGTAAAAATAGATTTTTTAAACATATTGCCTGAGAGCTGGGAGTTAAAAATTCAATGTCAGCGAGTTTGTACCCTAAGTAAATAAAATCATCAAATTCATTAAAGGATTAAAAAATAAAACAATTTGAAATGTAAACTTTAAATTAGCTCAGTTGGTAGAGTGTTCGGCTAGAAACCACAAGTTTCCTAGTTCGATACCGGTCCTCGCCAACTCAGCGTATGAGTAGCACAGGGATCTGTGCGGTAAAGTAAGGAGCTGATGGTAGGTGTGGCGCTCCACCTCAGATGCTAAACAATCTCCTTGGTCTAGTGCTTTTGAAAAGGGGATAGACTCCCTTGCTGACTGGCTGATACCGACTTTAGGCCGCCCCG
Organism: Doryteuthis pealeii; assembly: GCA_023376005.1. NCBI lineage: Eukaryota > Metazoa > Mollusca > Cephalopoda > Myopsida > Loliginidae > Doryteuthis > Doryteuthis pealeii. Next base: position 79,021,430 of record CM042151.1, on the reverse strand, counting down.
TCGACTTTACTTTTACTTTATATATAGATATATAATACCAGTCATGTATTTATTAAAACTTGTTTTAAAAAACAATGATAACTGTCAAATGCTGCATGTTCAAATTTTGAGAGTATTTATTCTATGTTATAACGATTTTGGGTAATGTGACGTAAGCAGTGACGTAGTTTTTGTTACAGACAAAAACCGGAAGTGAATCTCCATTATTAATAGATATAACACACTTTTTCCACATTTTTAAGCCTAGGTTTGTTGGATTTTATGGAATGTCAAACATTGTTGGGTTATTTTATATGAAAGACCTTTTCTTCTATTTATGCATGATGGGTATTAAAATTTTTTTTTAAAACAATTTTTTTTCAGACACATTTTTTCTATTAAACTCATAGATGAGACTCTAACAGGTCCACTCCAGGTCAGTGGACCTGAAAGTAATCACGATGAAGGGATACTCCACACTCCCCAGAGCTCCGAAGTTAGATGCAGTTTAACATCATACCCAAGACACTAAGACCCTCAGCCACTGCCTTCTAGCACATATGATAAAAAGGGTTAGGGCTTGCCATAAGGGCAATACGTCTGGGAAAATTCATATGGATGTTTGATGTGACCTGCAGATTGATGTGACCAGCTGATTGATCAGAGAGGACCTCTGCAACCATTTGTCTAACCTAAGTAAGGGCCAAAGTGAAGTGTTGTATGTCATGGACTGCTCAACCACCAGGGTTTCATCCTTAAGCATTATGGGTCACCACCGTTAACAGGTGGACCCCATTAGTGGAATTTTGTTACCCCTCTGCAGAGATGCAGTCATTGTATTCTTCTGCCCCAGCTGAAAAAAGTTGGGGGGGTGTATTATATGCAAAAACTAAATATTTACTTTTTTTTTTATCTACATGCATCACCGTATGTTATATAGCCAACATTGGGTATATAATCAAGAGAGAACTTGTGTGATAGAGAGAGAGGGGTATTAGAGTGAGACATATACAGAATTGTGACTGACTTGCTTCATTTCTTTTCAACTGCTTTGTCTAGTGGCTGTTTCATCTTTACTTCTTCTTCTTTGGCCGGTCGTCTTGTCTGGTCTCCTAACTTCTTCTAAGTTCTTTTCTGGCTGTTTCATCTTTAACAAAGGGCTTCTTTTAAGGGCATGCAATTAATTAACTAGGTTTATAATTTTCTTATACAAGATTTTATTTCTATTTTGCCTGTCTTCATTCATCATGCACTTGAGTTACAGCCTCAGCAGAACAAGTCTATTCTGCTTCATCTCTGGTTGAAAACTGATTTCCTAACTAACTAAAACATGTGACATGCAAGATTCCTGCCTTTGGGGTCAAGGTTACCAACAGTCTGATGTTTTTCCACTTGGGCCCCTTTAATTTCTCGCTACAGGGTATTGTCAAAAATGGTAAATCAGCACACTTGCAAATTATTTGACTCCTTGGAATTATATAATTGAGTGCACATATAGGATAAAATCCTATATTTTATATTCAGATAAGGATAAACAAAAAAATCACACAAACACGATTCTTTTTCCAAACTTAAGGAAAATAGATTATACATTTGTCAGAGTTTGATTGGACAAATCGGTGATTACAACTACGTCTGCACTTTAGCGCCAAAATAGAATATCAAGATCAGAGCCACCTAAGAATTATAAAAACAGAGAAAAAAAATCAACAAATATTCAGATTCCATCTCTGCTTCGAGACAACGCAACCACGATTGCAGTCACTAGCCTTTCAATTGAAGAAACAGATGTTTGAGCAAACGATTCGACTTGCTAATGACAAAAACAAAACTTCAACTTTCTGAGTCAACAACAGTTTTCACGTTTACTACTGGTACTATCAACAATCACTGTGCTACTGCGATTAACACCAGAAATCCATTTCCCAGGTTGTACATACCGAAACTTTATTTTCCTATCGAACTTTGCTAATTCTACATACAAATTTTTGCATTCATATTAACGTTGTGAACATTCACATATTTTTGATTTATACAAATTTATTCTCAGAATAAATTTATTTATTATTTATTAAATACATGCCTTGTCTTTGTCATTTCTCTGTATTTTCTGCCTAAACTGTGTCTTGTTATTTTATTGTCATTTTAAAGATTATTTGTGAAGTCAGATCATGCAACACTGGCTTCTACACACACAATGATTATTATCAAATAAGAATAATTACTTTAAACTAGGTATGACCAATTTTACTAAAGGGAGGTAATAAAAAATATTCTTAAAATTTTTAAGTTTTAAAACAATTACAAAGGGAATTGTCTGATTTTAATAAAATTCTCAGCACTTTATTTTACTTTAAAATACCATCTGGGGACAGCAACGACTGCTTCTGTACGTGTGTCATTGTTATGTTATTTTTTATTACGTTTTTTTCACAACTCAGTGTAACTTTTTAGTATGAAATTTACACGTATAGGCTCCCATAAAATTTTTCCATTTTCACTGACAAAGTCAAAGTATGAAAACATCATTTATCCCAATTTAACTCGTCTTTTTAGACATAAATTCTTTAAAACCATATGACTGTGTATAAATTATTAATATGAAGTCTGTCAGCAAAGCTATTAGCCGGATTTTTAATCTAGAAACAGCAACAACTGTTTCAGTATATGTGTCCTTCTTATTTTGTTATTTTACAACCGTTTTTGGCTAGGTATTGTAACATTTTGTATGAAATTTACAGATAAAGACTACTATATTTTTTCTATTTTCACCGAAGAATTGGAAATGTGAAAATGTAATTAATCCACCTTTAACTCGTCTTTTTGGACGTACGAAATGCCATTAACATCAATCATGAAATCAAAATTGAAGTTCTTTTAAAATTCCTTCAGAATTTTTGAAAAAAAATCAGATGGAGTCAAAAACACAAAAAATAAAAAAAGACAATCACCTTTATCTATTAATTCGGAGGAACAATAAACGACTTGTTTGTTGGTGTTTTAACTTGTATTAAATGTGTATAATTATTATACAAGGAACGAAATGATTTTAATCACCGCTTCCGGTCTTTTTGTTGTTCGGCTTTTTGTCATATTTTCTAAGGTAATTGATCGTGAATTTCACTGTTTCTTATTATCGTTTTCTCTATATCATTCTTCTTTATTATGGTAAATTTCGTAGAGAACAACAGAGAAATTGCATTGAATAAATCAGAAAATAGAAAAGTCGAAATGTCAACAAAGTTGTATACAACGCAACACTTACTTAAAAACAAAGAAAATATTAACTTATTCGCTCCATTTGTTTCATTGTTTGGATCTTTCTATTCATTATTCCACATCTAAAAAGGTAAGTAGAAAAATATAAACCAATATTAAATCTTCAGGCATTTTCAAAAAATAAATGAATACTTTAACTATTCAGCCTTTTTTTTTTTTTTTTTTTTTATTTTTGTTTCGCAAAAATAAGATACGTTTAAATTCATTTGAATAATGCGTTTTCAAATTTAATTTAAGATATTCGTTGCTAAAATTATTTGGCTTCAACTTAATTTGGTTTTGGATATCTTCTTGTTTAGCGTCTGAAACAAAATCTACATTCAGAATTCTTAATTATCTCCCTTATGTTGACATCCTTCCGTCTACTAAAGACGATGGCGTAGAGTCCACTTGTTTTTCTTTTTTTTTTTCTTCTCTCCTGCAACTGCGTGAGTGGTTGAGCGGCACAATTTTGAATGGCAATATCTGGAATCTCCCTTATAATCATAAATAAACCCACACAATGGCATTGCAAAAACAACAGCAATTGTGTCACCAACAAAGCTTTCATCACATAATGACCCTGAGGTCAGGCATGGTTTCAAGCCGAATCAACCATACCACTAACCCAGAGCACTCCAGCTGTAACTTACTATACTACCAAACTTTGTTGGTTGTACGTCACAGTGAAGAAATACCAGATCAAGTAACTACTAATAATTCTAAGTAAACAGTGATAGCTTCAAGTAACTATTCTTAATGCAAACAATCTATAGTTATATGCTATCAAGTAATAATGGATATGAATAATTATTAAACAGATCTATTTGACCCATAAATTGGGACCTAACAGATACAACCACTCTGAGTCAGAATGGAAGTAAGAGTAATAGCAACAAAGGGACTCTCTACAATAACCAGATATCTAGAAGTGTAGCCTCACTCTCAAATGATATTTAGTATTATACTAAGAACTCCTGGTCCTTCTAATAAGAATGTTCTCTGGGGGGCACAGTTAAGTCTGACGCTTTTACTTTCCCAACTGACCAAGTGTTCAGTCTGAAACAATCTCTCCCAGCAATGCTTCACTCTTCTCACCAACACTATCAAAATATATTTTCTCTCGTCCACTCGTCGCAACAGCCAAAATACTACTGCAAGCTTTCTGCCAGGTTTGTTAGGGCAGGTCATTAAATACACAATTACAGTTCCAGGCTCCTTACTCTGACTTGCCCGTGCAGCACGTGTGACATTAAACAGCACGCGTCAGTCCTTCACATCCTGGCCACTCTGGACAGTTTAGTAATTCACATGCGTCAGGCCACGACTCACGATCAGGAGGATGTGAGTTCAATCTCCCCACTCGCCTCTGATCTCATTCTGCATGCCAGACACTGTCGTGCACACTTCGAACCACTACGTTCGTGGTTTCTCTCACCACAGTCCTGATTATTGCATTGCTGAAAAATGGACAGTCACCATGTTTATTCTGTGTCTATGTTATATATATATATATATATATATATATATATTATAAAAAAAAGAAGGTCCGCAAAATGGATTATGTTTTAAAAAAATATGTATTATTATTTTACATTACATTAAACACATTCTGTCCGATTCAGACAGAATGTGGTTAATTAGCGCCTGAAGAAGATATCAGAAGATCTGAAACACGTGTTGCTAATGTAAAATAATTTAAACAAATTTTTTTTAAACATAATTCATTTTGCAGACCTTTTTTTATAAAATATTTAATTTTCTCTATCCTAAATAATAAATAAAGTTATGCAAAAACTTCATTATCTTAATTAAATATGGTAGGCGACATCAAAATGTTGATTACTTCATGGTATTGCATTTATTTTCATTGTATTACAGTAGTTTTTGAAATATGAATAAGTGTTTGAATGTTTTCTCTTTATGTCATTGGATGTTAAAGGAAAGATTTTGTAGGCTAGCATAGCCAAAAGTCAGGGGTCATTCATACATACAGTATATGATAAAAACACCATTTTCTAGCTAAAAATTAGGGGTTGTTATTTAATAGTTTATATATGTTATTCAAAATAATTTTTTTTCACTGTACTTTCTTGATATATCATCTTTTTCCATTTTCTATTTTTTTCACAGATGTCTTTGGCACAAAAAAAAGTTGGACATATACATGAAAATTATTTTTAACATGGATTTTAATGGATTAAAAATGTATTGGTGTCTTTATTGTAAAAAACATGAATAAATTTGTCAAAGACGAAAATCATAATTGTGAAATTTGTGGATTTGGATTTCCAACTAATTTAAAGTTACAAGCACACATAGAAACTCACACTAAAAAGATATCCAATTCTTGTCAACTTGATGGCTCCACATTTTCTGAGATGTCACATATTGTAGGAGAGACAGAAAGTCACATGGATGAGAAACCATATAAATGTGAAGCATGTGCATCTTCGTTTTTGTGGAAGTCACATCTGGTACAACACATGCGAACACACACTGGAGAGAAACCATATTCTTGTGAAATATGTGGATATTCTTTTTCACAGAAGTCACATATGGAGGCACACATGCGAACACATACAGGAGAGAAACCCTATTCTTGCAAAGTATGTGGATCCCTCTTTTCAGTGAAGTCAAATTTGGTGCAGCATATGCACACACACACTCAGGAGAAACCATATTCATGTGAAATATGTGGTTCTTCCTTTGCATGGAAGTCAAATTTGGTACAACATATTCGAACACATACTGGAGAGAAACCATATACTTGTGAATTGTGTGGATCTGCATTTTCGAACAATTCAAATTTCAAGAAACATATCCAGACACACACGGGAGAGAAACCACATGCTTGTAAAGTGTGTGGATCATCCTTTTTACAGAAGTCACAACTGATGCGACATATGCGAACACACACTGGAGAGAAACCATTTTCTTGTGAAGTATGTGGATATTCCTCCTCACAGAAATCACATATGGAAGCACATATTCGAACGCACACTGGAGAGAAACCCTATTCTTGTGATATATGTGGATCTTCTTTTGCAGAGAGATCACACTTGGTGAGACATATACGAAAACACACTGGAGAGAAACGATATTGTTGTGAAGTGTGTGGATGTGCATTTAAGGCCAGTACAAGTTTGAAAAAACATATAACCTCACATTCAGTACATAAAGCATGTTCATAAGATATGTAACTATACACATTTTTGAAATGTTCATATTATTAAGAAACTCATGTGGCAAGTGTAAATCTGTATTTTTGCTGTGAATGTATTATGATATATTCACTATCATGAAATTATTTTTCAGAATAATTTTGAATGTTCAGTTTGAAAAAATATTCTTGTTGAAAATCTAATTTTTGTAATGTTGGAGGAGTCTGTATTTTTGCAGACTTTATTTATTTTTATTTTTAACGAAGTGTGCAGACCTACATAATGTTAAATCACTATTATTTTACATATATTATTATTTTAAATATATTATTATTATGATATTTAAATATATCATTATGTTACATCATTTTTCATTTTAAATATTATTAAATAGTAAACATATTTAAAAAGAAACACTTGAAACTTGACAAAAACAATCATGGCATATATTTTGATTGTTCTTTTACCAAATGTTAAGTATATGAACTCAAAGCTGTTACCAAAGGAAGTTGGATTTTTTGTTTTGTTTTTGTTTTTTGTAAATTCTATATGCAAAAATAAATGTTTTCTGATATTTGTAAAAGTTGTTGGCCTGATATTATGAGAAAATTGTTTTTTCTCAAAATGAATGTCATTTTATATGCAACAATATTTTACACAGCCTGTCCAGTTTCACCGGTTAAACAACCCATTGTTTTGTTGTTAAGTAAAGATTAGTCAGTCACAAGTTTTGGTCAAAACCATACAAAACACAGATCAGACCCACAAAAAAGAAAAAGATGTAAAAATGAATTTCAGAATACACACATATGACCGTCTTTATTGATGAAAACTTTTCACAATATGGATAGCAGATAAAGACTTGGTCAGTTCTCTATCACACTCTGTGTCTAGACAGCTGACAGCTAATTTTTTTGTTCCTGATGATCCAATGCTGTTTACTACCTGAGGCTCAATCTAAAAACTCCCTTTGGTCTGTGATGCAACCCCCCTCTCTCTCTCTCTCTCTCTTCTCTCTCTCTCTCTCTCTCTTGCAACTGATCCCACTATCTCTTGATTTCTTCCTTGAATATATGTGGTTCTAACTTCAGGAAAAGAAAACTCTTTTTCCTATGTGGATCACTGAAGACTTAATTACTTAAAAAAATGAAAGTCTATAATGAACATTAAAAAAACTCTTCCTTTCATCTCAATAAAAAAAGACCCTTCTCTTTCTATTTTATTATTTATTAAAATGCACCAACCTTCCTAATTAGTTTAACTATCATTTTGATGCTACTATACAGACATCCATATACATACATACATATACACTAACTATACCCACATACACCTGTGCAGATATGCTCACCCCCACACGCATATGCATACATACTTATATAGATATTACTGCACCTATATGCAGACCATATGATCTTTAGGCACCCTTTTTTGATCTCGATTAAGAAAGGATATCTTTTCATTTACACCGTCAATATCCGGTTGTTTTAACAGACGATTTTTAGATTTAAAAAAAAATTATAAAACTAAACCCTAACCCTAACCCCTAACACTAACCACTGGATATTGACGGTGTAAATGAAAAACATGTCATTTCTTAATCGAGATCAAAAAGGGGTGCCTAAAGGTAAAATGGTCCCTATATGCTTCCAGAAGGTGAAGAGTTTATAGTGTCAGTTTAGTGGTTTAATGAATACAAACTTTCAGAAATTTTTGTTCTCTCTTCTTTCTTTTTTTCATTATATAAATAAAATGAGAATCTTTCATAATGAAAAATGTTGAAAGTCAGATCCATGTTAAACATAGATAAATGAAATATACTTTATTAACATCAGTGTTATCACTGATGTTAATAAAGTACTTTGTTAATTAATTTTAATGGCATATAACCTGTCTAGGGTTATTTTATGCATAGAGATTAAGGAATCACATTCATTGTACATTTATATTTACTTTTTTTGTGTAATTTTTTCTTAAGAATTTTTTGCAGAAAGTGATATGTATTCTTATCTAATGCAAGTAATTTACACATAGTTGTATGATTTCAAGTATTCCTATATAATACTAATATTTTATAAATTATAAGATTTCAAGTAGTAATTTCTATTTAATAATAATTTGTTTGCATGCAGTTATATGGTTTCAAGTAACTAATCTTTAATAAATAATTATAGCTTCAATTAACTATTCCTAATACAAATAATTTACAGTTATATGGCATCAAGGGTTCCTATCCAATACTGATTATTTTTAAAACAGATCTATTTGACCCATTGGACTTCAACAGATATTAAACTCCAGGTCAGAGTGGACCTGGGAGAAATGGCAATGAAGATGGTACTTCACACTCCTCGAAGCTTCAGTGGCTCTATAAGATATAATATTACCTTACACAGTTAACTTCCTTTTGACCATTGCCAAACAAAGAGACTGTGCCCTTTAGCCATTGCCTGATAAGAGACCTTGTGTGATTGGCTAAGGGCCATTGTTGGCAACCAATCAAAACACACATTACTAGGTTTAGTTTAGCCGCCAAATTCCGAGGGTTGATACCATCAACCTTTCTCTTTCACTGTGATCAGCCGCCATAAATGGATGTGCTTAATGAACCCAGCTTACCACAGGAGCTGATGACATCGTACAAGTCAAACTACTCAAGCTAGCAAGAGACACTTCTTACCAGAGACAGATAAAAAAATCACGGCTCCAGCAACATCTGGTGGATGTTCTGGCCTGTTAGGTGGAAATGTTAACATTTTGTTTTGTTGGTGAGTGGGTGTATTGAATTTAGTGAATTTTGTGAATCAGGAGAGATCCTTATTTCTATTAGATAACAGATTGAAAAACCACTGCTCTAGATGATATGTTCATTATAATAGAATCAATGGTCTCTGGCTTAAAATTCAATCACTTTTAACTGAGAATATATAAAACAATAAGAACAATATACAGAAAATAAAATATTTCCATTACAAATTAATTTGCCATATAATTTCTGCTAGAATAATAAATAACCAGCATAGACATAAAATAATTTAAAATGAATCATCACATTCTTTAAGACAATGTTCTGCATCTAGTATGTATATTTGTTGGGATTAAATAAAAATAAAATAAAATTTAAAAAAAACAACAACAAACTCCCATGGGCCTTCACCGGAAGAACCCTCCGTGCTTGTCCGACAAAAAGGACTGTCCCCCAACCCTCAAAAGAATCTCTTGGCTATTCAAACTTAGGCCGTAACTGGGTCTAGTTGCTCCTACTAGCCAGGGGGATATTCCATTGCTACAGGTGACTATGACCTGGTCAATAAAGCCTAAGTCATAAAACTACCACTTGCCTTTGTCTCTTTTCTTTTTCATTCCTAAAATTCATTCTTTTCAGTACGACCACAAATGAGATGGGGCTAAAAGCAAAAAAAACCTAAGAAAAACGCAACCAAAAATATCCAGTTACATTAAACCATAAAACAACCCCAAACCCCTTCCTACACCCAAACTTCATCCTACCCCATACATTTGCATATTTCTTTTCAAAACAGAATTTTGTGAAAATACAGATCCACACTCTTTACAAGAATATGGTTTCTACTCAGTGTGTATTAAAATATGAATTTTTAAAGTTGAACTCTGAGAAAAGTCTGAAAAAAGCAAAAATATATGGCTGAACTTGCACAAAGGTGTCAAAATTAGGGTGACCCAGAAAAAACAGAACCCACAAATTTTGTAATAAAACTGTTAATTTTAACTATGGGGGTCTAGGGTTAGGGTTTAGGGTTAGAGTTAGGGTTAGGGTTGGGGTTAGGGTTGGGGTTTAGGGTTAGTTTAATGGGAAAATGAATAAATAATTTGGGTTCTGTTTTTTCTGGGTCACCCTGTATACCGGTGACCCAGAAAAAACAGAACCCACAAATTTTGTAATAAAACTGTTAATTTTAACTAGGGGGGTTTAGGGTTAGGCTTAGGCTTAGGGGTTAGGGTTGGGGTTGGGGTTGGTGTTTAAGGTTAGTTTAATGCGAAAATAAATAAATAATTTGGGTTCTGTTTTTCGGGGTCAATCTAATTTTGACACCTTTGTGCAAGTTCAGCCAAATATATTATATGATAACTGATCAAAATATGATTTTTTATTTTTATAATTACTATGAATTAATTGTAACTTTTTCCAAGCCAAAAGCTAAAATTGTGACTTTTTTTTCTGATTACAGTATAAAGTTTCACCAAAGTTATATTGTTTTAATTTCATACAGCAAATGGAAAAAGACATATTTTTCAGTTCTTTCAAGAAAATATTTTGTATACTGATAAAGAAAATATCAAGGTTTGTCATTGGGGGATTGATTAATATGTTGATTAATTTTAACTAACAGCATGTCAACACATCTAGACTTATTTTATGCTTAGGTTAGGGTAGTAAGTATTGAGGTTGAGTATTTGTATTGCATAGTGGAAACAATGCGTGAGAAAAAAGAATTTACAATAGTTAAATATAAAGTGAAGGTGAGGAGATGGACGCACACACAAGGTAATTCAACCAAGATTTTATTACGAACTGAACAGTTTATAAAAAGGCGGAAAAAATGCTGGGCAGAAGTAGGTGGAGTTTGAGCTCCTGCTGATGTCACATTAAATATATTTATTAAGAGAAATATGAGCTTAAAAATATTCAACAGTAGCAATGAAGGGGTAGTCTATTTTCCTCAGAGTTCCAGAACTGGAGCCTCTCCATCAGATGCAATTTAGTGCAATACCCAGGACACCCCTTTTTTTGAGGGAGGGGGTCCCACATCTCTACAGAGCAAACTGTCAGCATATTCTAAGCCTTGTCAATAGGGCGGGTTTTATATTCCTTTGTTTACTGTTTGGACAAAAATTAGAAAGTTTTCAATTATGACAATTTTAAGAGGCTGAAATTACGATAGTTCATTTGACTGTAATTCTGATTTTTGATATTATCTAACGTTCAGCTGTTACATATCTGAATTGATTAAATTACGACAACATAAGATAGATGTCATATATTCAAATTGAATAAATTAAGACATTGACTATCGATTATCTCCCTTGCTGGATTTTTTCTCTCTTTGAAATGCAACAAATCTGCAATTTTAAAAGTAGTAAATATAACATTAAAATTATTGTTGTCATTTTTCACTTCCTTGAACGTTTTATTAAATGTAATGATGAAATTTCAACAAAAGAAAGAGGTAAGTGTTACAGTCAATGAATTTCATTGAGTACATTTTTTATAATGTATCACAACGACGTAATTCTAATTTTGATTAATTATTATCCTTACTTTTTGTCTGTAATATTTGTTTAAATTTCGTTTAATTATTTCTAAAGAAAAATTGTAGTCAATTTAAACACATATTTATTCGTACTTTGGGTAATTGAGAATATTTTCACGAAATCTAAATGGGATATGGACACTTTGTTTATTTACATACTTATATTTTACCATACCCCATATTGCAATATCTATTTCTTTAATTTTAGTTATTTTAGTATTTTAGAGTAACGCAAAAATTAAATATTACAGATATCAACAGATCCCAGAATAACATTTAATACAAATTGTGTTCGTTCATTGTTAGTTAATTAATCTCAAGTCTTATAAAACAATCGTCTAGCGACTTAAAATCATCGAATGAAAATATATCCACTTTATTGTAAGAAATTATAAAGTGAGTATATTTCAGATTTAGAGACTAATCTTGTTAATTAAAAACATATTTGAGTATATTTTAAGTTCTTGTGACACTTGAATTAATTATTAGCCACACAGAATGGAGATAAACTGTTACATTACAAAGTGTGTTATTTGCATTTACATGAAAATGTTTGTAGTAGATTATTAATCTTTTTTTTTTTAAACCTAAGACTTTATGTTTTTATTTAGAATGTCAAAAGTTTTTTTACATTTATATCAAACTCTTTCTGTTAATTTTCTAACAGTGAATGTGAAAGTCTGTTGGAAGGAATTCGCTCTTATGCTAAACGGTGACTGGTGAAATTAAGTTCTTTTTAATTCAAGTGTTTTTCAATCATTTAAGAAAATACGATTTAGATTTAGTGATATAAATTTAATTAATTTATTGATTTACTTATTTTTATATATAAATTTACCACTTATCAGTTACAAGTATAATTTATTTAATTTTTTTGTAATTTTTTTTTTCTCTGTTTGAAATTAATTAAATAAAACTTTAATTTTAAATATTACATTGCCTTGTCAGAGAGATTTAGAATAAATACACTAGGCACTGCCCAAGTTGCTGTAAAATCCGTATTTTACAAAATAAATTTAACCCCCACTCCAAGTGAAAAGATTTACCAAAAATCAGATTTTATTGAAATTTTCAGTTTTGATTTATCAATGAATGAATTTTATAATGTATCTGTTATTTTATTTTAATGATTACGATATAAAAAATAAAGTAAAAAGTGAAGTCGTCGGAGTGGCTTAAAGTCGTTAGACCAAGGAGATTGTTTTTGCATCTGAGGTGGAGCGCCACACCTATCACCAGCTCCTTACTTTACCGCACAAATCCCTGTGCTACTCATATGCGAGGGCTTGGTATCAAACCCAGAACCTTGCAGTTCTACCAACTGAGCTAAACACATCCCTAGTAATTGTACAAAAATATTGAGCTACTTTCACAACAAATTTGTAACTTCAAGTTTTTCAGCTTGCTACTTTAAGATCGGGAAACATTGCACTAGAAATGTATTATGAAATGTTTTGCTGAAATGTTAAGTTCTTGTAGATTTAAACTTAAATGTTTCAGCATTCTTTGCTTTTAATATTTTTTTCTTCTCATTCAGGAATTCTTTCTGTGAACCTAGGAATATAACATGAAGACTCCTTTTACTGCCGACTGGTCTTGAAGAAAGGGATGGCATGATGCTTCTTTACTGATGTCATTAACTTTATTTAATAAACACCGTGAAACTGTACAAGGAAAAACAAATAACATTCAATAAAAGAACAACAGCAAATACTTTTCAAAGAAATAGAAAATCCTCAAAGAAATGTGAGAGCGTTTACTGTGTTGCCTGTCCTGACCAGTGAGATAAAAACTAAAGAGTTCATAAATGACTTCTCCTTACCCTTTTCTGGTTAGGGTTCATAGACCGTAGAAACTAATGGTCGGCACAAAATGGGATTAATAAAACCAATTAAACTACTCTAAATTGGATACTGTGATTGTAGTTAATGTTATAGACAAAAAAACAACTATATAAAAATAAGATATAATTAAGTGGTCACTTTAGCAGCAGTTACAACTATAAATATTGGTAAGACTGTCTGAACTACTGGCTGGAAATTGTTCTGATTAAAAAAAAAGAAAATTTAAAAAATGAGCAAATACTCAGAGGAAAAACCGTTTTCTTGTGAAATTTGTGGATTTGCTTTTTCAAAGAATTATAAATTAAAAATACACATGAGAATACACACAGGAGAGAAGCCATATTGTTGTGAAGTTTGTGGCTCTTCATTTTCAACAACTTCAAATTTAAAGAAGCATTTACGAACACACACTGGAGAAAAACCATATTCTTGTGAAGTATGTGCATCTGCATTTTCAAGTAGTTCAGCTTTAAAAGACCATATGCGAATACATACGGGTGAAAAACCTTACTCTTGTGAAATTTGTGGATCTGCATTTTCCCAGAGTTCACATTTAAAATTACACGTACAAAGACACAGTGGAGACAGACCTTTTTCTTGTGAACTCTGTAAATTGACATTTTGTCAGAATGCACTGTTAAAACAACATATGCTGACACACACTGGAGAGAAACCGTTTACATGCAAAGTTTGTAAGTCTGCCTTTTCTAGAAGCTATCATTTAAAACAACACATGCGGATACACACAGGAGAGAAACCCTACGCCTGTGAAGTTTGTGGATTTGCATTTTACAGCAGTTCAAATTTAAAAGAACACATGCGAAAACATACTGGTGAGAAACCGTATTCTTGCAAAATTTGTGGATCTGCATTTTCGGTCAGTTCAACTTTAAAACGACATATGCGAACCCATAAAGAAATGAAGGAATTCTCTTGCAAAATCTGTTCTTTCACATCTGCAGACAGTTCTCAGTTACAGAAACATATGCAGACACACTCTGGAGAAAATTCCTTTTCATGTGAAGTTTGTGGATCTACATATTCAGATAGTTCAGCATTAAAACTGCACATGAGATTACTGACTGGAGAGAAGCCATTTCTTTGTGAAGTTTGTGGATCTGCATTCTCAAAAAACACAGAATAAAAAATAAAGACATATACATTGTTCTGAGGCATTGTCTGCTAGTGCATAAATGATGGTGGTCTATGGTAAATTACCCGGTGACAGTTAATAACCTTGAAGGCACACAATTGGGCGTCTAGAAAATAAGTTTTAGTTTAGTTAGAGATGTGAGCTGGCACCCTAGGAGAGAAGATGTTTCTTAGGGTTCGCAACTCACCCGCAGCAGAATCATGGGCTGGGGAAATAAAGCGTTATTATTAAGAAACGTCTTGTTGTTAATTAAATGTCAAAACAAGCAATGTCCAGCCCTGTAAGAAAAACTAACAAAGAAAATCACCCCCCAGCAGAAGCCTTGAATAGAAGTCAGCCCAGAGAAGATGGCGGCTGATGTAGAAGCAGTTAGCAGGAACCAGCAATAAGCAGAAGTTACCTTGTAAGACCACCATTGAGAATACAACGTAAATAACTAAGGGAATTGTGATGTTGATGGTGATGTAGTTTCGGTTACAGACAGACACACACAGAATCTCAAATATGATAAGACATGCAGCAGCAAAAAAAAAAAATAAGAGAAAAAAAACAACAAACAAACAATTGAATTAAAGCACTTTGATACATCATCATCATATTCTTTTGTTCATTGGATTTGCAATTTTTTTAATATCCAAATTATCGTCTAAAATTTCATTAAATGTGTTGTTGATTTGAGAGTCTCTCTGATGTTCATCTTTTATTTTTAAGTTTCAACAAGTTTCACTGATATATTTTATTCACTAATTGTATAATGAAGGGAAAGTACATTTTTTGTTTATTATTGTCTTGTGGTAAGAAAGAAAGAGATACCAACTCTTCTCAGCTTTTATTACATTTGGAAGTGAGTCTGGGATATGGATTTGTGGGTTATAAAGCCAGTTGTCTGGATTACTATTCATCACTAATACTAACACCAATCATCCACTCATTTTAAAATACATCTTTCAAGCTCATTTTTCTATTTAACACATAGATGAGGCCTTAACAGTTACTCCCATTCGGGGTCAGAATGGACTAGTGAGTAATGGTGAGGAAGGGATACTCAATATTCCTCAGAGATCCAAAATTGGAATTTCACAATCAGGTAGAGTTTAAAGTCGTACTCAGGACAGTATGACCCTCAGCCACCACCTTCTAGTACATATATGATAAAAAGGGATGTGGTAATTGCATTTCACTTAGCACTAATACCCTTGGGAAAGGTATGAATCCTACTCTCCCTCCAGTTATGGATAAATAGCAGGGCAGACTGGACTTTTTAACCTTGATTAGGCAACCAGTCTAGGAGAAGGAAAACTCTGAATTCAAACCTGTTAAACTTCACTTAAGAAATTGACCTTGTGTCACATCCTGCTTGTGCAGAGGGGTTGGTAAATATATATATGATAAAAAGAGGGGCACCTTACTTTGTGTCATAGTTAGCAGGCTGTATTTGTAGACCATTGTTAGTGAGTTCGATTCTCACTGAGAGTCCCATACATCTGGCCTTGTGCCAAATCTAAGCTAGGATTGATAGATAACTAAAAAACAGGTTGGTGGTTTGTCATAAAGACAATAGGGTTATTTATATCGGTATATATATATATTTACCAACCCCTCCGCATGAGCAGGATGTGACACAAGGTCAATTTCTTAAGTGGGGTTTAACAGGTTTGAAATCAGAGTTCCCCTTTTCCTAGACTGGTTGCCTAACCAAGGTTAAAGAGCCCAGTCTACCCTACTATTTATCCATAGCTGGAGGGAGAGTAGGATTCATACTTTTCCCAAGGGTATTAGTGCTAAGTGAAATGCAATTACCACATCCAGGATTTGAACTCAGGGCGACGAGTCCATTTCCCAATACTTTAACCATTTCACCATGTGCTTCCCACATTATTATCCACTTCACCTTGTTCCTTAATTCTCTGTTGGATCATTGTCTTTTCTTTTACATCTGTGATTTGGTATAGTATTCATAATACTCAGATGAGCCCATTCAATACTTAATTGGGTTTCCACTTAAGCAACAGCAGGTAATGTAAGCAAATTGAGTCATTTGTTTATGAAAAAGGACTTGATTCAGCATTAAATGATCCAAAATGGTTGATATGCCATAAAACAAAATGACTAAACCAAACCAAACTTTATACTACTTAGCAGTGTGTGAGAAGACAATGGCTTCTAAGAAAAACATGGTGTGAGGAGAATAAAGGGTGAGATACAGATTACACCAAAACAAAAACGTATGCGAATTCAGCAAAGTGTGACGATATTTCACAATCTACATGCTCAGAATACTGGGAGCTTCACTTAGTTGGGTGAGATCGGCCAGCAGGTGATTACTTGAGATTTTGATTTGCATCAAGTGCTCAGTGCTTCTGCCCTTGTGCTAAACTCAGATAGTATACCATTGTTAGTGAGTTCAATTCTCACTGCATACGTGATTTTGTCAAAAAAAGCATAAGTTCCAATACGATCACCAGATCGTAACCTTTTCAATTCAAACAAAAATGGAGCTGAAGACAAAGAATAACTAATGCAAATATATATATATATATATATATATATATGAAAACATAAAATTCCAGAAATTTTGAATCACACAAAACATAAACATAACCTGAACACCAAGCATTATTTAGCTTCAATGCACACAGATGAAATCATAGTTTTTATTGTTAGTTTTTGTATTTATCCTATTTAAAATGAATAACTATTAAAAAAAAAATTTTTATTTATTTATTTAGTTAAATTTAGTAATGTAGTTCTACCAATATTTTAGTGACTGATCCAACCTATGTCTACAATTGCAGATTGATTCAAATCTATTATTTAAAAGGTTTTTCTTATCAGGAAACCTAATTATACTTAACTTTTCTTGTAGACAAATGTAGCATGGATCATTTAGAGATCTGCACACATTTGATTTTCTTAGGATATTCCATTCAATAATTGGTGTCATACCTCTATCCTTCAAATCCTAAACATATCTAGATAAAGTTGTTGTGTTTCTAAGCTTAATATTTGTAAATGAATGTCTATGGTTTGCAAATCTAGTTTTGAACTCTGACTTTGTGCATCCCACATAAAATTTACTTATATTTGGCTTTTGGGTAGAAGTTACTGAGGCCTGGTAAATAATGCTTTTAGTCAAGTATCTTCCCTTTGTGGGGCACATTGTAGGGCTTCGGCAGTTGCATTGTTTGTTTATCCTGACTATCATTTCTATTTTGCATATGGTAGACTGTAGACTTAGTAAGAATACCTCTGATGAACAAATATTTTACAATCAGGGCTTGATATCAATGCTGTCCCGTCGTCCCGGGGACGATAAAAATTACACCCAGCACAGTTTGCCAGGGATGGTAAAAAATTTTCCTAAAAGTTAGTACTACATTCCAATAATGGCTGTTCAGTGATTGCCCGAATGCTGACCTCAAAATGAGGCTACGGCACCGCAGGTCTATTCTCAAAGCCATCTAATGAATAATAGTGGAGGAAGATAGTTTAAAAAGACTGAATTATGTACTACTAACCCTACTCAGGGTAACTTAAAGTAAAAAAAAGTATTTTTTAAAACTCAAAACACACTAGGAAATGGATTTTTTGTCCAAATATCCAGAATTATCACTGCTTTAGCTTTTCTTAATGTTTTATTACATGTTATTATGCTACTGATGACTGACAAGTATAGATGATGCTAATGAATTAAACAAAAATATTTTGATTTCGGGATGGTCCAAACCCCATTTCAGAGAGTCCAAACCCCATTCAGGACAGTTGATAATTTTTGTTCGGGACAATCATGAAAAAAGTTTACAATACTAGCAATTCATATAATAAAGCATTACTTGATAGCAAATACACAAAAAATAAACTCCAATTTAACAATGAGCATAAAAGTGACTTCACCGTGCAGTGTCACAAATAATGTATGAGAGATTGTTATGGAGCCACCAATGTGAAGAAATGACCTAGACACCCAGAAGACAGGAATCTATTTCAAGTTGTTTTGGTATTGAATCTGACAGAAATGGATTGATTTGTATATATATTATATATATATATATTATATATATATATATATATGAGAAGTAAACAAACAATGCTAAGGATATATATATATATACATATATATATACATATATATATATATATATATATATATATGGTAAAGACCCCTAACTTTATTGAAAATAAAAAGATTTTTTTCAATAAAGTTAGCGGTCTGATGAAATGCATAGGTATACTCAGATACTTGTGGGCAGAAATAGATCTATAACTGCAAAATTGCCAAGCTTTAAACCTTTTTCTTTATCAATTATATTGCTCTGTTCAATTAAATTGTGCATCGCACTCTCTACTTGGACCTGAATTACTCTAACATTCCGCTGTTGGAAGAAAGGTTCAGCTTAGAATCATCCTAATACCAACTTACCTGGTAACCCATCTACAGATAAATATATATATATATATATATATATATTGCTTTTAGAGTTAAGTCCTTTTAAGACTTAAATGAGAATTAAGTCCCTTTATTCTTTTTCGAGAAGAAGCTTGTAAACAAAGGCAGCCATCTTTGATTCAATGTAATTTTTATGGAGAAAACACAACACTTTTCAAATTCATTTTAATGCATGTTTTTAACTCCAAAATATCATGTCTTCTTAATAACAATTAGATTCTTTTCAAATAATGCACAAGTACAATTTGATGGTAGGAATTTGGTCACTTAATGTTCAAGATTACCAGTTTTTGTTAGTACACCCATTGTGGTGTGTCCATGTGGAGATGTTCAGAGGAGAATGTCGCTTATGAGTTCACCCTTACTTCTCCAGCAAGGTCTTGTTTCTCTTACTTGGATGGTTTGTATAAGAGGTAAGTGGCTGTACAGCTGCTTTTTTGGTGGTGCTGCTTCCGGGATTTGTTCAAGACAGCTGGCAGCATCTTTGTGTAGTTACCATCTAGCATTTTCTCCAAGTTTTTTGTGAATGGCCAACTGGTGCAGCTATGCAGCAGCACTGACACAGCTTGGAAGAATTCTTGTATTATCAGAGATCAAATTTCATATGATCGATGATCTGTCTATACCTTTCCTATGCATATATTGACATCCCTTTCTGTAGATGAGATATTACTATGTATGTGAACTATTCTACTAATTTGAGCAGCTTGCCATCCAGTGTGGAAATGTCTCCATCTTGTTTAAAATGGTCTGATAAAATAGAGTTCATGTATTTTAAACAATTTTTTTTAATAGTAAATAAAGTTGTCTAGGTGGCCTAAAGTCAGTATCAGCCATGCAGCAACGGAGTCTATCCACTTTTCACTAGCGCTAGACCAAGGAGATGGTTTTGGTGTCCAAGGCGGAGCAACATACCTACCATCAGCTCCTCACTTTACTGCACAGATCTCTGTGTTACTCATGTCCTTAATCAGCACTAGTGAAAAGGGGATAGGCTGTCAAGCTGATACTGACATTGGGCCACCCTGACAAATTTACTTTTATTCTTATTATTAAATAATCATCTTTCTTTCTGAAGACATCTCAAATCCCATGATAAAAAGGGATATTTTAGAATTCAATATTTTTATAAAATAATTTGTTTAAAATAAAATTGTTTTTAAATGTTTGCTTTTGTGAAAAAAGGGCCAGATCTTTTATTTGTTTATGAATGTGTTTACTGTAGAGTTTAGAAATCAGCAGGCTGTTTAAAGAAAATGTTCTACACACACAACTGAATTGTAGTTTAAGTGACAACAGCTTTCTAAAGAAAGTGGACTGTTAATGGGGAAATACGAAAAAGAAAAGAGCACCTTTTAGAATAATAAAGACACAATTTTTGAGAACTACTATGCTGGAGAAAGGAGAAGAGCAGTTTAAGTAACAACAGCCTTCTAAAGAAAGTGGACTATTTATGGGGGAACAAAAAAAAAAAGAAAAGAAAAAGGGCACCTTTTAGAATAATAATGACATAAATAAGAAAGACAATTTTATCAAATTTTAAGGAAATTCATTTTATTAAAAGATGTTTTTTTTTTTTTTTTTACATTTCTTCCTAAAAAAGAAATTAAGCATTCACTTAGGCTACAAATGTCTACAGATTTTTTTACAAAATGTTTTAAATGTATTATTACAAACACAAATTCTTCCTTTCCTCTTTTCTCATTTTGATGAGAACTACTATGCTGGAGTAAGGAGAAGAGCAGTTTAAGTGACAACAGCCTTCTAAAAGAAAGAGGACTGTTCATGGGGAAACACAAAAAAAAAAAAGAAAAAGAAAAGGGGCACCTTTTAGAATAGTACAAAAGAGCATGTCGTTAAGGCAAAACACAGAAGAGACAGCTCTACAAAAATGGATTTGTCATGTATAACTGAACTTTGTTGGTTTTTTTTTTTCTGCTCTTTTTCTATACCACATTTTCTTTTGGACTCCTTACACATGTACTTATGTTGTTCCTTGTATTTGTTATACTTCCAAATTCCTGCTGCCAGAAACCTTTGGACTGTCAGACAGAAGTTACCCACCTATTGAATAAAGACAAGGTCTTCATAGGTCTTACTTTTGCCTGCTTTTTAATTGTAATTTTATTCATTAAATATATGTTACCATTGGTAAGAATCAAAATCTCAGGCATTGTATATTGATTTTTAATTATTTTTTGTCTTACTTTTGCCTTCGTTTTAATAACAAATTTCAGCTGCCGTTATTGTCGGCACCTGGCTTGAAAAATCATTGAAAGGCTGTATATTGCAAAATTAAAATCTAAGTATCTTCCTTCTGAAATTCAATTTCTAGCATTCATATGCTTGGTACCAGGGAAGATGTTTAGTCATGTCCCTAATCACCAAGGACAAATATTGGCACTAGTATATCAATGATATACTAACACTGTACACAACAGGGGGAAAGACAAGATAATCTCATTTACCCATACAAGAACATTTAACATTTAATATATACATTATACATAACAGTAGTATAAAAGACGAATTATGTCATGTGACACCCCATGAGGCTTCTAAAAGACATGATCTAAGGGAGATAATTATTTATTGTCTCACTACACTGGTTTTGATTGAAACATAATAATAGCATAAACTTAGTGGTAAAATATCTATCCATTACTGAATCCTGTTTTAGAAGTTCTGTTTACATTTTGTCAGCAAAGGGTAAATTATTATACAATGGTTTCTCCCACCAACCTACCAGATGTGGCTAACATTGGGCAGGAATGATTGACAGAGGGCGGGTCAAAATTCAAATCTCCCAGTTATTAGGGAAAATGTGAATGTGCTTGTGGACAGTCATGAGAGAATCAAAATAGATTCAAAAGAATAGGTCACCCACTCAGCAGTGCCTAGGAGATGCTGACTGTATACAATGCAGAATGGTAAGAGTCACAACTACAACAACCACCACCAGCAAAAAGGTCTATCCTGGGTATGACACTAAACTATGTCTAATGGTGAGGCTCCAATTCTTGAAATCTGGAGAATGTAGAGTACCCCTTCATTGCCATTTCTCCCATGTCCACTGACCTGGAATGGTAGTATCTGTTAGGCTCCCATAAAAATGATTTATATTCGGTAGAAATACTTGATATCATGACTGTAAATTCTTTTTGTTAAAAATTAATAAGGATGTTAAGAATAGTTACTTGAAGCTCTAATTGTTTACTAAAGATTATTATTAATTGAAACCATATATGTATAAACAAATATCTATCATTAAATAGAATAATTTCTTTAAACCATATAATTATTAGTATTAGATAGGAATACTTGAAACCATACAACTGTGTGTAAAGAGAGAGATCCTATTGCCCTTTATGGCAAGCCCCAACCTTTTATCATATGGGTGCTAGAAGGCGGTGGTGAGGGTCTATATGTCCTGGAATGAAGTTAAACTCTATCTGATGGTGAGGTTCCAGTTTTGGAGGTTTGGGGAATGTGGAGCACCCCTTCATCACCATTGCTCCTCTAGTCCACTCTGACCGGAGTGGTAGTACCTGTTAGGGTCCCATCTATGGGTTAAATAGAAAAATGTATTTATAAAAAAAATTGTATTATCCATTAAGAATTAATTTATTTCAAAAACTTTATCGGCATTAAATGACCCACTGATTTTGATGTGCCGTAAAACAAAACAAACAAAACAAACAATTAAAATGATCTTCTTCTTTAGGAAAATTTTTTCACAAATCAAGAACGTTTTAAATTGTAATCTAGTGACATGTTCATAAAATGGGGGTTTAGTTTACAGTAAATGTAACATTCCAAACTGAACCCTGACTTTGTGTGGGGGTAAATTCAAACCCATTTGATAAAAACTAATTAAATTGCATGTAATGCTTTTGATCAATTTTCATATTTCTGTCTTTGAAAAGATAAATTTTCTTGTGGGTCATTTAAGAGTATGAAATGCCATGTCTTTTACCACTTTGTTGTAAAGGGTATAGAATGAGACGGAGACGATTTAATACACGACGTTCTTTTATTCAAATCATAGTACAAGAGAAGGAGAGGGGCAGAGAATCACATGACTGTGCACGAGATCAGAATGAGGCAAGAACAACGATGATGTAAGGGGGACATTTCATCACATCCACCGGTCAGAAGATTCTTCATTACAATTTTAGTTATTTGTAAATGACAAATCTTTAAATTTTCTCAGGGTTTTCTTTGTTCTCATAGGTCGCACTGTTGGTAATAGGTGTTGGTGTTTTGCTCCTCTGCTTGGCTGCTTGCAGCTGTATGGGTTGGGTCTGTTGATTTGTATCTGTTGTTGTCATGTTATTTGTTTGTGTGATATATGTTAGTCGTTGGGAAATATGTGGCTTATCCGTCATCCTT
>CM042151.1:78985424-78997892 GCA_023376005.1 Doryteuthis pealeii | reverse complement strand
CATCCCTTGAATTGGTGTATTATGTGTGGGTCCACTTTGTGGTCTTTATATATTTCCTGCAGGTGTCGCCTGTTGTGTCTTAATAACTGTCCACTACTTAGCATTTTTACAATATAGTTGCGCGGTTCAGAGAACAGTTACTTTACTGCCTATTACTAATTGAGGAAGATCTTTTGCAGTCCTGTTGTAATATTGTTTTTTGTATTTTTTTGCTGTTGATGCTTAACCGTCTTAATAACTCCACTATAATTTCAAATATTTTTTTTTTTTTTTAAATTTCAGTCAAAGAGTCCAAGTTCTAATTGATGTCAATTTTCAAGTAAATCTGGGTTTTTTTGTTTGTTTTTTTTTATTTTCCGTTTTTAGCTGTTTCTTGTTTTCATAAAAGAATGTGTGTCTGCGAGTATTCGCTTTTTTTTTTTTTTTGTCTTTTCGTTTTTAATTCCAAATGTTATATATATTTTTTTTTGTAGTAGGTGGTAGTTCCTATTTCCAGTTCGTTTTTCTTTTGTTTTTAAATCGCCATTTTTTTTTTTTTAATAGTCTTAACAGACTAAGGTGGCTTTTTTAAATCACTTTTTTTTTTTTTTCCTTTTCTTTTTCCATAAATAGATGGAGTGGGTTTTTTCTTTTTAGTTTTCCAATTTGGAAATATTTGTCTATTTCGGCTTATTTTCCAAGTTTGGTGGCTGATATGTACAGCTCCATATTTGAATGCAATTATTTTGGGAGTAATTAATTCTCCGATAATTCCCATTTTTTTGTTTTTCTTTCCAATGTGGTATCCCGTTACAAGTTACAAGAAGTCTTCTGTGAAGTCTTCTTATTTTTTTCTTTTATTTTGGGAATAAATACTTTACAGTTGATATGTTCATCTCTGGGTATTCCCGTGCCCTGAAATGTCAATGATTTTTTTGCTTTCCATGGCGATATTTTCAAAATATGGGTTTTTTGCATTTTAGTATTGTGCATATCTGTTGAATGACCGAAGTCAGGCCATTTTGTTTTTTTTCCCAGCGCTGCGCCGAATTGTGACATTGGGGGAGTTCGCTGTTTTCTTTTAATTTAAATGTACCTTCTTCGGAGATTATTTGTTTCTCCTTTTCGCTCGGTATAGAGGTGAATTGTTCTCCTCGACTTCCTGTGAATTTTTTATTCCACCCTCGGAAGGACTATTTGTTGACTTCAAAGCCTAGCTGCATTTTCCGCGCACACACAAGCTTCAAGCAATTGTGCATTAATTTTTCTAATTTCTTCAACCCAGTCAGCTATCCTGTTCCTCTCGACGACAAAAAGAGATTTAGACATTTGCTTGCTCTGCAAGTAATTACAGAGACGATTAATTTTTCTCTTGTACAGGTCTCTGTGGGCTAATATGAGGTTAATCCCGTTTATTTTAGTATAGTTTTCCATTGATTTTGGTAGTTTGAAGTGTGGAAGGTTTTATGTATTTTTCACTCATCCTAAAGCGGTCATAACCCAGTTCTCAAACATTAAACTTTTGCAAAGTATAAAAATTAAGGTGGTTAACATTGGGGTAAGCAGAAGAGAAAAGGCGGGTTATGACGTCAAGGAATGAATAATACAACAATATGAAATGCAACAGTTTTAATACAAATATGCACATAAAAAAGGGTACACGAAGGGTAGAAATTTCTTGGTTTTGTTCGGACAAGCAACCTGAGGTTTAATGACAGTTCTTTAAGAAGTTGGCGGCACCAGCTCATGAGGTATCAGCTGGTAGTCATGTATCATCTTCATAGAGGACAGTTACTTTACTGCCTATTACTAATTCAGGAAGATCTTTTGCAGTCGTCTTGTAATATTGTTTTAGTATTTTTTTGCTGTTGATGCTTAGCCATCTTAATAACTGTCCAGTACTTTGCATTTTTACAATATAGTTTCGCAGTTCAGTGCATCTGTCTATTACCGTTGCTGGTAGTCATGTATCATCTTCATAGAGGACAGTTACTTTACTGCCTATTACTAATTCAGGAAGATCTTTTGCAGTCCTGTTTATTGTATTTAAATAATCCTGAACACGGGAGTAAAATAATCAACAGCTTTATTTTGGAAACACTGTACCGGAAACTAACCCTTTAACAAAACTAAAGGGATTTGTTTTGGGTTTCTGGGTTTTGAATGCGAGTCATTTTGGCTGCTATGGTGACATTCTGGACAGTAAGGCCTGTGTTGATTTAACTCTGAGCTTCCTGACCGTCTATTTTGGCCTTGGATAGCATATGCATATTCTGTGCTAGTTGTGTTCGTTTTTATTGACCCAGCGCGGCTTTTGGCAAGTTCAATGCCACGAGCCTCATCAAGTAACTGCGTGAGAGTTAAATTGTCTTCGAGGATTTTCCTTCAAAGTCCTTGTGATGTGCATCCTAGGATTATTTGTCCGAGAAATTCATTTTCTTTATTGTGAAATCCGCAGTTTACTGCGGCGGTGCGTAACCGAACGTGGTATGAGTCCATGCTCTCTCCATCCTTTTGTTTTAGTTGGCGAAATTTGAAAGTTTCGTATACTGCGTTCTGTTTGGGTATAAACTGATTGTTGAATGAGTGTTTTAACACTTCATATTCATTCGGAGTTGGGTTGTCACCTTCCGTCATAGAATGGGTGCCTTTTTGTTCATCTGTCATGGTGTCTAAAGGAGTTATTTCCCTTGGACCGATACAACACTGTTGTAATATTGTTTTTGTATTTTTTTTTGCTGTAGATACTTAGCCGTCTTAATAACTGTCCACAACTAAGCATTTTTACAATATAGTTGGGCGGTTCAGTGCATCTGCCTATTACCGTTGCTGGTAGTCATGTATCATCTTCATAGAGGACAGTTACTTTACTGCCTATTACTAATTGAGGAAGATCTTTTGCAGTACTGTTGTAATATTGTTTTTGTATTTTTTTGCTTTTGATGCTTAGCCGTCTTAATAACTGTCCACTACTTAGCATTTTTACAATATAGTTGTGCGGTTCAGTGCATCTGTCTATTACCGTTGCTGGTAGTCATGTATAATCTGCATAAAACAGTTACTTTACTGCCTATTACTAATTCAGAAAGATCTTTTGGAGTACTGTTGTAATATTGTTTTTGTATTTTTTTGCTGTTGATGCTTAGCCGTCTTAATAACTGTCCACTACTTAGCATTTTTACAATATAGTTGCGCGGTTCAGTGCATCTGTCTATTACCGTTGCTGGTAGTCATGTATAATCTTCATAAAACAGTTACTTTACTGCCTATTACTAATTGAGGAAGATCTTTTGCAGTACTGTTGTAATATTGTTTTTGTATTTTTTTGCTGTTGATGCTTAGCCGTCTTAATAACTGTCCACTACTTATCATTTTTACAATATAGTTGCGC
Organism: Doryteuthis pealeii; assembly: GCA_023376005.1. Lineage (NCBI taxonomy): Eukaryota > Metazoa > Mollusca > Cephalopoda > Myopsida > Loliginidae > Doryteuthis > Doryteuthis pealeii. Next base: position 78,994,522 of record CM042151.1, on the reverse strand, counting down.
TGTTCAGTGCATCTGTCTATTACCGTTGCTGGTAGTCATGTATAATCTGCATAAAACAGTTACTTTACTGCCTATTACTAATTGAGGAAGATCTTTTGCAGTACTGTTGTAATATTGTTTTTTGTATTTTTTTGCTTTTGATGCTTAGCCGTCTTAATAACTGTCCACTACTTATCATTTTTTACAATATAGTTGCGCTGTTCAGTGCATCTGTCTATTACCGTTGCTGGTAGTCATGTATAATCTTCATAAACAGTTACTTTACTGCCTATTACTAATTGAGGAAGATCTTTTGCAGTACTGTTGTAATATTGTTTTTTGTATTTTTTTGCTTTGATGCTTAGCCGTCTTAATAACTGTCCACTACTTATCATTTTTACAATATAGTTGCGCTGTTCAGTGCATCTGTCTATTACCGTTGCTGGTAGTCATGTATCATCTTCATAGAGGACAGTTACTTTACTGCCTATTACCAATTGAGGAAGATCTTTTGCAGTACTGTTGTAATATTGTATTTGTATCTTTTTAGCTTTTGATGCTTAGCCGTCTTAATAACTGTCCACAACTTAGCGTTTTTACAATATAGTTGCGCGGTTCAGTGCATCTGTCTATTACCGTTGCTGGTAGTCATGTATCATCTTCATAGAGGACAGTTACTTTACTGCCTATTACCAATTGAGGAAGATCTTTTGCAGTACTGTTGTAATATTGTATTTGTATCTTTTTAGCTTTTGATGCTTAGCCGTCTTAATAACTGTCCACAACTTAGCGTTTTTACAATATAGTTGCGCGGTTCAGTGCATCTGTCTATTACCGTTGCTGGTAGTCATGTATAATCTTCATAAAACAGTTACTTTACTGCCTATTACTAATTGAGGAAGATCTTTTGCAGTACTGTTGTAATATTGTTTTTTGTATTTTTTTGCTTTTGATGCTTAGCCGTCTTAATAACTGTCCACTACTTAGCATTTTTACAATATAGTTGCGCGGTTCAGTGCATCTGTCTATTACCGTTGCTGGTAGTCATGTATAATCTGCATAAAACAGTTACTTTACTGCCTATTACTAATTCAGAAAGATCTTTTGGAGTACTGTTGTAATATTGTTTTTGTATTTTTTTGCTGTTGATGCTTAGCCGTCTTAATAACTGTCCACTACTTAGCATTTTTACAATATAGTTGCGCGGTTCAGTGCATCTGTCTATTACCGTTGCTGGTAGTCATGTATAATCTTCATAAAACAGTTACTTTACTGCCTATTACTAATTGAGGAAGATCTTTTGCAGTACTGTTGTAATATTGTTTTTGTATTTTTTTGCTGTTGATGCTTAGCCGTCTTAATAACTGTCCACTACTTATCATTTTTACAATATAGTTGCGCTGTTCAGTGCATCTGTCTATTACCGTTGCTGGTAGTCATGTATAATCTGCATAAAACAGTTACTTTACTGCCTATTACTAATTGAGGAAGATCTTTTGCAGTACTGTTGTAATATTGTTTTTGTATTTTTTTGCTTTTGATGCTTAGCCGTCTTAATAACTGTCCACTACTTAGCATTTTTACAATATAGTTGCGCGGTTCAGTGCATCTGTCTATTACCGTTGCTGGTAGTCATGTATAATCTGCATAAAACAGTTACTTTACTGCCTATTACTAATTGAGGAAGATCTTTTGCAGTACTGTTGTAATATTGTTTTTTGTATTTTTTTGCTTTTGATGCTTAGCCGTTTTAATAACTGTCCACTACTTATCATTTTTACAATATAGTTGCGCGGTTCAGTGCATCTGTCTATTACCGTTGCTGGTAGTCATGTATAATCTTCATAAAACGGTTACTTTACTGCCTATTACTAATTGAGGAAGATCTTTTGGAGTACTGTTGTAATATTGTTTTTGTATTTTTTTGCTTTTGATGCTTAGCCGTCTTAATAACTGTCCACAACTTAGCATTTTTACAATATAGTTGCGCGGTTCAGTGCATCTGTCTATTACCATTGCTGGTAGTCATGTATAATCTTCATAAAACGGTTACTTTACTGCCTATTACTAATTGAGGAAGATCTTTTGCAGTACTGTTGTAATATTGTTTTTTGTATTTTTTTGCTTTTGATGCTTAGCCGTCTTAATAACTGTCCATACTTAGCATTTTTACAATATAGTTGCGCGGTTCAGTGCATCTGTCTATTACCGTTGCTGGTAGTCATGTATAATCTGCATAAAACAGTTACTTTACTGCCTATTACTAATTGAGGAAGATCTTTTGCAGTACTGTTGTAATATTGTTTTTTGTATTTTTTTGCTTTTGATGCTCAGCCGTCTTAATAACTGTCCACTACTTAGCATTTTTACAATATAGTTGCGCTGTTCAGTGCATCTGTCTATTACCGTTGCTGGTAGTCATGTATCATCTTCATAAAACAGTTACTTAACTGCCTATTACTAATTGAGGAAGATCTTTTGCAGTACTGTTGTAATATTGTTTTTTGTATTTTTTTGCTTTTGATGCTTAGCCGTCTTAATAACTGTCCACTACTTAGCATTTTTACAATATAGTTGCGCGGTTCAGTGCATCTGTCTATTACCGTTGCTGGTAGTCATGTATAATCTGCATAAAACAGTTACTTTACTGCCTATTACTAATTGAGGAAGATCTTTTGCAGTACTGTTGTAATATTGTTTTTTGTATTTTTTTTGCTTTTGATGCTTAGCCGTCTTAATAACTGTCCACTACTTAGCATTTTTACAATATAGTTCGTGGTTCAGTGCATCTGTCTATTACCGTTGCTGGTAGTCATGTATAATCTTCATAAAACGGTTACTTTACTGCCTATTACTAATTCAGGAAGATCTTTTGCAGTACTGTTGTAATATTGTTTTTGTATTTTTTGCTTTTGATGCTTAGCCGTCTTAATAACTGTCCACTACTTAGCATTTTTACAATATAGTTGTGCGGTTCAGTGCATCTGTCTATTACTGTTGCTGGTAGTCATGTATAATCTGCATAAAACGGTTACTTTACTGCCTATTACTAATTGAGGAAGATCTTTTGCAGTACTGTTGTAATATTGTTTTTGTATTTTTTTGCTTTTGATGCTTAACCGTCTTAATAACTGTCCACTACTTAGCATTTTTACAATATAGTTGCGCGGTTCAGTGCATCTGTCTATTACCGTTGCTGGTAGTCATGTATAATCTTCATAAAACAGTTACTTTACTGCCTATTACTAATTGAGGAAGATCTTTTGCAGTACTGTTGTAATATTGTTTTTTTGTATTTTTTTTGCTGTAGATATTTAGCCGTCTTAATAACTGTCCACTACTTAGCATTTTTACAATATAGTTGCGCGGTTCAGTGCATCTGTCTATTACCGTTGCTGGTAGTCATGTATAATCTTCATAAAACGGTTACTTTACTGCCTATTACTAATTGAGGAATATCTTTTGCAGTACTGTTGTAATATTGTTTTTGTATTTTTTTTGCTTTTGATGCTTACCCGTCTTAATAACTGTCCACAACTTAACATTTTTACAATATAGTTGCGCGGTTCAGTGCATCTGTCTATTACCGTTGCTGGTAGTCATGTATAATCTTCATAAAACGGTTACTTTACTGCCTATTACTAATTGAGGAAGATCTTTTGCAGTACTGTTGTAATATTGTTTTTGTATTTTTTTGCTTTGATGCTTACCCGTCTTAATAACTGTCCACAACTTAACATTTTTACAATATAGTTGCGCGGTTCAGTGCATCTGTCTATTACCGTTGCTGGTAGTCATGTATAATCTTCATAGAGGACAGTTACTTTACTGCCTATTACTAATTGAGGAAGATCTTTTGCAGTACTGTTGTAATATTGTTTTTGTATTTTTTTTGCTTTTGATGCTTACCCGTCTTAATAACTGTCCACAACTTAACATTTTTACAATATAGTTGCGCGGTTCAGTGCATCTGTCTATTACTGTTGCTGGTAGTCATGTATAATCTTCATAAAACGGTTACTTTACTGCCTATTACTAATTGAGGAAGATCTTTGCAGTACTGTTGTAATATTGTTTTTGTATTTTTTTTGCTTTTGATGCTTAGCCGTCTTAATAACTGTCCACTACTTAGCCTTTTTACAATATAGTTACGCGGTTCAGTGCATCTGTCTATTACCGTTGCTGGTAGTCATGTATAATCTTCATAAACGGTTACTTTACTGCCTATTACTAATTGAGGAAGATCTTTTGCAGTACTGTTGTAATATTGTTTTTGTATTTTTTTGCTTTTGATGCTTAGCCGTCTTAATAACTGTCCACTACTTAGCCTTTTTACAATATAGTTACGCGTTCAGTGCATCTGTCTATTACCGTTGCTGGTAGTCATGTATAATCTTCATAAAACGGTTACTTTACTGCCTATTACTAATTGAGGAAGATCTTTTGCAGTACTGTTGTAATATTGTTTTTGTATTTTTTTGCTTTTGATGCTTAGCCGTCTTAATAACTGTCCACAACTTAGCGTTTTTTACAATATAGTTGCGCGGTTCAGTGCATCTGTCTATTACCGTTGCTGGTAGTCATGTATAATCTTCATAAAACGGTTACTTTACTGCCTATTACTAATTGAGGAAGATCTTTTGCAGTACTGTTGTAATATTGTTTTTGTATTTTTTTGCTTTTGATGCTTAGCCGTCTTAATAACTGTCCACTACTTAGCCTTTTTACAATATAGTTACGCGGTTCAGTGCATCTGTCTATTACTGTTGCTGGTAGTCATGTATAATCTTCATAAAACAGTTACTTTACTGCCTATTACTAATTCAGGAAGATCTTTTGCAGTACTGTTGTAATATTGTTTTTGTATTTTTTTGCTTTTGATGCTTAGCCGTCTTAATAACTGTCCACTACTTAGCATTTTCACAATATAGTTGTGCGGTTCAGTGCATCTGTCTATTACCGTTGCTGGTAGTCATGTATAATCTGCATAAAACAGTTACTTTACTGCCTATTACTAATTGAGGAAGATCTTTTGCAGTACTGTTGTAATATTGTTTTTGTATTTTTTTGCTTTTGATGCTTAGCCGTCTTAATAACTGTCCACTACTTAGCATTTTCACAATATAGTTGTGCGGTTCAGTGCATCTGTCTATTACCGTTGCTGGTAGTCATGTATAATCTGCATAAAACAGTTACTTTACTGCCTATTACTAATTGAGGAAGATCTTTTGCAGTACTGTTGTAATATTGTTTTTGTATTTTTTGTTTTTGATGCTTAGCCGTCTTAATAACTGTCCACTACTTAGCATTTTCACAATATAGTTGTGCGGTTCAGTGCATCTGTCTATTACCGTTGCTGGTAGTCATGTATAATCTGCATAAAACAGTTACTTTACTGCCTATTACTAATTGAGGAAGATCTTTTGCAGTACTGTTGTAATATTGTTTTTTGTATTTTTTGCTTTTGATGCTTAGCCGTCTTAATAACTGTCCACTACTTAGCATTTTTCACAAATATAGTTGTGCGGTTCAGTGCATCTGTCTATTACCGTTGCTGGTAGTCATGTATAATCTGCATAAAACAGTTACTTTACTGCCTATTACTAATTCAGGAAGATCTTTTGCAGTACTGTTGTAATATTGTTTTTGTATTTTTTTGCTTTTGATGCTTAGCCGTCTTAATAACTGTCCACTACTTAGCATTTTCACAATATAGTTGTGCGGTTCAGTGCATCTGTCTATTACCGTTGCTGGTAGTCATGTATAATCTGCATAAAACAGTTACTTTACTGCCTATTACTAATTCAGGAAGATCTTTTGCAGTACTGTTGTAATATTGTTTTGTATTTTTTTGCTTTTGATGCTTAGCCGTCTTAATAACTGTCCACTACTTAGCATTTTCACAATATAGTTGTGCGGTTCAGTGCATCTGTCTATTACCGTTGCTGGTAGTCATGTATAATCTGCATAAAACAGTTACTTTACTGCCTATTACTAATTCAGGAAGATCTTTTGCAGTACTGTTGTAATATTGTTTTTGTATTTTTTTGCTTTTGATGCTTAGCCGTCTTAATAACTGTCCACTACTTAGCATTTTCACAATATAGTTGTGCGGTTCAGTGCATCTGTCTATTACCGTTGCTGGTAGTCATGTATAATCTGCATAAAACAGTTACTTTACTGCCTATTACTAATTGAGGAAGATCTTTTGCAGTACTGTTGTAATATTGTTTTTGTATTTTTTTGTTTTTGATGCTTAGCCGTCTTAATAACTGTCCACTACTTAGCATTTTCACAATATAGTTGTGCGGTTCAGTGCATCTGTCTATTACCGTTGCTGGTAGTCATGTATAATCTGCATAAAACAGTTACTTTACTGCCTATTACTAATTGAGGAAGATCTTTTGCAGTACTGTTGTAATATTGTTTTTGTATTTTTTTGCTTTTGATGCTTAGCCGTCTTAATAACTGTCCACTACTTAGCATTTTCACAATATAGTTGTGCGGTTCAGTGCATCTGTCTATTACCGTTGCTGGTAGTCATGTATAATCTGCATAAAACAGTTACTTTACTGCCTATTACTAATTGAGGAAGATTTTTGCAGTACTGTTGTAATATTGTTTTTGTATTTTTTTGCTTTTGATGCTTAGCCGTCTTAATAACTGTCCACTACTTAGCATTTTCACAATATAGTTGTGCGGTTCAGTGCATCTGTCTATTACCGTTGCTGGTAGTCATGTATAATCTGCATAAAACAGTTACTTTACTGCCTATTACTAATTGAGGAAGATCTTTTGCAGTACTGTTGTAATATTGTTTTTTGTATTTTTTTGTTTTTGATGCTTAGCCGTCTTAATAACTGTCCACTACTTAGCATTTTCACAATATAGTTGTGCGGTTCAGTGCATCTGTCTATTACCGTTGCTGGTAGTCATGTATAATCTGCATAAAACAGTTACTTTACTGCCTATTACTAATTGAGGAAGATCTTTGCAGTACTGTTGTAATATTGTTTTTGTATTTTTTTGCTTTTGATGCTTAGCCGTCTTAATAACTGTCCACTACTTAGCATTTTCACAAATATAGTTGTGCGTTCAGTGCATCTGTCTATTACCGTTGCTGGTAGTCATGTATAATCTGCATAAAACAGTTACTTTACTGCCTATTACTAATTGAGGAAGATCTTTTGCAGTACTGTTGTAATATTGTTTTTGTATTTTTTTGCTTTTGATGCTTAGCCGTCTTAATAACTGTCCACTACTTAGCATTTTCACAATATAGTTGTGCGGTTCAGTGCATCTGTCTATTACCGTTGCTGGTAGTCATGTATAATCTGCATAAAACAGTTACTTTACTGCCTATTACTAATTGAGGAAGATCTTTTGCAGTACTGTTGTAATATTGTTTTTGTATTTTTTTGCTTTTGATGCTTAGCCGTCTTAATAACTGTCCACTACTTAGCATTTTCACAATATAGTTGTGCGGTTCAGTGCATCTGTCTATTACCGTTGCTGGTAGTCATGTATAATCTGCATAAAACAGTTACTTTACTGCCTATTACTAATTGAGGAAGATCTTTTGCAGTACTGTTGTAATATTGTTTTTGTATTTTTTTGCTTTTGATGCTTAGCCGTCTTAATAACTGTCCACTACTTTGCATTTTCACAATATAGTTGTGCGGTTCAGTGCATCTGTCTATTACCGTTGCTGGTAGTCATGTATAATCTGCATAAAACAGTTACTTTACTGCCTATTACTAATTGAGGAAGATCTTTTGCAGTACTGTTGTAATATTGTTTTTGTATTTTTTTGCTTGTGATGCTTAGCCGTCTTAATAACTGTCCACTACTTAGCATTTTTACAATATAGTTGCGGCGTTCAGTGCATCTGTCTATTACCGTTGCTGGTAGTCATGTATAATCTTCATAAAACAGTTACTTTACTGCCTATTACTAATTGAGGAAGATCTTTTGCAGTTGTTGTAAATTTGTTTTTTGTATTTTTTTTCCTTTTGATGCTTACCTGTCTTAATAACTGTCCACAACTTAACATTTTTACAATATAGTTGCGCGGTTCATTGCATCTGTCTATTACTGTTGCTGGTAGTCATGTATAATCTTCATAGAGGACAGTTACTTTACTGCCTATTACTAATTGAGGAAGATCTTTTGCAGTCCTGTTGTAATATTGTTTTGGTATTTTTTTGCTTGTGATGCTTAGCCGTCTTAATAAATGTCCACAACTTAGCATTTTTACAATATAGTTGCGCGGTTCAGTGCATCTGTCTATTACCGTTGCTGGTAGTCATGTATATCTTTCATAAAACGGTTACTTTACTGCCTATTACTAATTGAGGAAGATCTTTTGCAGTACCGTTGTAATATTGTTTTTTGTATTTTTTTGCTTTGATGCTCAGCCGTCTTAATAACTGTCCACAACTTAGCATTTTTACAATATAGTTGCGCGGTTCAGTGCATCTGTCTATTACCGTTGCTGGTATCATCTTAATAGAGCAGTTACTTTACTGCCTATTACTAATTCAGGAAGATCTTTTGCAGTCCTGTTTATTGTATTTAAATAATCCTGAACACGGAGTAAAATAATCAACAGCTTTATTTTGGAAACACTGTACCGGAAACTAACCCTTTAACAAAACTAAAGGGATTTTTTTGGGTTTCTGGGTTTTTGAATGTGAGTCATTTTGGCTGCTATGGTGACATTCTGGACAGTAAGGCCTGTGTTGATTTAACTCTGAGCTTCCTGACCGTCTAATTTTGGCCTTGGATAGCGTATGCATTTTCTGTACTAGCTGTGTTCATTTCTATTGACCCAGCGCGCGGCTTTCGGCAAGTTCAATGCCACGAGCCTCATCAAGTAACTGTGTGAGAGTTAAATTGTCTTTCAGGACTTTCCTTCAAAGTCCTTGTGATGTGCATCCTAGGATTATTTGTCCGAGAATTTCATTTTTTATTTGGAAAATCCGCAGTTTACTGCGGCGGTGCGTAACCGAACGTGGTATGAGTCCATGCTCTCTCCATCCTTTTTTTAGTTGGCGAAATTTGAAAGTTTCGTATACCGCGTTCTGTTTGGGTATAAACTGATTGTTGAATGAGTGTTT